>JAJLRJ010000009.1:25748685-26218685 GCA_024195265.1 Dendrophyllia cribrosa
GAGGCTAATCTTTCGACACAAGACCTTAGCGCCTCATAGAACTAACATTGACTTTAGATTCTAACTTTCCATGAGGCTACATTGACTTCAAGTTTCATTCTCTGTCGCATTTATGCGCTCGAATTCACGTTTTATTTGAATATTTTTTTAATAGCGTACACACAACAAATTGTACGTGAGCATGAGCGTTTGTCTCGTGAGAACACAAACACTGATGAAGGGGTTATCCCCGAAACGTCTGACTGTCTTTGTCAGTTTTTTCGGCACTCAGTCTTAACTGAATTTCAATATTATCATTCAACGCGAGTGCTACGCAGCAAAAAACATTTATTAGCATACTGTAGCATACTGCAGCATTTATTGCCCAGATCCTCAGAGCCATGTAAGAATTTTATTATATCGAAATAAGCCTATTTTTGTAGGCTGTAATAATTTTCTGAATTGTATCCTTGTAGGATTTAGTTGATCTTTTTAAGCCCTATGGTGATGTCTTAGCTTGTGTCATTGAAAGAGACAACAATGGTGTTAGCTTAGGAACTTCTCTTGTCAGGTTTGTTCTTAGGATCAATTAAATGATATGTCACTGTTATGAAAGAGTGGAGAGCCTTAAACGGGGTTAAACTTATGATTGCATGGCCATGCTTTGATAAAATTCCCGGGGGTACTTCGGCTACAACAAAATGATTTTGAGGGGTACATTGTTGTGCTTACCTTTCATATTTATTTTTTTCTTTCCAAAATGCCACAATGCCGCTAAATAGGATAAAAAGATTCTACGGAGCAAAAGGAACAATAAGTTTGGGCATAAAGTGCAGACTGATTCAAGGATAAAAGTGGATAACAGTTCATCAGATGTGATTTCTTGACAGGCACTCGGGTCAAGAAATTAAAATTTTTATTCTGGTGAACCCATTATTTTGTCTCTTTGGTTTGTATTTCTTTGCTTCCATCACCTTTGGATATTTTTTTCAGTTTCTATTTCAAGTTAATAAGGGAAAGCTCCTAGCCACATTCATAAAAACATGATATATTAGCTGGGACCATACTGTCCCTTTAAACAGCCTTCATTCACACCTTAACCCTGCCTGCCCAACTTTGCTCTCTATTATGTACTAATTGACTAAGTTAGGTCGGGCCGGATGGGCAAATATTTGGCTCGAGGTCATGGCGTACGGAGCTCGCTGCGCTCGGTCCGTACGCCATGACCGCATGAAGGATCTATACGTTTCAAATTTAAACTTACATTTTGTTTTGTCTTGGTTGTTTTTCCTTTTTCTGTTTTGTTAAGAATGGAAGGCAGAGACTCTTGTGAATGGATAATAAACACTTTTACTGGCGAAGAATATCCTGGTTAGTACACTCATTCCCCAGTTGTCCTGTACAACAGGGCAGCAGGTGGAAGAAGACGGCAAAATCTTGTGTGACCAGCGTGACAGTAATTATGTTTACCAAAATTTCCTGCTAAACTTTGCTTTTCCCGTATCGTTCATGTAATCAACAAACAGACCACACCAATGCTAACTGGAGATTCCGTCGAAACACGTCAGTAATTACCTGTCACGCTGGTCACACAGGAACGTTTTGCCGCCCTCTTACCCCTGCCGTCCTGTTGCGTAAGTTCACTTTATCATATGACCCGTACGGCGAGCGAGCCTTTTCTTTGCAAAACCATTGATGAAAGTCCTGTATGAAGGCCGTAAGCATTTGCGCGAGCGGGTCCGGAAAAAGCCGTACGGCCCTACTACAAAAGCATACGGCCTCGCGTGTTAAAATTTCAAGCAATTTGGTCTCCGAATTGGTCATATGATAAAATACTCATTGACTAAGTTAGGTCGGGCCAGATGGGAAAATATTTGGCTCTCGGTCATGGCGCACGGACCTCGCTGTGCTCGGTCCGTATGCCATGATCTCCAGCCATTATTTTCCCATCCGGCCTTCCCGCTTAGTCAATAAGTACATAATTCTTTCTGGTCATAACGAACGTATTTTTTCTTTCTTTTAGGAGCAAGCGAACCTATGGTGTGCCGATTCCTTATGGAAGACGAAAATTGATGAACATGAAGTTGTATTTCGAATTGTCATCTTCTCTTTTTCACATTTCTTTTCTTTCTCTTTCCCTTTTCTTTTTTCCCTCCATACCTCGTTTTTTGTCCTGGAAATTTATTATTCGTTTATGTTGCGAAAGTTCAAGGCAGGTCGCTTTTCAGTTCAAGAAAAATTCTCTTTTGTGTGCGTAGTATAATTTCATGTCGGTCGAATAGTCTCTATGCGTACTGGTTGGTTTTTACGTGAAGGTCAGTTTCGTACAATTTAATTTTACGCTTTTGGTATGAGTTGTTTCTCCCTCGCAGAGTCACACTTGGAAACGTCTTTTGCATAAAGAAATGCCAAGTGCATTTATTTATTTATTTGTTTGTTTGTTTCTCCCTCCTTTTATTCACTGTTTTCTTCTTTATCCTCAATTTCCTCGGTTTATTATTTTATCTTTTTTCTTTCTTTCCTTCTTCCCGTGTTTGCTGGACGTACGTCGCTCAACTGCAACAAAGATGTCGCTGTCAACTCTATTCATCACTATTCAAGTACATGTGTTGTTGTTTTGGTTTGAACTTTTCTGCTGAACAAATGTTGTTGTCGTTTGCTGTTCATGTTTTCTAGATGGACTGACATTCACACAATCCGCTTTCGTCGTCAACCTCCGCCGTTGTTTTGCACAACTTTTCACCCTAAAAAAAAGTTCGTGAACGCTTTTCTGACTGCTAATGCAGTTCTGTTCAAATGTATTTCCGCGTTATTTATTTAAGAAAAACTTGAAGTATATCATTCCATATATAAAGTAGATGAATTTATATGAAACGTTCTATTGCTGAACAAATATAAAAAGAATGTTACAAATAATAAATGTATTCTTGTTCAATATTCTCTGACTGGCATAGAAAAAGAAACTGTTGAAGACATTAGTGAAGAAACATTTTGCACTAGAAAGGAGTAGTTTTCAACTGCCTATCGCGCCTGAGGAGTCTTTATTTTCTTCAGTAGAAGGTAAAAACTATAGGAGACTTCACCGGGCATTCTAGATGGGCCTTGTTTATCTATAAAGGGACCACCATCACACCAAGTTTAAAAGTACTAATAAAAAATGCTACTACATTTACATCTATTTGTACAACCTATAAAAGTTAGAATTTTAAGTTGCTGTCTGGGTCTGAGGAAATCTGGGGCAGATAAAGATCTGTTTGTTATACCGCAATAATGCGTGGTTTTGGCATCGTTACTCCAATTTCAGTAGAATCAAAGGCTCCTATGAGCCAACTCGTGAATACGAAACATTCGGACCCTCCGTTGTCCTAGATGTTTTGCTTCAACGACCACCCACCCCCTGCGTCCAACTCCCCACCCTCCCTCCAACGCCGTCACCATGTGTAAGGCAGGTGACCACTACATATCGTGGGCTCAATGTCCACCGACCAGACCCTGTCTTAGGCGTTTTGCTCCACCGACCCCCATCCCTTGCGTCTAACTCCCCACCCTGCCTCAATCCAACGCTATCCCTTTTGGTAAGACAGGGGACCATTACATATCGCGGGTTCAATGCCAACAGCCGAGCGAACAATCGAGTGCAATTTTGTCCCATTTATATATTGCTATAACTCGTTCAACGCTTCGCGTATTCACGAGTTAAAATGACTTGTTTTGTGTTGGCAACCCGAGGATGCTGGAGGAGAAGCCGACTCGACAGCGCAGTTCATGATCAATGCTGAAAAGTTGAAACAAGTTGGAGGATACAGTGTTGACGCATGGCTAACAAAGAAGTCGCTGATTTTCTGTCCCCGTGCACACAGTGCATGTGTGCCATGGAGAAGAGTGCACTGATGGAGTGCATCATCCCAAACGTTAAACGTCGGTGATGGTGGTGCCTCCAAGAACTCTTTCTCTTCCAGGAACTTGTCCGGCTTCTGATGATAATAATCAGTCATGCAGCCAAACAGTTCGCATACCGCGGACTGCCGTTCTAGGTCAGTTAAAAGGACACTGTCCCGCGGAAATAACCAAACTGTGCTCACTTAATTTCCATTATATCGCCAAATGGCACCAATTGGATATAAAAGATTTTATAGAGCAAAACAGAAGCAGTAGTTTGGAGATAAAGTGCAGGATTGCAAGGATGGAAGTGGATTACAGTTCATCAAATTTGATTTCGTGACAGGCGGTCAAGAAATCAAAAGAACAAACATACTATCCACTGAAGAAGGGCAAAGTCCGAAACGTTTGGAAATTTTTCATAAATTTATGGCACTTTAACATTAACAATTTTACATTTTTCATGTTCTAAATCCAAGTGCCACGCAGCCACCGAACTTTTTAAGAAATCAAAAGTGCTCAGATTCTGATGCGGGAATTTTGAGCTTTTTTGCCGTTATTTTGTTCATATTTCTTTGCCTTCATTACTTTTGGCGATTTTTTCTTCCTATTTCAGGATAATAAAGCATGTTCCTGGCCATAATGGATATATCAGCCGGGACACTGTCCCATCAACCGCCTGAAGAACCCTCGGGTGCTTTGTTTCGTTATAGAAGAGATGATTTGTTACGTGGAGCACTGCAAAATGATCCCCGACGCAAAATGATCCCCAAATAGAACTAAACACGACGCAAAATGATCCCAAATAGAACTAACACGACGCAAAATGATCCCCAAATAGAACTAACACGACGCAAAATGATCCCCAAATAGAACTGAATACGACGCGAAATGATCCCCAAGGAATGATAGGAATGGAATGGGATGACGTTTCTGTCACGAGTCGAAATTAAAGAAATGTTGACTCGAATTGTTTGAAGTGTTCATGTATTTATTTATTTTGAACAATTTATTAAATAATTATAACTCATTTTTTAACGAATTTTCAAGAAACTTTCATAGTTCTCAGTAAATGTCATAATGTAACCGGTAGCAGTAACATGTATAAAAGTTGTCGCTTCCTGTAGTAGCATTAACATACGTAGAGTATTCACATTACGGTTTATTTCCGTCAATTCTAAAATCAATATCTGTGGGTATAAAAATCTGATAATTTTGAAATGTAACAAGGACCGAATAAAACAATCCGACTCTTAAAGTAAACACTATTCAGTTATGAGAAGAAGTGAACAAGAACCGTGAAATTAATTGTAAACGAAAAATACAGCAGCTAGTCGATTGAAAATCCTTAACCTCTGAACTATATCAAAAAAAATTAGAAAGAATAAAACTGCATCTAACATAAATCTAGATGTTTGTTTGCATTTTGTATGCATTTTGTATTAGGTAAATGCGCCAGTTTCACCGTTTCACCGTTTCTTCATGTCTAAAGCGTTTATTTAAAAATTTACAACTGTTAGCCATAACTGTTTGTCTGTCACACATTACAGATTAAAACCTCATTAAGGACTCTCTAGTGAAAACTTTTCTAGGGATCCTTTTGCATGCATGAATCTGAGGGCTTATAACGCTTTTTAAAAGGCAGAAGAAAAAGAGAATTGAAAATCACGTGGTTCGCAAGATTGTTGTCTCCGACTGATCTTCCGGTAAAAAGTCAAACAAAACAGACGCGACTGGGACGAGACTGGGGCAAAACTGATAGCATTTTAGTATTACAGTTAATGACTTCTTGGTATAACGGCCAAACGGCCTCCACGTTATTACGAAAAAGTTGAAGTCCAGGCAACTGATATTAACTGAAAATGGAATTTCTGGCGTTTGAGTGAATACGAATTAGCCGGAAATGAAATATTTCTGCGGCACGAGAGCAGTGGGGACTGGGGCTAGCCCAGTGAAATGAGCATGTGCATGAGGGAGGGCTATATAACATTCTCGTACCCAGAGCCGTGATCCTTTTGGCCAGCGCCACGAATCACGGACTCTGGCCGGTTCCAATTTGAAAGTCGTTCTGCGCAGACTCAGAGTTTAATCCTCTCAAATCTGATTGGCTTACAATAGAAATTGAGCACTCTGCGCATGCTCTGCAAATCGGAACCAGCCAGAGTCCGTGATCCCTAGCGCAGACCAGAAGGATCGCGGGCTCTGGGGACGAGAATGGCTATATAAGAGACGAATATCACGTGGGACATCATTCTAGGCCGACACCTCAGTTTAGCTAACGTTATTTTTATTTTAGTTTATTTATTTTACTTTATTTTTAAGTTTTTCATCCCTTGTGTAGCTTCGTAGGATGGGCTATTTAGAGCTTGAGCTATAGTTCCTACCCAGATTTCCTGCCGAGTTTTTTCCCCACTGGGTTTTTTTTTCGGCAGTTTTTTTCTGGCCTCCGTCTGACAGTACTAACTTTGTAAACTGTCGCTCAGCTCTGTATCATGTTACGTATCGCATACTTGAATGTAATAAGAGGTTGTAGTATATAACCAAGAGATTAGTGGTCACTGAGAATTTTAGGGACTTTATAAACAAACAACGCGCGAGTTTCAGCCGACTACACGCATTATTTAATAGCTTCACAAAAATGTTTGCTGGCCTTTCCTTGGAGTTTATTCCAAAACGATGCCTGCTTGTTTTCGCCATTGGAGTATCGTCTGAATTTCAGTTAAAAAATAAAGTTTTCATTCATTTAACAACTGCTGGGGAAAAGTGGGCCTGTAAAGTTCCTTCGAACTGAGTGCATGCATGACAAACTTCAGGAATTTCCGGTTACCTTAGCTGTGACTCGGGATAAAAGACATCAAAGATATTACAAAATTCTGTTTGTATGAACCAGCAAATATATATGAAGGTATGAAAGTAAAACTGTGGCCGTGGAGACATGCTGAGGCTACAAATTGTAAGCCAAGTATCTTGTTAAGCTTATGTTTGGCACGAAAATGTCGAAGAAAACGAATTTTAGAATGTCTGAAGTGAATATTTTGGTTTACTCACGAAAATATCGATTTTGGATCTCCTTTCCCTTCTTAGATTACAACCAAACTTCAATGAAAAATAAGCCAGTGGTGTTAACCGTATTAAAAAGAGGCATCGTTAAATAAAATCCAAGGAAAAGTCAGGAAACTATTTTTGTGAAGTCGGACGCTGAAACTCGCGTACACGCGAAAATAAAGTCATTTCTCTGAAACTATTTTGGCGAAATAATCCAAATTATAACAGCAACCTACACTCACTGGCAGAAAAGGATCTAATCGATTCGTTTATGAAACATAAATGTGAGAAGGCGAATAAAGATGTCCATAGAAATTTATGCAAAAAATGCTAAATACAAAGCGTGTAAACGGCGGCCGCTTCCAAGCAGGGCATCGATCCGCTCTTTCGAAATCATTTATTGAAAAAAAAATGGCCTTGGGTGGAATTTAAGTGTATGGTCAACGATTCACCTTAGCTACAATTCTTAATTGATTGCCTTTATTTTCTATAGTAGGTCATTTAAGTTTTTTGACGTCGCATACAGTGTCAGTCAAACTTTCTGATCTTTTGTCTGACAAAGGGGAGGCCCGCAATTTTATTATAAGGTCTGCAAGTTTACTAAAAAGAAATGGTGGCTTTTATCCCAAAGTTCAATGAATAAATTAAGGTGACATCACTAGAAAAGCGTGTTTTATTTATTCGCTTTTTAGA
Organism: Dendrophyllia cribrosa; assembly: GCA_024195265.1. Taxonomy (NCBI): domain Eukaryota; kingdom Metazoa; phylum Cnidaria; class Anthozoa; order Scleractinia; family Dendrophylliidae; genus Dendrophyllia; species Dendrophyllia cribrosa. The sequence goes on from JAJLRJ010000009.1 coordinate 25,756,282, forward strand.
AATAAAATAATAAAAGTCTACTGGATTTTTTTTTAAGTCAATAATCCAAGTAAGCTTTAATAAATGAATTTAACTTAGAACACGCGGCCTATTGAATAAATAAAATTCAATCACTTTTCCAGAAATTTTACTTACACTTTGGCTCTAAATAACCTCTAACCCGGCTGTCAGTATAGAGTTCCTTGGTAGCTGACCTCAACAGAACTGATATTCATTTTCCATGGAAAGAAGATGCTCCTGACAAAGTCCTTCCAAACGTAAGCTTATAGAAAACAAATCCATGCATGCATGTGAACCGGTTTTAGCGTTTTTAACTCCTTGCCGTGTTGAAATTCCTAAAAAGTGATTTTCCCAGAAGAGAATCCTCCTATCCTTCAGCTACAAAAAACATAACAACTTTGAATTCTACAGTATGCAAATATTTCACGTCTGAAAAGTTTGGATGGGCTGGCCATCGATCGAGAAAAGCGACTTCAAACTTTTAGAAACGACGCTAACAAGCGATTGGAGTGGATGGTTGATTGGCATCTGTCCGGTAAGTTTAATTGTCCAGCCCCCTTTTTACCGCTTCAGTTGCAACAGTTTGTGTAGATCTATGTATACAGCCGCTGTGGTATTTTTTAACGTTCTTTGCTCAAACAGGACCATTTTACTTTCTTTTTCACATGCGAAATTACCACCGCGATAGTCGCCATTTTTTTAATTTGCTGACACCGCCTGGCTTGACGCGCCGATTCATGAAAGCGAGTCTTCCGGAAGTCAACCAGCTCACCGGAAAATGTTTTCGCGTGGTCCGCATTGTTACTAAAAATAACTTTTTTGCAATTAAGATATCCCAAACCCATTACTGGGAGACTCCCTCTCTGTCCAATTATTTTCTCTTGATATAACGTATTGTTATAGTTCCCGGTGCTCGGCCGAAACCGCCAAAAAAAACCTAATGGTTTTTGGTCATGTTGTTTAATGTGTAGTGGAGCTGAAATATAACTCGTTCAATCGATTAGCCAATCTTAGCGGAGCTTTCGCGGGCCGAAGGCCCGCTGCGGGGCCCCATACCTATAGAACCTATGCCTTTCATTTTTCATGGCCATGGCTAGCGGAATGTTTCGCGGGCGGCGATTGTACATGCGTGTCCGAGCGTTGGGCAGGGCTAATTCGCGGGCGCGTATGACCTCGCAAAACATGCGCGTATGACGCCTTACATCATCCGGGATCTTGGCAATTTTGAAACCAAAGCGAGGCTTTGTTTTTCGCGCGGCTACACAGCCGTCAGTTCGGAAAACACTTTAAAAGTTGGATCTAATTTCGCTGTGTTTAGCGGAGAAGTTAAGTCGGTTGTTCCCTGCATTTTTTCGCGGTTTGCTACTAAAGACAGGGATACTAATTAAGGGATACTCAGAAGCCGCTTTAGTGGAAAAAGAAGAGCTTTCAGGTATAAAATCTTGCTTCGAGGAACTTCATACGTTTTTATCAATGCAGGAGCAATGCGGGGAGATCTTTGTTTTTATTACGGATTTCAGAACCAAAGGAGCGGAGATTTAAAGAATTTGCAAGCAGTAGAGGGACTTAAAGGTAAAACAGATTACATTTTTCCATGGGTTTTTTTGTTGATATCAATCTGTGATTGACTTTTTCTTTGTGTTCTTGTTAGTTTTGGAGAATTGTTCATAAAACGTGCTTAAATTCAGTTGTATTGATTTTTTGAATTTCATCGAAGACAGCTCGAACTCAATGCGCTATAAATGGTACGTGTTTTGCTTTTAAACATAAACTTATGGAGATTTGTGTTTGTTCATTCATTACATAGGCATATGAGAAGCGATTTTATGTAAACAAAACAAGACTTGGATTTTAGAGTTCTATCTTCACTCGCGTCGCCTTATTCAAATATGTTTGTGCATTTTTTGCAATTTTGATTTCCAAATCAGTTTCTCGGGCAATTTTTGATACGCAACAGGTGTATTTTATTCGGAAATTAGTCAAACTAGTTATTCTAGACCGAGAAAAAGTTGTTTTGTGAATTTTTGTACGGTTTAAATGTACTGTGCAGACGGTCGCGTAATACTGTTTTTGAAAATTGCTAAAATTGAAAAATAGCCCGGTCGTCAATCTTAATTCTTGTGCTTCCGACCTTTCACCTTAGTTAAGCAAAGCTTATCATCTGCTATCTGTTCAGAGAGCGACGCTGTTAGTGTCAGCCTATCTATATATATTAGACCTGAAAATATTTAAAACTCTTTCATTTTGTTCCGGGACAGAAACGTCATCCCATTCCATTCCGATAATTCCTTGGGGATCATTTCGCGTCGTGTTCAGTTCTATTTGGGGATCATTTTGCGTCGTGTTTAGTTCTATTTGGGGATCATTTTGCGTCGTGTACAGCACCGTCATTGACAGATCATTGATCCTAACGTTTGTTGGTTCGAAGAACGAGTAAAAAATATCCAGCAAAATGCATATCTGTCTATTTCTTTTCTTTTCTTCTTTGTCTTTGTTTTGGATTTAATTTCGTGCGATTGTCCGTATAGCAGGTTTTTGCCTGTTCCAAAACACCGCATTATTTACATTAGAAGACGAGTTTGATGTAAAACCGCAATCAACAACTTATGCAAAACTGATATTGAACTGACTTTGAATCAAGTTTTTAACGTGATGCGAAGGTTTCTTCAGCTCAGACCAAGCATTGAATGACTGGCCTGTAAAAGAAGCTTTTACCGCACGTCATGTAGCCTTTACCGCACCGCTACACGGGACGATTCGCAGCAATGTTGCGCTAAAAGTTGATGCCGTGCAATATGGATGCGCGGACGATATTCTTCGCAATTTTTGCGTTGGGAGTTTTTGAATCAGCTTCAAAAACTTGCAACATTTTGCCGCAACAAAATATTGCGTTAAATCGTCCGCTCGCTGTTACACGGTGCGGTTAACTTTTAACGCAACAATGTTGTGTTAAAAATCGTCTCGTGTAACATCACCTTTAGATACTGAAATTTTTTTCAGTCCTTCAAGCCTTATTTTTGTGAATAAATGGCAAAGGACCGCGTACGAAAATGCTGCTGGTGTACGTAAGATCTATAGAAGATCTTATCAGCCAAAAATGTAAAAACAAAGTAAAGTAAGCAAGGCTGATACTACGTAGAACGTCTAGAACATTAAACGCAACAACGACATGATAGAGTCCAAACTGAAAGCTAAAATGCAACCGTGGACAGCTGTTTCGACCTGCAGGTTGAGTCTCGTCATCACAGTGTAGCCGCGAGAACAACCAGCGCGAACGCTAATTGTCTATCAAATCGCTCGTGGTGATGACCTGAGGTGATTTTTGTGCAATATAAACCAACCGGGGGGGGGGGGGGGGGGGGGGTGTCCCTAGATAAGCCACTGAGTAAGAAGATCCAAGCATTAAACCCCTATTCTCTTTCCCGATCCGTCTACGCTCTTTGAATTTTGGCTTTTCCATCGAGCTGTTCATTACCTCAGTAGTGTCATTAGTACAGCACATACAGTTGTAACGAGGTCCAGCTATTTAGAGTGTTCTGTGAGATTTTGAAATGGTAAGTGCTGATTGCTTGGGCATGACTTTGTCAAGCAGTTTCTGAGCATAGGTTTGTGCATTGTTCTTCCCTCGGATCTTGGATAAGCTCTCCCAATTAGTGCTGGAAGATCAAAAATATCTAGGCCAAAACTAAGGGCATTGAAAATAAATAAATAAATAAATGGAAATAAATGAATAAAACTAAAGTCAAAGCTAGAGTCAATTTTTTCTGGGGTGGGTGGGAGGGCTTATATGACACAAATCTCCTGCAGGCCCAGAGCTCTAAAAGACTTGGGGTGCTGGCCAGAATATTTCTTTCAGAGAAGTTGTTCTAAATACACACAGACCGGACAAATCGGGGTTATAGGTGTGCAGAATACCTAGCGTGTGGCTGCAGGAACGCGTGGGACTTACAAGATCGAGCAGCTACCGGGTTTAATACAGGCTGGAAACCGGCTGTGTTAACAAAATTGTTCTTGATTTTATAAATAATGGTTCTTGAGTTACTAGTCTCCTGTCTTCTAATTTAAAGAGACCCATCCAAAGTTATTACCTTGGGCTGAGAAGATGATCGAACGCAATCATACAGCACAAAGTACACAGCTCTGTTTTGTTAGGTAAAAAAGTTAAAATCGCGCAAAGGGCAAAGGGCAAAATAACTTTGGAAAAAACTTATTGATTATTTATTTAACTAGAATTAAAATTGACGCTAACCCTGGGTTAGCTGAACCGCGCTTTGAACAACCTGGTCCTGGGTGAAGTGGGACAATATGGAGTAAAGTTTCTTGTCTAAGGAAACAACATGACGACCGAGACCAGGCCTTGAACCGCTGACCTTCAGGTCTGAAGACGAACGTGCCAACCACTACATTACCGGGTATATACTTCATGCTAATACACCATATAGGGATCCTATCATATAGGGATCCTAAAAACTCATTTTAAAATGGTTAGCTTTCATTTACTGTTATGGGTAGTGATATCCATAACAGTAAATAAAAGCTAACCATTTTAAAATGAGTTTTTAGCCCTAAATAAGTGCCGGATTCTTTGATGTGCATAAATTAAAACCCACCATGAAGTATATCCCCATTACCGCGCCTCCACATAGCTGTGTTTTGTACTTTCTCGATATTTTGAACATTCCTTTCCAGGCACTGCTTGCCGGCATACTCTAGCCGTGTCCGGGCCGGGCATGGGCATATGCCCTCTCCTTTACCAGGGGGTTGCAAGCTTTCAAAGTACGCCTAAGAAGTCACTGGGTTAACATTTTTGTTCGCTTTGCTAGACACCTTGTCACAGTCATCTTTGTAACTGCATGTGTCCAAGATAATCGCATGTACATTGAGAACAGTAATGACTGCAGAGAACAACAGTTGATTTTACTCATCCGTTGCTTCTTACTCGTGCTTTGTAATACACCTTTGATCGAAAACATGTACCACAGCATTTTTACCTAATAATACACTTACCTTTCTTAATCCTCTCAGTTTTCTTTGCTTCCCAACTCACATTAGCTCCCATCTAGTTCCACTTGAAGTGTCAACGAAGTTTTCTTTCCAAAATATTCAAGCTCCTTACAAAACACATATTACCTGAGACGCGAGTAAATTTTTGCATTGTGATGTCACAAGGACGAGGAGAAACGCGCGCACTATTTTAAACCAATCAGAATCCGTTTGGAATGTCGTCACTCAAGAACGAGCATGGTTGTGCAATTTGTTACCGAAGAATTCCAAAAGAAGCGACGCGCGTTGCTTTTTGAATTAGCAGTTTCAAAGGCTGGTTCACACGACGACGATGCAAACACAAGCACAGTAAGATACGCACGCGCATTTGAGCATCCCAAGATGGTGGACGAAGATGGCGAAGATCCCAAAGTGGCGGACAACGCCATCTTGGTTTCAACTTCAAACATGGAGGCATGGAAGGAGAACTTTTCATCGTTTGCGTTGCCCCGGTTCATACGTGTGAAATGCAAACGCAAGCGCATTTCTTGCGTCAGCGCTTGCGTTTGCGTTCGCGTTTGAGTCACTCGTGTAAACCAGCCTTGAGGGGCCACAACTTTCGGGTATCAGCTATGCTCGGGTGCCGCTCGGGTGCCGCTCGGGTGCCGCTCGGGTGGCCGTTACGTTCGCACTGTTAAAAGAAAGGAAGCAAACCAACATTCTTTCTAACGTACCGCACTGTGGTAGTCAACACTAGAATTCCGAGCCATTGTTCAATCGGGGTTGTTTCTTGGGGAATATAGTTTTTCTTTCGAAGATACACACTTTACATACATACACACTTTATTAACTCATCCCTGATGAGGCTTTTCAGAGTTAAATAATTATACTTAAGCCAAAAAGTACATATTACGATAAGATCGGTAAGTCCCAGTGTCTGGGTGAGTTCGTTACTTTTGATCGGTCCTTACTTTCGGGAATTGCTAGCAAGGTCTCAAAATTAACGTCACTTTCTGGGAACAGTTACTTTCGTATCAGCTCACAGGCTGCTGACGGTATCTCCTTCTAAAAAGGTAATACAGGGGCGGATCCAGGATTTTTTTATGGGGCGTGTTTTTTTTTTTAATTGTTGCAATTAAAAAGAAAACTGTTAGATTCAATGCAGGGATTTCATTAAAGTCCATTAAGATTTTGAACAGGAAGGCAATGAGTTTGAGCAAGGTGGACACATGATTGGAAGGGCCGAAGGCCCATCCCCTCTAGGGGGGTCCGGGGGCACGCCCCCCGGGGAAATTTTTAAATTTTAGTTTTCCGGAGATGAATTTTTCTGCATTTTGAAGCACGAACTTAAGCATCTTACTGTTGCTTGAAACATTGTATTTTGTTTGTTCAATCAACTGAATACAGATATCTGTAGTCATGGACATCAAGTTATCAAGTTGAGTACAAAAATATTGTTTAATCGACCGTTCTGACCTTTTTCCGGTCGCCATAACACACGTGGAACTTGTTTGCAACTCAGTGACATCATGCAGAACATAATGCAGAGCACTAAGCTGGCAATGCATTGTGGGGCGATTTCAGTTGTTTGTCACGTTTCTTGTGTACAGGGAGCAACGGGAGGTAAATAAGCAATAACCTCGCTGTTTTCTGAGTTGAAATATGCTTTATTTTTTAGAACACACATCAAAAAGGCCAAGTTAGTAAATTATTTAACTTGTTGGTGACAAAAATAACGTTTAGATGTTCAAAGCAGCCGGGCAAAATTGTGTTCACAGCCGGTCAATTTGCCCGGTGACCGACTGCCCGGCCCTTAATGAAACCCCTGCCGATGGTCTAAAGGGGGGTGGCTAGCCACCCAATCCACCCCCCCTGGATCCGCCCCTGTAATAAAAGGTTCTTAGTATCAAATCCCTTTCTGCTTCTCAGTAGTATAGACAATGATTAGAATTAACCGCATCACTGCATTCCCCTGCATTCCCTTCATTAGCTATGTATAATCTTGACGTCACAATTTGGATTTTCTGCATACCAATGAAGTCTTTCATATGGAAATACATGTAATTACCTTCCGCTTCGTTTCGTTGGTGAATAGGAAAACGACATTACCTTCCCTCATTAATATGCTAGTTAGAGACAACTTTATCCATTCGTTAAGTGAAAGTGGATTGGTAAAGATTTTCAATAATTACTTTCCGCGTCGTTCTCAAACAGACACAGTTCAATAGCCTTGCCCAGATAATAATAATACTAGTACTAACCAAAGGTTAGGAAGTGCGGGCGCGGACGATGCATTCAGTGCTTTTGGGTTAATAAAAATGTAACAGAGGTGTACTTGGGGCCCAAACGGGAAAATGTTTCTGCTTCGTGGGGCTTAAATATTTGCCCATAAGGGTAGCACCCCCCCTCCTTTTCCTCCTCTATCAGTTTGCCACTTATAATTTGTTTGCCAGAAAGTGTACGTGGAGGTGTTGCATAGAGTGATTTTACTAAAGCTATGAAACAGTTACTTACACTATAACATTGCATGAGACACTAATTCCATTGTTTTGTTTTGTTTAGTTATACTAATACGCTGTAATTGTTTCTTGTTGTTTCACGGTGTAAATAAAATCACTCTAGGTTATAAATTGTGGGTATTGATTGAGTCAAGATAAGCCTGCGTAGCTGGCTGGATTATTATACCGGGGTACTGTTTTGGCGGCGGAGCCGCCATTCGCGTAGCGCGAGCGGCGAAGCCGAAACCCGGCCAAAACAGTACCCCGGTACAATGAAAAAAACCGGCCAAAATAGTATCCCGGTACAATAATCCCGCCAGCTACGCAGGCTAAGTCAAGATGAATTGATGTAACGCAACAATGATTTATTTAAAAATCATAACATGCAAAACTTGAAGATGTCATTGAATGAATAATAATGAAATCAAACAAATACAGGTGTCACAGTGATATGTGTTCCCCCGTGATATGTGCTCCCCCGAACACATATCACTAGTGATATGTGTTTCCCCTCAAAGATGGCGGCCAGTGATATGTGTTTCCCCTCCCCCCCTCCCCTCCAAAGTCTAAATTCGCGCACAAATCCGCTTTTCACCGCGAAGACAAATTCTAAACAACTAAATAAGTAAGTCTTGGTTAAGTCGAATCTCTAATTTGCCTTCGCGCTCAAAGAAACACTATTTGCCTTTGGATCAATCTTGGAACGAATTCCCGAGGATTAGTTTTTTAATAAGCGATAAAATTCCACGTTAAATATTGTCATGGTCATGGATGTAAAGATCACTCGAATAATCTTTATATGTGGTGTTCTTATTGTTAAGTATAAGTTTGTTTCTTGACCACAAAGCTCCTGACCGAGGGAAACACATATCACTGCCTCAGTCCTTGTAGTGATATGTGTTTCCCCCTCAAGCATTAAGTCTGTGTTGACCGATTTATTCGTGTTTGATTTTTATATATCGTAAAACGTATAAAGGATAGGTATTCCAGTATTTTGGAGGATATTTGGAGTGGATGGCATTAAAAATAATCTCCTGATCAAGGGAAACACATCATTGCCTCAGTCCATATGAAGTGAGCATTGCGTGACGACACAAGACAGACGGCTCATGATCTACTGATCGCGAAGTAAGATCGCGTCACAAATCAATCTAATATAGACAAAAACAAATGCACGAATCTTTAAAGCTCACTGTAAACGAAGTAAAAAAGGGAATAAAATTCAGATTGATGACCTTATTGGGTCTATTTTCTCTCAGTTTGCCTTTGCGTTTGCCGGATATCAACAAGTTTACATACGCATCGATCGAAGCATTTAGTGAGGTTCCGTTTTGTCGTGCTCACCCTGAAAAACACCTCGGCAGTATTTTTATAGTTTTGTCCAGGTTTTCACCATTTATCCTACTGTTTCGAAACCACGCAGCCATGCATTTAGAAACCAATTCACTGATTCTTTGCGATCGCGACCGAGAGCAGCGAGAGGCCGAAGAAGTTCTCCCCTGATCTGACAGGAACCTTAGTTTGTAAGACTGACAATGATTATTTTCAGAAACAGTTTGTTTCATACCGCTAAAATAAATACCGTTTAAACATCAAAAGAATAGAAACAAATTCTGTCTGGAGCTGAGTATTATTTTAACCTTACTCGCCCCAGTCTATTGACAAAACAGGAATCAGTGATATGTGTTTCCCCACCGGGGGAACACGTATCACTAGTGATATGTGTTCGGGGGAACACATATCACTGTGACAACGGCACTTGTTGATATGCATAAGTTGAAATGTCACTGAATTGAAACTGAAACGAAACGACTATATATAATGGCTTTGGCTTCGCTGTGCTTGGTGGTCCTTGGTAAGATTTAGAGACACACAAGGCTTGCACGTAATAGGTCGTGATAGCTTACACTGTATTTGCCGTGATTTCACCGCGATAGCTCTGTGTTTTGAGCGAGGCTTGTTACAATATAAAATAATACAGTTGACTTATTTCGCGGTGAACAAAGTGGTATAATGGTATAACGGTTAGGTGGAAAATGGGGAGTGCGGAGTGCGGAGTGCGGAGTGCGGAGTGCGGAGTGCGGAGTGCGGAGTGCGGAGTGCGGAGTGCGGAGTGTGGAAAATGAGGAGTGTGGAAAATGAGGAGTGTGGAAAATGAGGAGTGTGGAAAACGCGGAGTGTGGAAAATGAGGAGTGTGGAAAATGTGTGTGGAATACGCGGAGTGTGGAAAACGAGGAGTGTGGAATATGTGGAATGTGGAAAACGAAAAAAAAAACACTTGTAATAGGAAGCGATATATTCTTTGAAAGTTGATTTAACGCGATTTAATTTTATTAAACTATATTAACGATATTAACAATCAGTCCTTGTGTTTTTTCATTCGTACATTAACGAATAGGTAAATAACAGAAGTCAACAGAAGTCCTTGTTCCTATAAAAAAATGCAATGCGTCACTGCATTTTCATTGCTAAATCGTACATTCTGTAACGAATAGGTTAAAAAAAGAAGTCAACACGCGCAGCATTATTGTGAATTGACGATTTTAACAATCAGTTCTTGTTCCTATAAAGAAAGCAATGCATCATTGCATTTTCATTGCTAGATATGGCTACATATGGCACCTTCGTTATTCCCTCAAAATCAAAGTCCAAGAAACCACAGGGAGCAGAGGAGCCAAATTTGACCTAATACGCGTTCGATCTTTGAGCTTTATACGCGCGCTGTGTCTTGCGTTATATCGAATAACGGTTATTCGATCTGTTGTTTTCGAGTTTTTCCCCCAGCGGGACCCCAAGCATGATCGGCGCTTTCCGGAGAGCGTAAGCTTTCCGAGCGAGGCACGAAGTGCCGAGAAGAAAAAGAGTCTCTCTTATTACTGCGTAACGATTTTGTGGCGCCCACAGTCAGCAATCTGCGGTTACCCAACGGAAAGCTCCGATTACGCTTGGGGTCCCGCTGGGGCGAAAAACAGACTCGTAAACAACAGATCGAAGATCGAACGCGTAAAGGTCAAATTTGGCTCCTCTGCTCCCTGTGACGAAACCGCACATTGTTGTCGAGTACGCTAATGGGAAAGTGGAGTGTCAGGACTGCCAAGGATACTCTGTGTCCTATTTATGCTCTCATGCTGTCGCGGCGACATTAAAAAGAGAAACCCTCGAGGTGTACCTCAAATGGCTGATGGCCAACAAGCGTAAGACTGGTGGGCTTAACTACAGCAAAGCCATCACCTTTGGAATGCCGGCTGGGAGAGGCAGGAAAGGAGGGAGACCGCCAAGAAGCAGACGCGGCAAGCAAAGTACCAGTGTTGTTGTCCCGCGAAACCCCTCGCCATGCGCTTCAAGTATTGTGGCAAATCAACATCAAAACTACCCGGACGGAGCACAATTACATAATTTGTATCCCGCACTGTTAATTCGATCGTTAATTCACAACAATGCTGCGCGCGATGATTTCTTTAAATTACCCTTTCGTTAGTGAACTCTATAGCTGCCAATACCGTACGATTTTGCAATAAAAATGCAATGATGCATTGCTTTCTTCATGGAAACAAGAACTGATTGTTAACACCGTTCATGATTCACAATGATGCTGCGTGAGTTGATTTGTTTTATTTACCTATTCGTTACTGTTCTTTTTAGCTACCAGTACCGTACTATTTAGCAATAAAAATGCAGCGATGCATTGCTTTTTATAGGAACAAGGACTGATTGTTAACAGCGTTAATTCTACCTATTCGTTACTGTTCTTTATAGCTGCCGATACCGTGCTATTTAGCAATAAAAATGTAGTGATGCATTGCATTTTTTTATAGGAACAAGGACTGATTGTTAAAACCGTTAATTCACAATAATGCTGCGCGTGTTGACTTCTGTTATTTATCTATTCGTTAATGTACGAATGAAAAAACTCAAGGACTGATTGTTAATATCATTTATAGTTTAATTAAATTAAATCGCGTTAAATCAACTTTCAAAGAATATATCGCTTCCTATTACAAGTGTTTTTTTTTTTGCGTTTTCCACACTCCGCATTTTCCCATTCCTCACTTTCCACACTCCTCACTTTCCACACTCTGCACTTTCCACACTCCGCACTTTCCACATTCCTCATATTCCACACTCCTCATTTTCCACACTCCGCATTATCCACACTCTGCACTCCGCACTCCACGTTTTCCACACTCCTCGTTTTCCACCTAACCTGGTATAAACCCTATATTTTACAAACAAACCGAAGTGGGTGACAGGCTGACAGCTGGTGTGAAATTACGCACGCACGCACGACGAAAAATCAAAACTCGGCGCTTCTCTAAAAATGTTACTGTATCACGATTATGATACAACAAAATAATTATTATAAGTGTAAAAACCTTAAAAATATACTAAACTGCAGAGATAAAACAACGCTCCCGCTCCACGCTTTAGTGAGATCAAGGACGAACAAATCGGACGGACAACAATCTCTGACTACACGCAAGCCAGGTCAAGGACGAACAACACTCTCGCTACTCGCTTGAGGTCAAGAACGAACAGATCGAACAACACTCTCGCTACTCGCTTGAGGTGAGGCCGGAAAATGACATTCAACGCGACATAAACCCGGCGTTACCAATCGATGAAATCGATGATCGATTTAAAGTCGATATCAATCGATGGCAATCGATATCAATTAATCGATTGATATTGATACTCGATGACCAATCGACGAAGATTTTTGTGACCTTATCGATTGGCATCGATTGGCATCGATTGTTATCGATTGTCATTGATTGCTATCGATTGTCATCGATTGTTATCGATTATCACAATGCAGTTTTCTTACTCTTTAAATATGAAAATTCGACACATTTGTTTTGAAAACATGACTTTTAGCTAAACGAGAATGAGAGTCACCGAGAGTTGAAGAGTTGAAGGATGAGAGTTCAGTTGCACGAGAGTTTTATTCAACTCTCAGCAAGCGTGGAATTCGATGAGAGCGCACAGGAATCGCCGAGAGTGCATGAGAGTTTGTTCTCACTTTCTTCTTGCTTTTAAACTCAAGTGAAAGTGAGTCGCAAAGCGGCGAAAAGCTTAAGTGAGACACGCACGAAGCGGCAAAAACTCGCTGTTTCGCGACTCGTTTGTCTGCACCAACTCGATTGTCCAAGTCTTGTATAAATTCTTAAAAAAAACTACCACACTCCCGGCCCACCTCTCAAGGTTTTTAAACAAGAATTTCTGGAGTTTGTTTATGGAGATAGTGTATGACAGACATATTCACTAATGAGTCACGAACATTGAACTTGAACTCGATATCAATAGCCAGCCTGATCAATAGCAGTCTGTCACAGACGTTTATTTTTAGGCAAACGCACGAGAGCGAACGCTGATCTGCTCCAACTCGATCTACTCCAACTCGAATGCCCTAGTCTTGTATAAATTCTCAAAAAAAAGTACTACACTCCCGGCCCACCCCTTAAGGTTTTTAAACAAGAATTTCAGGAGTTTGTCCATGGAGATAGTGTATGACAGGCATATAATTCACTAAGGAGTCACGAACATTGAACTTGAACTCTTTATCAACAGCAGTCTGTCACAAACGTTTATTTACTAATGAGTCACGAACATTGTTTTGTGTTTGTGTTGTGAGTTTTGTGTTTGCGTTGTGAGTTTTGTGTTTGTGTTGTGGGTTTTGTGTTTGTGTTGTGAGTTTTGCGTTTGTGTTGTGGGTTTTGCGTTTGTGTTGTGAGTTTTGTGTTTGTGTTTTGAGTTTTGTGTTTGTGTTGTGAGTTTTGCGTTTGTGTTGTGAGTTTTGTGTTTGTGTTGTGAGATTTGTGTTTGTGTTGTGAGTTTTGTGTTTGTGTTGTGAGATTTGTGTTTGTGTTGTGGGTTTTGTGTTTGTGTTGTGTCCTTATCGGCCACCGTACTCTACAATTCCATAAACATTTTTGAATCGAAATATGTTTTTTAATGCTTCTGAATTTTGAAATGACGTAACACGATCAAACGATCTATTAAAATCACTGATCGTTTCACATGCACCTCCGTAAATGTTATCTACTGCATAACATGTACTTTTTGCAAATAGATATATGTTGTAGTTAATTTTTTATTTCAGGTAATTTTTGTTTTTCCTTTGTTTCAAATTCATTAGCATATATTACCATACCCAAAAACAATGAAAAAATAAAAATTACCTGAAATAAAAAATTAACTACAACATATACATTGGCGAAACACGGAGGGAGACGAGACGTTGAAAAAAATGACAAAGACGCATCCAAACTCGCGCGTCATTTCAATCTTACTAACCATTCTAAACCTGCAGCCTTTCCCTACACCAGGGTAACACAGAAAGCCGTAAAAACTTAGAACAAAAGAATCATCTTTCAAATCGGCACTCTCAAACCCCACGGAATCAACGAACGCTTTTCATTCAACTAAGGCTGCGTTTTTTTGGGAGAATCCGAAATTGGATTTGTGATCTCGGATCATGTGGATTTTTCATGACCAAAAAAACGAAAAATCCTAAAACGGATCATTTAACGTAAAAAAAACCGTTGGTATGCAAATGAAGCTATTTTGACTCGCTTGTGTTTATCAGCCTGCTCGACAAATAGGTTTCAAAATATAAGCAACAAAATCTTACCTGAATTGCCCATGATATGAAATCATGAAAGAAACAAAACAGCGAACGGAACGAGTAAATTTGCACGAAAGACCGCTTGTCAGATGTACTTTTTTCGAATCCATTCCCAAAAAAACGCTCAGAACACGAATCTAAAAATCCGGATTGAGATTTGATCTGAAAAATCTCACCGAAGTATGGATTCAACGGATTCATGATCCGTTTTTGGATTTTAGTAAAAAAACGCAAAATCCGTTTTTGGATTCAAGAATCCGGATTCTCATTTTCCCAAAAAAACGCAGCCTAATTTACATTTGTTTTTCACGTCACCTAATTTCCACCAATAGCGTAGCTCCACCGCTTACTATATAAAACCACACACTACCCATAATCCCTTGATTCGCTCCGACGAAGGGCTAGCGCTCGAAACGTCAGCTTTCTCGAATCTGTACATATTTTGTGTAACGCAATCAGTTAAACTTTCAAGACGGCGACGATTCGAAGAAAATAGCGTCTTGTACGATCAAATAGAGCTCCTCTGGATCCTGTGCTGCGAAGTGAATTCCTTGATATCAGGACTCCTTATCCCTAATCAATAATCATTTTATGTTTTATTGTTCTATTGTGTCTGTTATGTGCGTATATAGGAAGACGGGAAGACACGGAAGTCCGTTTTAATATTCATGACCTATCTCAGTCGCTGTATTGTTCTATGATGTCACGTCAAAAGGCATCCCTTAATAAATAATTAATTTGTGTAAGAGGATAGGAAGGCACGGACGTCCGTTTTAATATTCATGACCTATCCCTTTGACAAGTTACAAGGCATATTTATAATAAAATGTTGACATATAAATGCGTAGTCGTATAAACAAGATAAAAAAACATAATATACTAGGCTGTTTTAATAAAGAAAACTTGTAGCAGTACCAATTTAGAATTCGCGAAAATCGGCTAAAATTGGCAGGCAACATTTTCGCGGGTACAATTGTTTGTGATGATTCGAGGACAAAACTTGGAAAACTGCAATGCCTCTAGCATTGAAAAATGCCGGGGTTTTATTTTTAAATGACACATGCAAAACGCAACAAAAATGCAAATTAACAATTACTCCAGCTTTCTGTCAATAATAGATCAATTTTGTTTTGTCTTTGTCGGTTCACCTTCATCTGCCTCAAAGCACCTCTAAGTTGAGTCAAGGAATAAAAGAAGAAATGACCAAAAGTAAGGTAGGTATTCGATTTCGTTCGTCTATATTACTTCTCGCGAGTTTAATTTTCGAGAACCTTTGACGATCGGCATGAAAAAAACGAAATCAGAACCCACGTGAAAACATTGGAGTAGCCGGCACTTCGGGTCCGTAAAGCTCAACTGGAGAATTCTTCAGTGATTCACTTTAATTTGGAATCTATTGGAAGTCTGATTGATTTTGAAATTTTGAGCTGAAGATAATAAGATATCATAATAAGACAAGTTATTTTATGGCGGAGATAGTGATGAGTACAGTTTTGGCTGTAATAACCGGGGGTGAGATCAACTTATGGTACGAACCATTAGCGAATCGTCTTGCTGCCAAACAGTAGTTTGAACAATTCGAATGTTTCGCAGTTTGTCAACTTTCGTTCGCTCTTGTCACGACTGAAGTACAGTGAAACAGGGGCACCCAATGACCGTTTTCTGAAAAAAATATCTGTTCGGTGAGGTATAGCGGGTTCCCTAGAAATTTCCATCATCCTATAAAAAGGTTCCCTAAATTTTCGGCTATCGAAAGGCATCATTTGGTGACCTAACCTTTTCGAGAATGTCCAAAAATGACCTGAGGTTTTCGGGAAATGGGTCAAACATGCCTAATAAATCCGTGAAGACCAAAGTTCCCCTAAAACGACCGAACAGATAAAACATTTTTAGGATGGCTTATAATTCAGTTATATAGTTTTAAAAGCAGTACGGTATTTTAAGGAATTTGAGAAAAAACCGTCGTTGGGTGCCCCTGAGTAAAATTTCTCCTTGCGACCACTTTCGAAAGCGACAAGCGGCCCCTCAGCGACCAGCCGAGCTCGTGAAACCCTGTTTAATAACATAACAACACCAGCTTGTAATAGGAACTCTGGCCTCAGAACGTTTCACTCAAGCGCCTGTCGTTTGTGGAATGCTCTTGGTCACAAATATGGGTCGATCTCCCACACCAATTTTTTAAAAATTAAATTCGCGGTAAAACTTTGTAATTTAAAGCTGCCGTAAGCGACCATGTCGTAAGCGATCGCGATCACTTTTGAACTGAGGTTTTTTTCTTTGTTTTTAACTCGTTCGTTTTTTTTTTATCTGCATTAAAAGTTGTGTTTTAAAATCCTGGTAAAGTTGAATAAAGTTCATTGATTGATTGATTGATGGAACGCTCTTCCTTTTGTTTGATATATTACTTCCTCAAACTCAATAATTATTCAGGTTGTTATTAGCCAATCAAAACGCCCCATTCTAGTCAGGTGGATGAGTTTAGAAACCCAATGAAACACGAGTTGAAAACCACGTGTGTTTCAACAAATTTCAAGCACATGTTTTAAAAAATGCGTGCATGAACACAGCATACGGTAAACGCAAAACTTAAACGTCTTGTTCCTAGTGGATGCGTTTTCAATTGAACATCTCGCGTTCAATGCTTTCCTATTTTTGCTTCCTTCTCCTGGTCTGCCGGCTAATGGTTTGATTTTTTTCTTGAAGCAATATCTAAACCATCGCAATGATCTGCAAGCGAGGAGTTGTCATGAAAAAACACTATGGAATTTCCGGTTGTCAGCGATAGCGATCAACAACTTGAACAAATAACATGCACAAACCATGCGCGAGGAAATGTAAAACAATGCTCTATGAACAAAAGGTGATACGATAAGATTCTACATGGGCACCGCGGCAGAACGTTTGCGCATGCGTAAACTTCAAGCACTTCCGGTCCGTTAAACTACCAGTCAACATCGATGCGAACAGCATAAAACAACACTTTTGCATGAACCAACAGACCTAGATTTTCTAGATGCAATGATGAAAGGACCAAAATCGAAGAAAATTATGCTACGTACACGATCGGTTCTTGCATGAATACATTTCGAGATGGAGTGAAGACTTGTTTTTTGTAAAAAAATGCGATGCAAAAATTATTTGTTCATATTTCGTTGTTGGTGCAAACACCAAACCTGTTGGTGCAAACGCTTGAAACTTGAACGATGAAAAAACTTTTCAACGAAACAAACTTTTTCTCTACCTTTGTTTTATAACTCTTACTTTTTGTTTTCAAACTTCGCGGTACGGGAGTTTTATGTTGTTTATGTTGTAGTTCATTTTTTATTTCAGGTAATTTTTGTTTTTCCTTTGTTTCAAATTCATTAGCGTATATTACCATACCCCAAAACAATGGAAAATTAAAAATTACCTGAGATAAAAAAGTTAACTACAACATTTACATGGGATTACAGTATGTCACCGGAAATGCGTAATTCACCGGATGCTCAGTTTTCTACTCATGCGCAGTGCGTTCTGCCGCGGTGCCTTCTACATGATATGATTAACTTCGATGAACAAAGGATTGTATAAACAAAGGCCTTCGGCCTCGGTCTTTTCTCGGTGTTTCGAAACCTTACCGCCTATGAAACGCTCACACTCGTCAGTTTTTGACTGAATATTACTTGAAAGGTGTGTTCAAAGAAAATACAAAAATGGTTTGATTTTTGGTCGATGCGAGCAATGTAATAGTGTCGCTAAGTAACACCATTAACTATGGTAACACAGTAAACTTTTAAATTTCTTTGGGTTTCCCTCGCGGCTGTTAAAACCTGTCTTTGTTTTCTACCTACCTCTTTATGTTTTGTTTTCCGCTCTGTTTTACGTAACTCGTGAGTTTCGGCGCAGGTTTTTCACCGAGGACGAGCCACGCTTTCCAGAACTGAGTTGGTCGCTTTATACGGGAATTAATTCTCGTAAGCGAACAGCTGCAGTTGCAACCACGTTCCACTGCCGAAAGTGGTCGTAGTAATGAGGAGGTCGCGTGGCGTGGTCCCGCTGAAGAACTGCATTTTCGTGACTGTAATATTCTAGAACAAGTAGATTAAAAAGAAACTAGAATGAGTAAACGCATGTTGTTTAATATCCTGAGAAAACAGACGACGTCTGTTTTCTCAGGCTAGGTGTTTAATTAAAAAATATATATTGATATCGGCTAAAAGAAAACCTGGTTTTCACCTTAGCGGTAGTTGCAAAACAACTATCGGTCCCAACCATCGCGTGTACCGCAAACAGGAAATGTAAACTTGCCGACACTGCACTTGCCGTTACAAAATATGTGAAAGCAGGTCTTCTCGCGTTGAAAACGGCAGCTACCTTGACCGGCCATCTCTGCCGTTCTCGTGACGTTCTCGTTCTCGTTCCGTTCTTTCTCTGTCCGCCTTGCGGACACTTCGCTATGACAGACATCCTGCCCGGTAAATATAACTTCACGGTGCTAAAAATGTAACTCCTTCTATAATACGAAATACTAAATTCTGTCTGCGTGCCGGATCGATATACAATTAAATAGGTAGTAAAATGTTGTTGTTCAGTTAATTTTGTTGTTGTAATTTATTTATTCTTTTTACAAAAGCGAACTTTTGTCACAAATCAGAACAATTACGCTTTATTAAGGCGTTTATTGAAATCGAAAACGGAGATTCTAGTTTACAATGAAAATCAATATTAATTAATAGAAATCAATGATAATCAATGAAAATCGATACTCACTCAACTCCAAGGCACTCCAAGGCATTGATTTTTATTGATTTCTAATACCAATCAATTAATTGGTATTGATTATTATTGATTGTTATTGATTATATTGATTATTGCTTTTCATTGATTGGTACCACCGGGTATCGGTACTATCAATAGGCCATTTCCGAGTTGCCTTTAGCCTCTCGATCAAAGCGAGGCTAGGTGCGAAACCTTTCATATGAAAATGAGTTTTCATTCACATGCAAATAAAACTCATTTGCATGTGAATGAAAACTTATTTTCGCACCTAGCCTCGCTTTGATAGAGAGGCTAAAGGCAACTCGGAGATGGCCTATTAGTCAGTTCTGACGCTCGGGGATCCGTTAATGGCTAGGTATAAATATTCTCAGTTTCATAAGTTTCGTATGCAGCCCGTGACAACAAAACAATGTATTCTCTTACATTTGTAAGACTAACCTGCGAATAACGTGAGCCGCCTCAGTTCTGGGAGCGACGGGAGACGGCTGTATGGCGAGGGCTAGCCATTTCCATGATATATATAAAACTCGTAACTCGAGGTATGGTCCAAAATCTGATAATTGTTCTTAGTCATTGTGATGAAATTCGTTTTGTTTTCAATACAGTTCATGGGTTATTCGGATCTTGGGAGTTGAAGTGCCGGCTGTGTGGGCAACACAATGCTCCAAAGAGAATTCAATTTTCAATTAAATTATGTAAAGCCTGTTTTAATATATCATGCAATATCATCAGACTGTTGTAACATTCGTGATGTCATGTATTTTATTTACAGTGAGTTTTCCAATCAATAACGGCACACGATACTGTTTGTCTCGGCAACAAACAGTTATGACGACCGACTTGGTATTGGTCAGTATATTGGTTACGCTATACGCTAGCTGTTATTATGTATTTGCTGTAACGTCATTCATATGCATCGATGTTGGAAGACGAAATTCTTTTATTCTGACTCCACTAAGACGAGACATTCAATGTGAAATGAGTTTATTGAGGATGAGCCAGTCAGTCATCTGACGGATGTATCCTGCTAACATATTCTGTACATTCTCCTGACCTTGTAAATTAGATTTTAATTTACATTAAATTACAGAAAATTGTGCCACGCCAGATACGAAAAACCACTAAAAACCACCATTTAGAAGTGGCCAAAAATTGTGGAAACGTGTACCCCCTATAAAAGTGCAGTGGCACTGGACCTCGGAGGAAGAGGTACAACTGACAAATGATAACATTTTCAAATACTTTTGCTATAATACAGTGTCAAACCTATTTGAAAGACTGAAACTTAATCGAAAAAGAAAAAGAAAAGAGATAACGTTAATTGCAGAAGACTGACCGACGTAGAATGATACATATCTCCCGCTAAAACCATAAATAGTCCTGAACTGTCCCATGAGGACACACGAACCTCTATGCCGTGCCGTCAGAATAATAATTTCTGCCTAATTCGTTCCTACGTCACTCAGTCGTCAGAAATTACATTCTTTGTTTGTTTGTTTTTTCCCTCTTCTTCTCAAAATGGTGTTATTGCTGCCGGCAGGAAGTACACTAATCGTGTAGAATCCAAAATTTTCCTGTCTGTCTGTCGATTTCCCGAGTAAACAATGAATTGTTCGAGAACCAATCAAGAGCGGAAGAAAATATACTACGAAACCGTTGGTGTCTCGGCATCCAATTAAGACAAAGTGACGAGAAGCCGAACGACAAGCCGACTCGAGACAAGAAACACGGAAAAAGCAAGTGACACACTCAAACACCATCCCCGCGGTCTGGCCAGAGCACGCGGCTTGAGATCTGCTTTTTTTGTACTTTCTTTGTCCATGATAATTTGATCAAAGTTAACGACAGAAGTGATAATTTAGGAGGAGAGAAACAAATTTAGCCCTTTGAAATATATTTTTTTCAGTTGAGGTAAAAATGTTTCAATTTGCATAATGTCAAAAAGTATTAAAAAGTATTAAACGCATAACGCAGTATTTCATAAAATATCTCCGCAATCAGACACATGAAAATATATCCAATTTTTATTCCTCTGTATCCGAAACATAGAAAAGAAAATTAAATGTAAAAGTGATAGCTTTAAGGTTATTTTCGCCCGAGAAACATTCACTAGCGCAAGCGAAACTCGCAAAAACGTATCGCAAAGACACGTGCATTGTTTACATTTTCTATCGGCGGTGAATTTTTTGCACCCGAGGCTGTTTTGTTCCTTCAACATCACGAAATAAAAATTCATGAAAGGCAAACAACCGAAAGAACTGAAATTAATTCAGTTCTACCACGCTTATATTTCTTCCTTCGGTGTCCAGTGTTCACTTTTTTAAACAAGCGCTATGCATTCGTCTAAATCTGAGGCGTTTGATTCCAGAATCGGGAAAATTACCGACACGAAATCAAGACAAATAGATTATTTACATGTGGGAAACATCTGAGACCTTTCGGAGTGCACAGCACGGCAGAACTGAAGGATTTTGCCCAATTCCACGGCAATGGCGTAAATTTGATTTATGTCAGCCCGACGTTTTCAAGGTTCTTAGCCAGCCGGTGACACATCTCGCAATGCAGTGCCAGCACTTCACTTCCAATAATGAAACTACTAGTTTAAAACTAATGCAAGGCTGATGGGACAGCTATAAAGGGTATTTTATTGCACAATACTTCCGTTAGGC
The DNA here is from genome assembly GCA_024195265.1 of Dendrophyllia cribrosa. Taxonomy (NCBI): domain Eukaryota; kingdom Metazoa; phylum Cnidaria; class Anthozoa; order Scleractinia; family Dendrophylliidae; genus Dendrophyllia; species Dendrophyllia cribrosa. Next base: position 25,777,816 of record JAJLRJ010000009.1, read on the forward strand.
AAAACTAACCTTCATCAGGGGCTGCAAAGAGCTGAGTAAAAATGGAATAAAACGGTTACAAGATATAAAATGATTCAAATAAAGAGATTAAATATGATTGGTTAACAAAACTACTAGTTTATAGATCTTATTTGGGGGAGACATTGTTCTGTCAGCTTTAATGGTTTCAACAAGTGAAATGACTTGTAAGAACGCTTGTAATAATTCACGGTATTTATATTTGCATAGCGTTTAACGTCTAGCTCGCAGTCAGTCTGCGCTGAAAAAATCTGAAACGATCTCGCAAATGATTGGTTCATTTGGCTTGTCACGTGACATGTATCCACCCAATCTATTTTTAGAATTCTTCTGACGCATCTGCACTTTACGCTGTCGAGCATCCCATTTGATTATTAACGTACGAATCTCTATTTAATGAAACTTCTGGCAAAATAGAAAATATTTTGATTGGAATTTAAGCAGTCGTAACAGCACTTCTTGTCCGAACCAAACGACATGACTTTTCGGTTCACGAAAGTCGCTGCAATGATCTGTCGTGACGTGCGATCCAGTAAGCTAAGACTTTATATTTCAAGATCAGTAAGAACGATTGACGGTCGAGTTTGAGACTGGTAAGTGAATGCGTTGAAATCCTGGGGTTTTATCAGATTTGATAGCTTCGTTTTTAGTTTATTATCGAAATAATTACTGGTATGTTGTATGCGAAGTGTAATGGACAATGAAAGTTTTAGTCAGTGAGATGTTGTTTATCCTGATGTTTTCCAGTGTGTGAAGTGTGGCATGTTTTATAGTTTATCAGGAAGGCTTTTTACTGCAATGAATGAAGGATGAAATTACATAGACGTCTTAAATTGGACCATTTAAGTTCTGTGCTCTTCAATCGACGAACGGGGAAGGCTGTGGAGCTTTCATTTGCATACAGACAATAACTCACGCTAAGAACTAAGTGAATCACTAAAAAATGTCAAGGAAAAATCGTGTTTATGCCTTCCTTCTTCCTTTTGAGACTTAACTATGAATGAAACATTCGTCCTTTAATCGAAATTATACCAAAGCAGGAGGTTTTGAGTTGATATAATCGGCGAAAGTACCGTGTCTTGAGTTGAAGTCGCCGCCAGTCCGCGACACTTCGCTGCCCGCCATCTTTGTTTGGCAGTTCAAAGGCCGCTTGTCATGTAAATAATCCCATGGGAATCTTATGTCGTGAATAAATAACCCCTGGTTTTTCCGGCTCAGTGAACAAACCAATGCGAAGCCGACAAGACCTCGTGTTTATCGCAATTTATGCATCGTCGCGAAGCTAACGCTCAAGTTGTAATTCCTATAAAGCAGATGGATTTAGCAGGTCGTGGCCGTGTAGACATTGCGTGAATCACATTTTGCCCAATCCTCCGGTACCCGTAAGCACGATCGAATGTTAAATGAATGTATGTGCGGCTTACTGGTTATACAACACAGGTAATTATGAATGTCGGCATTTACAGTCTCCTAATTAACTCGTGAACGTTTTGACTCTAATGATAAGAAAGCTTCCTTTTGAAGCGTGTATTGTGTGATTATGTTCTATCATGCGAAAAAAAGTCTATTTTGAAATATTCGGTATTGAAAATGTTTGTATTTGTGATAGAAAATCAACCGCCCTTCCAACTCATTATTGCATTTCTCTCACGTGACACAGCACTTGAGATTTTCATGAGTGCTCCCATTGTGCCGTACGCATTCTTATATTAGCATATGAATTAAACCTTTTAATTTTTTTAGTTTAAACTTTTAATTGCCTCGGCGCAATTATTTTAACCGTTTACCTTGAGATTGTGTTGTGAAAACCTGTACATGTTAAATTAAAAAAGTTGTATTTCCTACTATAGTTTGTTTATTGAATGCTTACCTTTTTTGTTTTACTCATTGGCTTATTTCCTTGAAAAACAAAATGTTGTTTTGTTATACATTAACTTGTAACAGTAAACTGAGCTTGCACTGTTTTGTATAAATATTAACTGGATGGATTATCTTTTCAAGAGGAAGTCTAGTCTCCTTGTCGGAAGCCAGTGAAATGAATACTCGCTCGCAGCCTTTCTTTTCGTTCACAGGCTATTTATTGAAAGATTTGTCTTTTCAGAGCAACTACAGAATACAAGGTCGGCGGCTTATCAAGTGAATGAAAACGATTTAAAATCAAAACTAAAAGAAATGCAAGTCTAGCTCTATACTCGTTGGCCTATAGCACGAGGAAGGTATATGTTTTTGGTGGCTCGGCAGCTGTTTAGTCGAGTTTAGTGTTTAAAGAATGAGGAAGGTAGATATTAAGCCGTCTTTCCTTTCTCAGTTGAAATGGCTTTTATGGAAACCAATGTATCACTTAGTAATGACACACATACTCTTGACTTATACTTTTGTTGATTATTAAAAGGCGACTAACTTTGCTTGTGCGCAGTGAAGTGGCACTTCAAATTTCAAAGGTTTTGATTCAACACTAGTTAGAAGCGACTCAATTGATCGGCTGCTAAACGTTTGTTTTGTTTTTTGAATCAAGTGCTTCGATGCGGAAGTCTAATATTAAAGCTTTATACTTGCACCTGTCAAACTTCACTAAACTCTTGTGGTTCTAAATCTTATACCTTGCCCTGTATATTTTCTATATTGACAGTCAAACGCTTCCATGGAGGATATAGAAGCACCAAGGAAGAAACGGTAAGAGATGGTAGACTGGTAAAAGTCCTGGCATTTAGCTTGTGCTTCCTGTATACTTGTTATTTGTTTAACCGTGTTTTATTTTCTTCCTTAGGAAACTAGAGGTTGGGGTTGGAGTCACTCCTTCAAGTGAGTCTTGCAAACATTTCTTAAAACTCAAATCCTTCTTTTCTAAACTTCTCTGTATACAAAGCTTGGTAACAATTAAACCTGACTTTTGAGCCATGATGGACAGTTCAACATTGGTTCATCAACAGATGTTGATGAGATAGGCTATTCAACATGCTCTAAGTTCCGTTCAACTTGCAACTTGTTGAACGACAACAGCAAAGAAACAAATATTGAACGATGTTGAACCGTGTATCATTCTCTTTAAAATCTATCTAGTCTATAAAAAGTGGTCTCTCTGACGGAAGTTTTCTTTAAGGTTACAGTGTACCTTCGGGGGTGTCTCCAGTATAACAGCTCTAGCGTCTTAAGATTACACTTAATATACCTAAACCCAGATATCAAATTAAAGCTTATAGAGCTGGCTATCTAAATATGGAAACCATTTGGTAATAAAATGAATTGTCGAATTTTTTACGACGTCTAAATTCGAACGTCCGAATCAGCTTTAAAACGCTATAACTCAAAGCGATTATTGTGTTTTGCTAATTTGATTTGTTCTCGGGTTTCCGGACACGAAGCGCTAAAAAAACGGGTCGGCGATTTCCCATATTCAATTGCAGTGACAAGTTACAGAATGTTTTCGAAAAAGGGAGAAAACAAATTGAAGTGATCGCACGGAAATGGCTCTTGACGAAAAAGTTTTCGGAAATAAGAAATTCGCCGACACGTTTTTGTTGATTATATGTTAGCCTAGCTTGTGTCCAAATTTGAGGAAAATCGAACAAATTCCCTTTGAGTTGTAGCTCTTTAAAGTGTCCCCTACAAGCGAAAAATTAACTTTGAGAAAACAGCCCTTAGAAAAACATATCGCTTCATAAACAAACTCCGCCCACAAAAGTTATACCGTCATTTCTCCGTCAATTTTCACTATTTTTCGATAATTTTTTTTTGGATGAAAGTTCATTCTGTAAACTTTATTTTGACGCCAAAAAAAAAATTTCAATAAATTTTCGATCTGAAGGTACACTGTAACCTTAACTGACCAAACCTTCGTGAACCAGAGCTGTAACCGCTCGGGGCCTTGGTGAAAAATATTCTTTGAGTCCAGCATGCTGTGGAATTCCGGATATAGCGGTACCCACTCCTTACAAAATTAGCTGCTGCTCAGCAGGGGGCATGTAGTTGTTAATTAGTTTGACTTCTCGGTGTATCTTCGGGGCTACATTATATTAGCCTGCGCGTAGACGTCTCATATTTCCTTTGCTTCACGCCCAAGGAAGGAAATTGAAGGCGTCTGCGCGCAGGTTAATATTATATTGGTGTACACAAATAATAGCTCAGTAATGTAGAAAAAGCTAAATAGAATTTCATACGAACGAAAACCTTGATACATTTTAGTCAGTGTTTTTTCTTTTTAAAACTAGCCGAATCGTGATGTACCTCCCGTTAATTAAAATTATAGCCGTCACTGTAAACATGTTTCCATATTTAATTGCACTTCTTTTGCGCTAATTCTCTACAAAAGTAGTGCTCACTTATTGGAATGCAAACGATGTTGGATTTGTTATCGTAGAAAAATGATGGAAAGTAGACGTCTACTGTACATGCAGCTTTCTTTTTAGTTTAATTTTTAATTGTTTTCTTTCTTCGTAAAACAGCGGCCCACTCCATTGTGTTATTCTTCAGGAATCCGTTGTTGATGAGAAAACCACTGTAAATGAAATCCATGTTATCACGGATGTTTTAACAGACTAATATATTAAAAGCCACGTTCAGGATTCATATCATTGAAATGAAAACCGAATAGGCCATTTCCGAGTTACGTTACACCTCGTTGTCAAAGCGAGGCTAGGTGCACAACCTTTCATATGAAAATGAGTTTTCATTCACATGCAAATGAAAACTCATTTTCATATGAAAGGTTTCGCACCTAGCCTCGCTTTGATAGAGAGGCTAAAGGCAACTCGGAAATGGCCTATTCTCTTTGGAGCATTGTGTTGTCCACCCAACCGGCCCTTCAAACCTCCAGAATAGATCCAAATAAATTGAAATTTGAAAACAAAGCGGATATAATAACATTGTCTAAAGCCTCGTCAATGTATACCGTATTTCAGATATCCATTACCTAGTTCAAGTCTAGAAACGTTACCTATGAGACCCCTAACATGTTTAAATATGATAACGCCTATAGGTTAACACCCATAGTAAAGCAGTTATTCTGCAAATTGATTTTGCACTTTGGACTTTTTCTATGCATCTTTTTTTTTTCATTTACACTGCTTACTTGCAGTAACAATCAACGAAACGTAGCTTTAAATTACTGAAACAAAGATTTTGTTAAATGTGACCCAAATAAATAGAAGCGTGCACTCTTTTAAAGCCGAATTTGTAATATCTGCGGGAAATTGTTGGCCAAGATTCTTTCTTTTTCTTTCTGGAAGACTTGCGGAACTTGATACCTATATATTTCCAAACAACACTTGTGCTGTAAAGGTTTTATTATTACCACTCTAGTCAGAAAACTTTCATCGCGTGCCATTTCACCGTTGTAGTGGTAGTTTTACCGAGCTTGTTCGTTAGATCGGGCTAAAACCGTTGTTCGGTTTCCGTTAGAATACATTTATAGAGAGATTAAGCATCACGTTTGTTTTTCCCAGGAACGACAAAAATCCAACTTTTGCCGTCCGCCGTTTGCCGTTTCTACGTGTAAGTGAGTAGTTTCACGTTAAACATTAACATGAGAAAAAGTTAAGATACTCAATTGCAAGCTGGCGTTTGCCGTTTTTCATAGAACGCATTGCTTAATCTGTCCATTGTAAAATGAAAAGGGAGGCTGAAATCGAGGTTTGAAACCGTCAACTGTCTCCAATTTAGCACGATGTCGTTTTTTAATTTATTCTAGTTTTGTGTTCTGTTCCCTTCAATGTATTGAACTTTACGTTCTAAAGCCCTTCTGAAGCGGTAAGAACAAATTTTCATAATCTCCATATAATGTAAGCTTCATTGTTATTGATGTTACAATAGAGATGCCTATTAAAACATTGACGTGCTTTGGGTTGTTAATCAAATTTTGCAGCCTTAAGACAAAACAGTCCTTTTGTATTTTAATATCCAATGAATATTTATATCACACAGATTAGAATATTAATGGTTGAACTTTATCCCTATATTCAATTTATCAAGTATCGTACCATTCGTAGTTTATTTTAACAAAACAAACGAACTTAGACAATTCATTTTGATATTACGGTGGGTTATTATGTATTTATATCTTGCTAATTAGTGCGGTGAGAAAATGGACGCGAACAAGTAATAATTGACAAGTTAATGTGTTCCTGAGAACATTCAATGTAAATTATTTAAATTAAGGATGAGCCAGTCAGTTATCTCGTGAATGTGTCGTCATAACACATTTCCGTGATGCTTACATTTACATTTCAGTGTTAAAATATTGCATGAAAATTTCAGAAATTGTAACACGCTATAGATGCGAAAAAACACCCTAAAACACTCTTAAGATGTTTTCTCCATTTAATGCAGTGGCACTGGACCTTGAGGAAGAGGTACAATATCAACATTTAGAGCGGTTTTCAGTTGAACAAAATCAAAGCAGTAACCCCCTCCCTAGGGCTTTCTACGTGTTCAAAATGGCGGGCAGAGAAACCCCTGGAGCTGTTATTTTAGACGGAACAGCAATTTTAATCCGTTGCGACACGTTGACCAAAAGGCCATTTCCGAGTTGCCTTTAGCCTTTCTATCAAAGCGAGGCTAGGTGCGAAACCTTTGATATGAAAACGAGTTTTCATTCACTTTATTTGCATGTGAATGAAAACTCATTTTCATATGACAGGTTTCGCACCTAGCCTCGCTTTGATAGAGAGGCTAAAGGCAACTCGGAAATGGCCTATAGAGGTTTTGCACGGCAGCCATGTTGCATGGCAGGAACAATAGATTCTTTTCCCTATGGGAAAGGATGTTCTTTCTAATGCAAAACATTTTCATTGTTCCTGCCATGCAACATGGCTGCCGTGCAAAACCTCTATTGTGGGTGTCAGTAAAACGCGGGGTGGGGGCCGGGGTCGGGGTGGGATTAGGTCTAGGATTAGGTATGGGATTAAATATAATCCTTTTACCTAATCCTAACGCTATGCCTAATCCCATACCTAATCCTAGACCTAATCCCACCTCGACCCCGGCCCCGACCCCGCGTTTTACTGACACCCGTCAATTGTGGCAAACATCGCACATGCAAAACGACAGAAAAATAATCTCATTGGAAAAGTCACGAGGGATTCAACTAATTTAAGTTTTCAAGACATAGTATGGGCTTCTCACGTCGCCTGTACAAGAGTGACACAACCACAGAAACCCAGGCTCACAACAGAAGTCCTCAACGGAAAAATGTTGGGATTTGCATGGGATTTTATCAAAATATCAAAATTATAAATAAACAGCCATTAAAGTGTCCATACCTCATTAAATGATGTCTATCTGTTGTTTCTTGACGGCTTTATGGCTTCTTAACGGCATTTTTCTCCTATTGGAAACCTGGGCTGCCTGTGGCACCACACGTGCGGGTTTTCACTGCGTGCCGGTGATGCAGCATCGCTTTTTTGTCATTCATTTTGGTTTTGCCTTGACATATTTTCATCTGCTATTTTTTCTAGCGGAAAATCACGTGACTAATGGGGATTCCTCTGTGAGAACAAACGTTGCTGCGCCCACTCGGACCCAGTCCCATCTACAGTTTAACCCGTCCGTGATTGAGCGACTCCGACAAATTACAAAAGACTATCAGAAAAATTTACTGCCTGCGGCCAAACCCAATGGAAGCAAATTACCGCTCGGTGTAGGAAACGCGAATGAAGTTAACACAGAAAAAAACACGACGACCTCAGCGGCAGACAGCTCTGATTTCATCATATCATCCGCTGGCTCATCGCCGGCTCATTCGCCACAACCAATGGATTTCGAAGTGTTGTCCACGCCCCCGCGGCCTGCTGAGCCAAAGGAAAGTGACACGAAACAAGCAGTTGCTATTAAAACCGCTCAAAACTCAAATGACGATCGCCAAAAGGCGTGTAGTAGACTTGTGGAAAGATTTGAAAAGTCTTCTTCAAATAGAACGTTAACTAATGGAGTCTGTACAGACTCGAGAACATTAGACCAGGACTCTACATCAGTTGAAGTTTTAGAGGAAGGGGATCAATCTCTTCCCAAGGACTCTATTGCCACGACAGTCCCCGCGGTAAATGGGGAGGTCAGTTCGCCGGCGGCGAGAAAAGGCTTACTGTGTTTAGACTCCAAGGAACAAAATTCGCCAGCGTTAGCAGACGTCGTGCCCACAGCGAACGCCGAAGAAAGTAGAGGGCTCAACATCAATTCAGAAGACGTCAGACAAGTAAGCAATAACGGCATCTTATCAGTATTACATGCGTTGTTGTCAACGTCCCCAAAGACAAATCATTTCTTTTTTCAGGATGCTACTGAATTAGTGGTTAAAGATTTACGCGGCAGTAGCTTTTGCACACTGAGTGCAGTGCACCAAAGCGTATCTCTTAACGGTCAAACAAAATTACGGAAAGGTTATACAATCTAACCAAAAGTAAAGTATTTGTATTTCGCAAAATGTTTTGTATTTAACGACCCAGCCCTCCTCCCGGCAACTCATTTATTTGTCAATTGTTTTAATGTAAGCGGTGTATCTTTCAGATGCTCAAGAAAATGATCGAAGAGAAAATGACGCAAATTGAGCACTCGATGGGCAGCGAAAGTAATGAACGATTAGCTTCGATGGAGAAGGAGAACAAAGCCCTCAAAGAATACGCTAAGAAGATGGAAAAACTTGTTAACTTGTTAACAGCTGAAAAGGAGAAAGCAAGGCAGAGAGTGACACGAGAAGTTCAGACCGATCCCCACTGGGTAAGAATTAGATCTACAACTGATGAATAGATTCACGCTAGGGATCCTCGGCATTCCCAGACGTTTGTTCACTGGTTCCGTAATTTATGTGCCAAACGTGAAAAAAAAAAACACACACACACACACACATTGTTACAATGCTCGTCTGGTTATCAAAGTATAGAACTTCGCAAAATCTTTTAATCTTAGGTATGTTACTTTGTCTTTCATGTGCAGATTCAAACGTCTGCTTCTTGGAGAGAAGGTCGCCACAAACATCCTCGCAGTTTTTTGGGAGGCATTCCTGACCTTTCCTTTTCGCTCGATAGCGCTGCAAATCTAATTTCATTCAGTAATAGTAATCCACAGATGAGGTGCAATACCGCGTTCTTTATAACTAACAAGTTGTTATTGAATTTTGTTTAGTTTACCAATCTGCGCACTAAAACTGTCACATCGGCACCTCCCCAAAGCAGTGCAACAGTCAGCCGACCCACATGCACGGGACTCACCTTTACCACTACACCAACACCGCGACTTACCTCCACTGTAGCACCCCTACCAGGCCATACTGTACCCTCCCGACATGACAACGTTTCGGTTAGCTACCGCGCTGGACCTCAGCGGCCACCTGCGGAACCAATGCGTCCTCGAATTCCTGCTCCTCCTAACATTTCTCCTCGCGCTCCGCCTCCTGGCGTAACGTACGTTCCTAATTACGACCCTGGGCCAGCAGGGAGATCTGCCCCGGATCAGCCAGGAGGAATTAGAGCGTCTGCTCCAGGGCCAAACTTCTCCACTTCAGCCCACCCTAGATTCAACAGCGTAACTGTAAGAGTTAACACGCTCGCTGCTCAACCTCCGCGGCCTGTTATAAGAATACAAGGATCCGTTGTCAGTCCTGGGGGACCTAGGAACATAGCTCCTCCATCTAGTCGCCCGCTACCCACTGTTACAGTTCATCCGCAAACTCCATCCAGTGCTACTTCTATGCGGGTTCAACAAGAGCCGCCGTCGTACGGTTACGCTGCACAAAACGTCTACAACAGCGGACAGCCCGGGCCGAGATTTGCTGTGGTTCCACAAATGAGACCACAGCATTCTCAGGGTGGACCCCCGCAGATTTCACCAGGTCCCAGGACTCCTGTATATCCACAGTCTGCCATTCAAGCGTCGCCACCGCAACGCGTCATGCAACAACAGTCCATGCATCCAGAGCAACAGAATGCTCAAATACCACGCCCTTCGGTCCAGATCAGAACGGGCCTTCCAGTTCAGAGACACTCTTCACCCCACACTATCAACCAACATCGACCCGCGCAGCCACAGCAGCCCGGTATGGCGCATTATCAACCTGTGGCTGGACCCCCGAGACAAGCCGCTCCCGCCCAGCCTCAACCTAATTATGGCGCCGTACCATTAAGACCCCCTCCTCCTCCGGCTATAGCTGGGATGCCGCCAGGAACAGTACAGCCGTCAGGTGCAGTACAGCCGTCAGGCGCAGTACAGCAGCTCCCTCCTACCCCTCCAATCGTACGGACGTCACCCTCGGCGCAGGTAAAAGATCCCCCTCCAAAACCCAGCGTCTCCATCGCGGTGGTGACAAGCGGAATAGTGTTATCGTGGAACATGGTTCTGGAGAAAAAACACGCTCCCGTCATGAACTATCAGCTATATGCGCTGCAAGACGGAGGCACAGTGGAGAACGCTCACCAGTGGAAGAAGATCGGTGTTGTGAAAGCGTTGCCTCTTCCCATGGCCTGCACGCTCACTCAGTTTTTGCCCGGCAATAAATATCATTTTGCGGTGCGAGGCACAGATGAAATGGGGCGACTTGGACCGTTCAGTGACCCCTGCACCATCACGCTCAAATAAATTGTCTGGCGGGACGTATTGTAAATGTGCGGCTTATAAGGAAAATTGTGTAACTTCGTTTTCCTTAATCCTTTCACTCCCAAGTGTCCTTGTGTTGAAAATTCAAAATCCACGTTACAAAATATTAGAAAACAAACAGTAATGCAGCAAAGTATTGCTCAGGAGCTTTCATTTGAATGGTGTACAGCATAATAAACAGCACCACAGTAAAGTACTACTCAGTAGCTTTCATTTGAATGGTCACACTTTAGGATTTCATCCACAGACTCAAAAGTTAGAACCACCTTGTACAGCATAATAAACAGTACCACAGGAAAGTACTGCTCAATAGGTTTCATTTGAATGGTCACACAGAGTGAAAAGTTAGAAACACTTTGTACAGCATAATAAACAGCACCACAGTAAAGAACTGCTCAGTAGCTTTCATTTGAATGGTCACACTTTAGGATTTCATCCACAGACTCAAAGTTAGAACCACCTTGTACAGCATAATAAACAGCACCACAGTAAAGTACTGCTCAGTAGCTTTCATTTGAATGGTCACACTTTAGGATTTCATCCAGACTCAAAAGTTAGAACCACCTTGTACAGCATAATAAACAGTACCACAGGAAAGTACTGCTCAATAGCTTTCATTTGAATGGTCACACAGTGAAAAGTAAAAACACTTTGTACAGCATAATAAACAGCACCAAAGTAAAGTACTGCTCAGTAGCTTTCATTTGAATAGTCACACTTTAGGATTTCATTCACAGGTCGACAGTTAGAACCACCTTGTACAGCATAATAAACAGCACCACAGTAAAGTACTGCTCAGTAGCTTTCATTTGAATGCTCATTCTTCGGGACTTAAACGTAATAAATAGCACCACAAGCTGAAGTATTGCTTGGTGTTCACCCTTTAGGCTGTCGTACACACTCAAAAGTCACAAAATGAATCACAAACAAACAATTTTGTTGACTTGAGGTTTTTTCTCTGGGAGCGAAAGGTTTAAGATGCGTATTGTAACGTTACAGTAAAATTGCAGCGCGAGTATTGAGTTGTTATACTTCAACCAAACCTAGTCTCCTACGCAGCTGTTTTTTGAGTCTTAACACCCCTCCGAGTGTTACGTGACAACCCACACAAAGGCTGCGTGTGAAACTGGGTGAAATATGGGTAAAATAATTCACTATTCGCGCTTTTTACGATACTATGAATAGTTAAGCGTTTTAAAGAAAAAATAATATATGCCGTTACTGTTTTTGCTACTTGACTTTTGCTACTTAATCCAATGCAACGAAGAGAATGAACGCGATCAGAGTCGTGTTCAAGTTATTTTATTACGTGAGGGATAATACGTTGTCCGTTTTTTTTTTGTACAATTTGGTTTCTCTTGTGCATTTAGTAATAAAAAGTAACTTTCAAAATAGGTATAAGTGCCAACATTGCCCAGTTCTTTGTAAGTGCTTGTTTTCAAATAGAAAATCCTCACTTAATTATTACAGCCCACTCCTGACTCCAGGGGGCCTTTCTCTAAGGGTACTTTCCATTAAGCCAAAATCATCCGGAAATTTCGGTTAGATCCGAAAGGGAAATTTACGGAACGAGTGGTACACGTCCTTCTCCAACTCTTTGCCCGGTCGGTCCCTTTATCTTCCCCAATGGCCGCTTGGCCCACTTAGCCACCGGAGCCTGGGCACGTGGACCACTGGGTCTAAATTTAGGTATAGTCTAGAGTCCATAGCTCAGAAGTAGGTCGGACACCTTATTGAGACTTTTATAACGGAGTAACTGGTTACCTTTTAGTTGAGGTTGGGGTAAGCATACCCTGGGTGCCAGAGGTTTTTATTTTTTAGTGGAAACGGCGAGTTTGAGCGGCGAAGCCGCGAGCTTCTTCTAACCGTTTATGCGGTTAATTTCACTCATGATATTCAGAGAACGGACCTCTGGATCCAGGGTGGGGTTAGCAGTTTATATAGTTAAATTTAGGCCCAAACAACCGAGTGCTCGAAGAATTATCGCGGTACCTTTTCGGGTATGAGCCGAAACAATATGACGGAATATGACGTGTTGTTTTCGAATTGGTACCTCTTAGGGGTAAAAATTATTTTGAGCCACGCCTATCAAATAAGATTCTGGTACCTTTTAGGGTGTTTTTCGAAAATTTCCGACGAGCGCCCCCGTCATTTTTATATGGGAGTCCCCCCCCGGGGGAGGATTTTAGATTTTCATTTTTACACTTAAAAATTTATTGAAAATATAATTCTAAGAGCGCTTACCATTTGTCAGAACTGGCCGGCCATTATTGCCAGAACTGGTCAGCCAGACTGGTAAATTTGGAAATAGTATGCACCCTTTTGATGGACTTGAAGGAACAAGTCTTCAAAAAGGGCTTATTGTACTTTGCGAAACGAAATGAAACGAAACGAAATGGGAATCTGTACTTTGCAAAATAAACAAGTAGCAAGTCGAAATTCGTCGTACCGTACAATCCACTGAATTGAACGATCCTTGTGTGATGTCTCTGTGTATCTGTTGCCTTCCCTGTCGCTTACGACATCATCCCAGCCGGATATGTCACGCTAGCAAGAAAATCTGTACTTTGCGAAATGAAAAAATAAAAATCTGTACTTTGCGAAATGAGAAAATGAAAATCTGTACTTTGCGAAATGAAAATCTGTACTTTGCGAAATGAATAAATGAAAATCTATACTTTGCGAAATGAATAAATGAAAATCCTTGGGTATCTGTTGCTTTCCCTGTCGCTTGCAACATCATCACAGCCGGAAATGTCACACAAGCAAGAAAATCTCTGAAATCTGTACTTCGCTGTTGAAGTTGTTACTTTTATGAAAAGGACCAAAATCCAAATCCTGCTGTAATGTTTGATATATATAATTGAAGCTGTAGTGCCATTGTAGAGTAATGAGTTCAAGTTCAACATCTATGAACAGATTATATGCGCGTTTATAGTTCCGGGTTTCATCCCACTGGCTGTTTGTAATTTAACAATCTATCATTGGCCAGAACTGATTTGAACTTTTTTAGAAATGGATTGTTTGAAGAATGATTACTGTTTTCAGTTCAGTGTACACATATTATCTAAGATCAACAGTAGTTAGTTTAGTAGTTTCAGTTTAACTTTCCAATTTGCATTTACTATTTGGGGTATATCAAGATCAGATGTGTTTTTTCTGAGAAATGTTGTTCGTTTGTTTCTTTTTTCTTTTGACAGGTTATCTTGTGTTGGGGAAATATTTTTCTACCACAATTTTGATTGACAATTTCTGGAGATATTTCCATATGAATAAATAATTAAATGTTTTGTTATTACAGTTTATTATTCCTATTACGCAAAACAGCAGGATTTGGATTATGGTCCTTTTCATAAAAGTAACAACTACAACAGCGAAGTACAGATATTCTTGCTTGCGTGACATTTCCGGCTGTGATGATGTTGCAAGCGACAGGGAAAGCAACAGATACACAAAGATAAAGGAACGTGGATTGTACGGTACGGCGACTTGTTTAAATCGCAAAGTACAGATTTTTATTTATTCATTTCGCAAAGTACAGATTTTCATTTTTTCATTTCGCAAAGTACAGATTTTCTTGCTAGCGTGACATATCCGGCTGGGATGGTGTCGCAAGCGACAGGGAAAGCAACAGATACACAGAGACATCACACAAGGATCGTTCAATTCAGTGGATTGTACGGTACGACGAATTTCGACTTGCTACTTGTTTATTTCGCAAAGTACAGATTCCCATTTCGTTTCGCAAAGTACAATAAGCCTTCAAAAAGATGCATTCTAGTTACAAACGGACCGGTTTCGCCGGCCAGTTCTGACAAATGGTAAGCGCCCTAAGTGTCGACATTTACGTTATATAATTCTCAATAAGTGTCCGCCCTCCTTCTGAGCTATAGAAGGTAGACTCTACCCTAAATTTACCGTTCCATTGCCAGAAATCCTTGTTACCAGTACCACTCCACTGGGTAGTTTCCACCACGGCGGAAATTTTCCGCATGGACCGAACCAGGGGGGGGGGAGCAACTTCCCATACATTCTCTTAAGTGAAATCCAAACGATGTTCTCACAACTTGCAAAGCAATCATGGAGGCATCAGTCAGCGGATTCGTGTTCAGCGCACGAGCAGAGTTTGTCAATCCCGAAGTGCAAACAAAACAAAAAACATGGCGGCCGATGCGAGTGCGATTTCGGTGGCTACTCTTTAGTTTATTCAACGATTGTTTTCGTTAGAACCTCTTTCATTTGGAAAATTTACTTCACGGACGTCGCTTTTCTAGTTTATCCCTGTGCAAGCTGAACATACGCAGTTCACGCAATAGTTGGCAGGTGTATGCTTCAATCGCTGGAGTTAAAGTCACCAAGATGACAGATAGGCTTGGCAAAATACTTGTTCCTTTATTTGATGTTATAATCAGTTCCAGGAGACACTGCACATTCCCAGCTGAAAGGATCGCAGCCGACGTTGAATACAGGACAAATTCAACAATGGAAAGTAGCACTTTTTGCGGGTCGAAAGAAATAACATGTTTTTTCAATTTTCTTTTTTTCAGATCTCCCCAACCCAAAACATCGCGCTGATATACAGGAAAGTTTGCAAAAGCAGTTTTTCGTGTTTCGGCGAGAAGAACGTTACACGTTCCCAGTAGATATTGTGTTGAATCGTGAAATTGAAACTGGTCGGTTGAAGAGGCGATGTTTGTCGTGATGTTCTGGAGCCATTAAACCCGCATTTTATCGGCAACAGATAGAGGTCCTAAGGCGAATAAATAAAATTGATTATCGTATGAATCCCAAAACTCGGGTATCCTACGGTACATCGAAAACAACTTGATATATTTGGGTTCCCGTGAATAAACGAATTATCGGGGTGTGCGGAAAACTCAGACCCGGAAAACTCAGACCTCAGACCTCAGACCCGGCGGAAAACTCAGACCCAGCGGAAAACTCAGACCCAGCGGAAAACTCAGACCCAACGGAAAACTCAGACCCCTCGAAATTTCAAAACTTAGACCACGGCGGAAAACTCAGACCCAGCGGAAAACTCAGACCCCTCGAAATTACAAAAGAAATAAACTTCACTCATAATCAATTTTAGTCACCTCGCGTAAAATGTTTTGTTGTCACGCAATCACCCTCAGGAGATCGCTTAGAATACAGCGAGATGTTTATCTTGCCCGGTTCGTCGCTGTCGATCAAACAGGGAAAAACTATAAACATGGTTTAAAATAGCAGCCGACAAGAGATATTTAGCATTTTTCCTTTTTCTTGAGGAGATTACTAAACTTCGATAAGCATCGAAACGGTAATTTTTTTTTCTTGATTTAGATAACTCGAATTACATGTACATGTGTCGCATACTTGTAAATACTGCCATCGTTGCCTAGCACTGCACATGACCAAATTCTCCCTGGAATAAAATTTTACTTTCTTCCTAGAAACCTTGAAATAATATTAAAAAAAAATGATTGTTGGACACATCGCATGCTTTGAACTGCTAAAATAATATCCGCCTCAGAATCTTCATCTAAATTAACGTGTTTTGTTGCGATTCCTGAATGCGGCGCTCTCTTCAGGTGTTTGCTCAAGCGTAAAATATGCAACTCTGAGCGCTTCTACACTCGCAAACACGGGAAATCCGTTCTGTCTAGCACTATAAATAACTATGAATGTATACAACTGACTTAATTTGACTAACATTTTCGCGACTCTTTTTTTTCCATTTTTTTCAGTGAAAAGTGATCGAAGTGTCGACTGCCATTTTAAACCGTGTTTATAGTTTTTCCCTGTTTGATCGACAGCGATGAACCGGGCGAGATAAACATCTCGCTGTATTCTAAGCGATCTCCTGGGGTGATTGCGTGACAACAAAACATTTTACGCGAGGTGACTAAAATTGATTATGAGTGAAGTTTATTTCTTTTGTAATTTCGAGGGGTCTGAGTTTTCCGCTGGGTCTGAGTTTTCCGCCGTGTCTAAGTTTTGAAATTTCGAGGGGTCTGAGTTTTCCGCTGGGTCTGAGTTTTCCGCCGTGTCTAAGTTTTGAAATTTCGAGGGGTCTGAGTTTTCCGCTGGGTCTGAGTTTTCCGCTGGGTCTGAGTTTTCCGCCGGGTCTGAGTTTTCCGCCGGGTCTGAGGTCTGAGGTCTGAGGTCTGAGTTTTCCGGGTCTGAGTTTTCCGCACACCCGAATTATCGAGCAAACTGGCTATGCGCTCAAATTTGTGCCTCGACGGGAAGCTTCAGAGCCATTAGGGAACGAGTCATCATCTCTGAACGTTTTCTCAACTTCACTTCGCGATAATAGCACCAACAAAAAGGCCAACAAACACACAGATTTAACAGAGATCGCCATCTTTTTAACTTTCGAAAACACCTGAACACAGGCCGTCTGTCAAATTTACCGCCCAAAAAGAGCGTTTAAAAAAACGCCGCTGACCAGGAAGAGCGCTTTGCAAGTTGTGAGAACATCGTTTCTCGGTCTCAGGCCTTTTTTCTATTCCAACCCCCCCCCCCCCCCCCCCCCTGGACCGAACCCTTGCATGTAATTTTCCGACCGAAATTTCCGGAATAGATAGATAGATAGATAGATAGATAGATAGATAGATAGATAGATAGATAGATAATCTTTATTTAAACACGGTAAAAATTCGTCAGCTAAAAATCATTATAATACTAACACAAAGCAATAAACTAATATTAAAAAATATCTATATATGAAGAATTTAATAAATAATAAAAAGCTGCTTTCCACGAATGCCGTGCCTTATAGTTCCTCTTTGAGAAGTCGTTTAAATTGCCCAAGGGACTCAGCTTTCCTTACATTATGAGAAAGGCTGTTCCAGAGCATGGCGCCACTATAACTGAAACTATTTTTATAATAGTTTGTGCGCGGCAATGGAACATTAAGTTTATCCTCAGAGTCCCTTAGGTTGTAACTAATTTCTCGCTTCTCAAATTTAGAACTTAGATAGTTTGGAGCCAACCCGTGTAGAGACCTATAAACCATCGTAGCTCTTTGAATTTGTTGCTGGCAAGCAAGATTTTTCCATCCTAGGAGTTCTAATAGATTACCAGCATCTACGTCATAGTCTGAATAGGTCAAAACACGGGCTGCTCTGTTTTGTAGCTTTTGTAGTTTATTCTGCAGAGTTATCCCACAGTTTCCCCAAACAATGTTGCAGTAGTCGAAGTGTGGCTGTATCAATGCTTGATAAATTAAGTATAAGGTCGCTTGAGGAACGAGGTGCCTAATTCGTTTCATGGCCCCAATACCAGAAGCGACTTTCTTTGTGACTTTCTCGATGTGGTCACTCCAGCCAAGTTTGTCATCAATGGTCACCCCAAGTGATTTTGTGGTAGTGACCCGGTTAACTTGAAGATCTTTAATTGCAAGTGCTGGGGAATCCGTGAGAGTACTTAGCCTCTGTCTAGATCCGATAAGCATAAATTCAGTTTTAGTCATATTTAGAGTGAGTTTGTTTGCTTTCAGCCAATTGTAAACGTTTTCTAAATCTTGGTTTAGATATAATTGAATGTCGTCTGCATTATTACTTGCGTAAGTAAGGTGGGTATCGTCAGCATACATCCTCGGCTCGCAGTTTAAGAGACAATTTGGAAGATCGTTAATATATAATAGAAATAGTAGTGGTCCTAGGATCGTCCCCTGGGGAACACCACAACTTAAAAGACAACTTTTTGAGAGCGATCCGTTAATAGAGCACATTTGGGTACGATTCTCTAAATATGACTTAAACCATCGATGTGCATTACCATATATGCCATAATTGCTTAATTTTGATAAAAGTAGCCCGTGGTCAACTGTGTCAAAAGCCTTTTTTAGATCTAAGAAAACAACGGCATTGACATTACCACGATCGATATTATACGCCCAAGCGTCAGTGGCTTCAAGGAGAGCCGTGACAGTTGAATGGGAAGGAGAGTAACCGGCATTTCATTCGGTTGGTTTCTTCGATCGGAAATTCCATTTTTTTGACGGTTGATCCAGTGGTCTAGCGGTCTCCGACCGGTCGGTCTATAACCTTGATATCTTGAGTGAAATAAACCGCGTCGATTGTTTTTCTGATTGTTTACGCCAGTATTCACCTTGGGTAGACATGAGGACACTTATGCACTGGTTAGCGGAATTAACAATGAAAGTTTACAGCTTTTCGACCGACCGAGTGAAATTTGCCCCAACTGTTATAAATTGTTGAATTTTTTTTTTTTTTTGGTATGTTATTTTCTGCAATATATTGTTTCGTACCATTATTGTTTAAGAGCGCGTTCGATTGACGGCTATGTCTAAAATAGGGAACGGGGAATCGGAGAATCGGGGAACGGGGAACGGGGAATCTCTAAAATAGGGAATCTCTAAAATGGGGAATCTCTAAAATGAGGAATCTCTAAAATGGGGAATCTCTAAAATAGGGAATCTTAAAAGCAGCTGTTACGAGAAATGAGATCACAACAGTTTTGTCAAGGCGGCCGTAAGTAAAGCTGTCCGCTCACGATAAAAAATTTCGATCAGAAAACTCTGACTGAAATTCAAGATGGCTACAAACTAGAAGTCAGGTGATGCGTTAATTCATTTACCGTGTTTTGTGACAAATCATGCTACGGCACTTCCTGTCTGGTTCATAAGTTTGACAATGTGTAAATATCCGGTCTCGACAGCGAAACCGTCACACAAGTAAAAAAAAAAAACTCCAAAAAAACTCACTCTGCTTTCTGGTAAGTTCTCGTTACATTTTTGAACACCCGGAGAGAAAAGCTCGATATATCTGCAAGATCGCGTAAGCTCGCGAACGTGACCGCTTTGCGTTTTTTCGTGCCGGCGTCATGCCCGCGGTTGTTCCAAAACGTGTAGGGCAAGAACTGCGAGAAGGTTATTCAGGTTATTCCTTCCAATCTTGACTTTAAGTTTGCTGTATAAGATTAGAAAGGCGGTGCTCCGTCGTCTCCCGCGATACCTTCAAGTTGAGAATTTATAAGGTACGAAAACGATGACTGACCTACGAAATCAGAGGTCCATTGTCATCAGAAAGAATTAACCGGAACCACGCGGAGTGTAAAACAATAAGCCACTGACCGTATTCCGAAATAAGAGTAAACAGAATAGTCTCTGAGAATTGTTTGTTCATGCACACTAGCAGTATAAATCTGCCAAAACATGTTTTGGAAATGTTTAGTTTTCCTGGGCTCTCAAATCCCAATAAACGCAGTTTTTTGGTCTAGTAATTCATATCCATTTCAGTCATTCATTTTATTTATTCATAAACAATAGTTACGCCTTTCCCTACGTACGTTACCATGGACTTCTGGCCACTCTAATTTTACGTTCAAAGGAGTTTGCCAGAGCCCACCTTCCCAGAAAGCAGTTCAAGAGTCTGGGAACGAGACATCATTTTCCCGCCAAAGGGCATCCACCCAAAACAACGATGGTGGTCGGTCGGTGATTTCTCCAACATATGATCAGTTCTTCTTTTTCGTCAATTTTAAGGATGACTACGTCTCCTTATTTTACCGCAAGTGGAAGACAAACACGTTCGGCGGCGAGAGGAGCGATCGAAGCTCTGTCATCAAAACAGAAACTGGCGAGAAAGCACGTAAAGATCGAGTACGAAAACGAAGATGAAGATGAGAAAGTACGAGCGAGTGACGGTAACAAAAGCGACGTTGTGGCAGCGAAAAAGCGTAAAAAGGATACAACCACAGCTCGAGCACAAACGTCAGGATGGGAACCTGCTAACTGGAGGGAGCAGCTGGCTAATATCTGTGAAATGAGAAAATCACGGGACGCACCAGTTGATTCACAAGGATGCGAGAAGACAGCTGATGTGAATCAGTCACCAGAAGTGAGTGGGGAGGGGAGGGTGTGAAAGAAGGGTGGCCTGGAGGAGGAGGTTGGCCTGTGGGGAGTGGTAGGGGAAAAGGATAGGGCGAACCAGTTAACAGACTATCACCCCAAGAAAGTTATTTTCAGAATCAACTCTATGTACACTGAATAGTTGGATGGTAAAATATTTCTTGTTTTGAACTGCTTGTAAGTGAGTTATAGATATTTCAATTTACAAAATGCTAATTAGATGACGTCAACCCAAGAATAATTTATTATACAACTACAGTCAACTACAGTCAAACCCCTATTAGGCGGCCACCTATGAAGCGGCCACCCCCTGTTAAGCGGCCAGTTATCAAAGTCCCGAATTTATTGTCAGTATAATACTGTAAATAAAACCCCTATTAAGCGACTACCCTTATTAAGCAACCGCAGCCACCTTTTGGCGGTCCCGATGAGGGTTTTTCTATTGTTTTTACCCCTATTAAGCAACCACCAAAAATTTAATACACGTAGCTGGCATCGTTTTGAATAACCTGTTGTCAAGTAATGTACTATATTTGATTTGTATAAACAACATATGTAATCAGTATATAAGTAAAGTTCAGAGCGTGTCAAATTTGAACGTCGATAACTGTCCATTAGCTGATGTGAGTTCAAATTCTTCCTTTTCAAGCTTCGATTCCAACCATTCAATGGAAAATTTGTCTCCCGTGAAGTGGTATTGACATGGAACTTCCAACCCATAGCTGCCGCCTCTGTTAATAAGTTGGCCCTAACAATCGCTGTGCCATTATTTGTTGCTCTCACGCAAGCGGAAAATAAATTGGATCATGTTTGATTTGAAACTGCGAGTTGTGGTTTTGTGTTGGACTCTTTTATTGTTCTTTTTAGCACACAAACTTTGAAATTATGAACTTGGATTTACAGTCCGAACACAGGCTGTATCACGTTCAACAGTCCTCCAACTGCGTTGTAGGTGACGGACCCCTATTAAGTGGTCAACCCCTATTTAGTGGCCACTTGCCAGTTTCCCGAGGGTGGCCGCTTAATAGGGGTTCGACTGTACTTGTTTACACCTCCAAGTAATATTTTATATGAATCAATTGGCTATCCACAGTTTATTTTTAGTATTTATCAAATTAATTATCCTCAAGCTGTAAACTGCGCATTGTAAATTGGCGTAGAAATAATGGCAAATTCCCAGGTTGACATCATCTAATTAGCATTTTGTAAATTCAAATCTCTATAACTCACAAATGCGACGTTTAAAACAAGAAATATATTTTACCATTCAACTATTCAGTGTACATAGAGTTGATTTTGAAAATAACTTTTAGGCTAGAGGATGGGAACAGCCTGTAGATAGGCATGTGGAGGAGAGGACAAGGGGTGGTTGTTTTTATATATTTTTAATTTGTTCAACAGATTATTAAAGGGCCTTAACCCTTTCACGCCTAATTGAGAGTCAATTGTGAAGACATGTAAGTTAGTTGTAACTTTTGAGTCTGTCAACAAAATCCTATGGTGTAACCATTCAAATGAATTCTCTTTGGCACAAGCTTATATATCTGGCTTGAATATTATAGCTCAGATTCTTTAAAACTCCACTTATGTAACCACCTTTCAAAAAAACATAAACATCCCTCAGGAAAGTACAGCTCAGTATCTTTAATTCATTTTGTAGTCAGAATTTAGAATTCCACCCTGCAGAAAATCACAAGTTACTATTACCTTGTACATCATAATAAACAGCACCACAGGAAAGTACTGTTCAAAAGCATCCATTTGAATGGTCACACTTCAGGATTTCATCCAAAGATCACACAAAAGTTAGAAGCACAGAACAAAATCAAAGTTTACAGTAGGAGGGAAAGGAATAATCCTGATTCAGGTTCATAAAGGAGAAAATTGCATGGCAACAAAAAAAATGTTATCAAAAGTATGTTGTTGCATCAGGTTTTGATCCTATGGATATATGTTTATCTCCCATTTCCAGACTGTCCGCTATCAAGTTCTCATCTCTCTTATGTTGTCAAGTCAAACAAAAGACCAAGTTACTTTTGCAGCAATGGAAAAGTTGAAAGCTTATGGTTTAACCATAGAGAATGTTCTTAAAACACCAGGAAGTAAAATTGGGGAATTGATTTACCCAGTTGGCTTCTGGAAGGTGAGTATGACTGTGATGCCGAGCAACTGGTATGTAAGCAAACAAACAAACAAGTAAACAGAATTTGTTCATGACTAGTTTAACCTTTTGAGCCCCAATAGTGATCGGCATCAAATTTCTCCTTGTAATATCAATGCTAAAATGAATCAGAAAGGTCAGGAGAATTAAGGATGTGATCACCCAAGATGAATTCTCTTGATATTTTAACAACTTCACCCCACAACTACTATACACGGTGGGCACAGATTCACTCAAAATCGCTCGCCATTTCGTGATATAATAACTTTTTCCATTTTGATGTTGTCAACATGAAATTTCACAACAGCACAGAACTCATAATTTTCACAAATTGAATATTTTTTGTTTTTCCATTTTTGCCATTTTTGGCGGGAAAATGACGTCATAAAGTTGGCGCCCAAGAAAAAACCTTAGTATTATGGGATATCTAATGACAATTTCTGAAAGTACTCGCCACAAGCATCTCAAAACTGAAAAATCTCGTAAATACGTTGATCCGATCAAAAGATATTTGAATTCCCCGCCCATTATCTGCTGGGGTCAAAGGTCATCTAGAATCAAATCGACTGAAAAACTCGCGCTTTATTCAACTTTAACAGTTTTGAACCTAGGAAGCTGAAAGTTTACATCAATGTAGAAGTTATCATTCGCAAAAAATTGCCTGTTTTTTGTTTTTCAAATTTAAGTATTTTGGCGGGAAAATGACGTCACAAAGGTGGTGCCAAAATTTGAAATTAGTATTATAGGATATCTGATGACAGCTTCTAAAAGTACACGCCATAATAATTTCAAAAGTGAAAGTTCGTTGATATGTTGATGCGATCCAAAGATATGACATTTCGAAAATTGATGGGCTCCTGATTTCCGCCATTTTGTTAGCACGCGAATGGCGGGTGATTTTGAGTGAATCTGTGCCCACCGTGATAAGAAATGTATGGAAACAAGAGAGGA
The DNA here is from genome assembly GCA_024195265.1 of Dendrophyllia cribrosa. Taxonomy (NCBI): domain Eukaryota; kingdom Metazoa; phylum Cnidaria; class Anthozoa; order Scleractinia; family Dendrophylliidae; genus Dendrophyllia; species Dendrophyllia cribrosa. The sequence goes on from JAJLRJ010000009.1 coordinate 25,801,383, forward strand.
GAATTTGTGTTTTGATATTGGTGATTAAAGGATTAAACAAGGTATAGCGGAACCCTGTTAATTAAATATGGCCACTGATGAGGTACAGGTCCAATAAATGTTGTTGTTCAAATTTTTCTTTGGTTTGAAAATTTTCAAATCGGTTTAATTTTTGTTTCTCTGTCTCAGGTTATGGAAATATATCTGAGACAAAGGAAAATAAAAATTAATCTGGTTTGAAAATTTGCAAACCAAAGAACAGTTCGAACCACAACATATGAACAGTAACTTTATGTGAAAACACCAGCAAATTTAAACTGCCACATACTGGTAAGTGTGTAGATTAAATTAAATATAATATTTGGATCAACAGTCAACTTTTGCAAAACTTAATTGAAAAATTGTATTCAACACAATACAAAAACAATCTTTGAGTTGTGCTATTTTAACATTTTGATTTCGTTTTATTTTTAATATATTATTACAGAAAAAGGCTGACTACATAAAGGATGCAACTAAAATTTGTGCTGAGAAGTACAATGGTGACATTCCACCTACTTTAGAGGAGCTCAAGAAACTACCAGGAGTGGGTCCAAAGATGGCGCATATTACCATGAATGTAGCATGGGGGGAAGTGACAGGAATTGGAGTCGACACTCATGTCCATAGGATCGCCAACAGACTTGGTTGGGTGAAGAAACCCACCAAACTGCCTGAAGACACTAGAGTTGCTGTAGAGAGCTGGCTTCCAAGGTACATGTAACCTTCCTTTCTCTTGTTACTCTCCAGTAACTGGCACAGTTAAACCCCTTTTAATGAATAGCCACTTAATAAGGACACCCTGCTATTATGGACAGTTTCAGTGGGTAGTTCATTCCTTTTCTACAATGAATTTTTTTTCCCATCCATACTGAGAACAACTTATACAAAGTTGACCATGGTAGTACAGAAAATTTAGCTAAAAATTATTCCAGATTCTAACCATTGAAAATCTGTCAATGTGCTATCACTTTGCATTGCTTAAAAAATATTTGCCCATTCTTGTCTAATTGTTATTTAATAGTTATAATAAATATTTAATTAGTTTATTTCTTGGTTTAGTGATTATACATGTGGTGACAAACTGTATTTTTCTAAAATATAAAATTCATTGATAAATCAGAAGGAAAATGCAAAAAGAAGCTCAAGGGCAGAGACATAATCTTGGCAAAAAATGAGGTCAACATAGCTGAAAATGTTTCAGTCTTAAACATTTCCACTCCAAGCCATCCCCCCTGCTTATTCATTCTCACACCCCCCCCCCCCCCCCCCCCCCCCCCCTCCTTTCAAAAAAGTCTGGATCTGCCAATGAGAACTGTTCATGTAAGGGCAAAGATTTGGAAGATGAATTGCAAGGCGAGTTATGGGGCTGAGGCAAGTAAAAGCTTTACACTCTTGCAAACAATACCATGTACCACCAGCTGCAGATTTGCCTCCTTCCCATTCTCCTGGTTCTGTTCCCTTTTTAGGGACTACCACCTCTGGACTTTTGTGATTGCAAAAGGGATAATGCTGAAGGGATGAAAAAAATATTTAATAATGTTTCTGTTTGTTTTGGCAGGGAAGAATGGGATGAATTAAACTTACTGCTGGTTGGATTTGGTCAACAGATATGTCTTCCTGTAGGACCACAGTGTGAGTCCTGTCTTAACTGCAAAATTTGCCCAGAAGGACGTAGGGTGACCAGGGGAAAACCCAATAACAAACCTAAGGGTACTTCTTCACCCCAAAAAAGTGGAAAGGACACTTGAAAATTTTAATAAATCCTGACTAGCTCTTTGTCTACATGCTGAGTCTGTAAAAAAAACTAAATGTTTACAGTGAAAAACATACCAGTAAGTTCAGAAATAAAACTAGACTTATTTCTAGAATGCTTTTTTTGAGGAGTGATGGAAAACCTGTAAGATGTAAGATGAAGAAATCCCAAGCCATTATTGTTGGAAAATAAAATATTTTATGACTTGTGGTTTGATCATCAAATATTGACATGACATATCAAATCAAAGTCTCGATGCTCTGCTGGTTACCATGGTAGCTAGTACTCTAAATGGTTTGATCACAAGAGTGTTAATAGTATAATAATATCATATTATAGTGATTGTCCAATTGAAGGGCTCCCTGCAACAACGTCCTGAGTGTGTTTTTGGTAACTTTCACTAAAATTGTATGTTTTAGGCCTTTAAAAGCACAGTTTTGTCAAATTAATGATTTATTATTGTTAAGGTACTTAAAACAGCTCCAAAATGGGGAAGAAAATCCACATCTTTGAGAAAATGTTTTGGGCCCCTATGGCTCCCAGGACACTCTATGTATCTTTTCAAAATAAAAAATTATTCTGTTCGAAGATAGAAGATTTGTTGACCTGGATTAAATCCTTTCAGTCATATGAACATGATCCAGTCATAATTTTGGCAAGTGAGTCCCTTTGGAGGTCAAAAATCCAAGATTTCTGTGAAAATTTTCCAAAAACGCACTGAGGACGTTATTGCAGGGAGCCCTTCAATTGAGATTAGGCCATAAATAGGCTATTCATAAAGTGGACAAGTTGTATCATGAATCATGATTACAAGGTTACTATTGTCGATAAATATAAATAATAATATTGGTTAAATTGTTTAGACCAGTTGTGGGACAATTTTTTATTTGAGCTATTTTGAAAAAAATAGCTCATTAGCAGGCGCAAAGGTTGGTTTGTGATGTTAGTATGTTTGTTAGCTTGTTTGTTTGTTTGTTTGTATGTATGTCTTGGGTTATGTCACACCAATCAGATTGCCTCTAGTATGTACACCGTGTACTATGTCAGCCAATCAAATTTTCGCTTCTAAAATGGTATTACTGAAGGTCAAAGAAGGGCACTTGACATGAATTGAAAATCAGCCATCTTGAATCTCCGCGATTGTTGCCGCAAACACTAAAAGTGTAAAGTTTTGAAAATTTGTTGCTTGGGAACTGTTCTCTAATCCCGACTGGCTTGCTAACCTGGCAATATCAAGGACATTTATTCGGAAATACCGCCTATAATGTGCCCTATGCATGAATGGTAGAATGGTCTGCGGGGGATGAGACGTCCAAAAAATGTGGACTACGGTTACGTTCATAGGTGAGCTTATACTGAAGTATGAGTATAGTTTTATTGCAAAAACGGCAAGCCGATTTCAAATAATATGATGCGGAACATGAATTGTATGTTTCAAGCCTGGGTTTCAAGAGATTACTATTTAAAATTGGATTTTTTTTGTCAGACACGCTGTCTGCACGTGAAAATGTCGAACTTTGTCCTTATAGAAACTTGTCCGTGATGCATGGAGTTCAACAGAGAAAATGTAATGCAATTAATCTACAATTTACAGTATGTAAAACGTTTATCTTTCTTTGAATTAATGTGAGCTGATGTGTAGGTTATTAATTGTATGCCTCAAGCGATTACTATAAGCGAGAAGCGACTGTATTTTGTATGAGCAGTCACGTTGTGTGCACGTGCAAATATTGAACTTTGTCCTGGTACGTGATGAAATTCAACATGTTTTCGAGAAAACGTAATGTAATTAATTTATATGGTGCGTTAAAAAACGCCTGTTTAAAAAATATTAGTTGCAATTTACTAGGAAACAAGCAAAATTCATTTTGGATGCGCTAAGTTTCTGCTGGTCGACATTACAGGAAAAGGTGTTTGGTTCCAAATGTTAACCTCAACAATGTTCGTGTAAGTAATTCAATTAGCTTGTGGTTTTGAGTCGAAAACAATTTAATCTAATTAGTTCTGTTTCTATTTGCACGACTTTTTTGTGGAGAATAAAAACAGTTGTTTAAATAATATTAGTTCCAATTTACTAGGAGACTACTTATATTCATTTTTCATGCGTTTAGTTTCTGTGAAAGACTTTTCTGGTTGACATTACAGAAACAGGTGGTTCAAAGAATTTTCCTGTCACTAATTTAATTAGCTTGTGGTTTGGAGTTGAAAACAATTTAATTTAATTAGTTTGCGTCTTCCAGGCCAAAGGAACCTTTTCCACGTGTCTTTTGTGAATAATAAAAGAAACCTTTAAAAAAAGACTAGATACAAATTTCCAGGAAATAATAAGCCTTCAATTTGGATGCATCAAATTTATGTGCAGGACTTTTCTGGTTGACATTTAATTTAATACACTCATTACTGAAACAAGTTGCTCATTTCACTGGGGCCGTAGTTTCGTCAAAAAATAACTCCGGAAATCCTGTGAAAAAAAGCTAGCCGAGAAACGAGAAACGGGACCCAGTTGGTTATCTCGGTATTTTTTTTGGTAGTGGGCGGGCCGGAGGATTTGAAAAACGTATATCTGCAAGCGGTTATTTGTGCGAGTTAACTTCCGCTGTTTTGTTACTTTCACCATTTCATATCATTTAGGTAATTTTCAAAATAGCTCATGCACGCAATGCGTGCCTATGTTTGACAAAGCAGACACACTAAGAAATCTGTTATTTTGCCACAACACACCATTTTTTTGCCAATACCCTAATTTTTCATTTTTACAGAAATTTTTAAATAGAGTTTTCAAGTTTGTTATTACAGTGAAACCTGTATTAAGGAGACACCCTTGGTACCTTCGCTAGTATCCGCTTAATAGAGGGGTCCGCTGAAAGGTTCATTTTACAGTAAATATGGGAAAAAAACTTAGGGACCCAAACAGCTGGTGTCGGCTTTAAAGTGCCACTGTGATCAAATTTTTTATTTTAATTTTTTTACATTTTCGTGCACAATTAGACTTTCTTACTCGTCTTGCCAAATTTCAATTCATTACATAATCAACCTTGTTCCAACATACCTCACGGGTTGAAATTATAATAACAATAGGTATTGAAAATCACCCGAAAAGCAACAAAAACTTTGGACTTGTTCTGCGTGCAATTTTCTTTGCTGATTGTTATTATAATTTCAACCTGTGAGGTATGTTTGTGTCTTTGACGTCACTTTCTCCCATTCACAACCAAGCCTTGGAACAAGGTTGATTAATGGCGGCCGTAAATTCTCGGAAATAAATGTTACAATAAAATGACTTCTGATGTTCAAAATGGATTGAAATTTGGCAAGATCAGTAAGAAAGTCTAATAGTACACGAAAATGTAAAAAAATGAAAATCAAAAATTTGATCATAGGGGCACTTTAAGAGGGTGTCCGCTTAATATAGGTTTCACTGTAATATAGTTTTTTCACAAAGCATATTATTTTATTACATTCTGTTTTTCTTATTAAGTCACCTATTATTCAACCTCTGTCATTTCTTTAAATTATTTTAATTTTGTAAAATCATTTTGGGCAAGTTAATTAATATAGTAAGGTCTGTGTTTCTGTTATGACAAATTTGTTTATAACATAATAAATTTGGTAATCATTTTGTAATTATACTTCTTGTAAAGCTCCTGTATATGTTTTTATGCGCATGACTGTAAACATGCAACACCACTTAACTAACTTAATAATTAGTTGATTATAATATATTGAGGGAGCCTATTTATTCATAAGCCCAGTGGTGTCTTTTGGGCTTCTTTGCTCTTAAATTTTATAATTATTTACTGTAACTGTGTACAATATACAGTGTAGGGCAATAAACTAAACTCACAAACTAAACTAAACTTACAGAACATTACTGCAGTAACAGTATTTGTTCATTGCAATAACATTTGCACTTTGATTTGACACTGCAGAAATTTGACATTTAAATCATTGTTACATTTACAGTAAGAGCTGTCAAAGGTGGACACTGCTGGGATCAGTTCTGTCTATCAGCCTTGAAGAGGTGTCTGCCTTATAGAGAGTTAATGTAACCTGATGCTAAAAATCTTTATATAGAAACCATCACCATGGGGACAAAACTGACAGTGACTGTACTGATAGAGTGCATATGAATTTGGTCTCTTTGGACCAAGTGAGCTGTCTGTTATAGAGAGGTGTCAGTATTGTGGTGGTGTCCATAAAGTCGAGAGGTATTGCACTGTACTACATGTAGCCCTAAAGTATCAGATATGACTGACTGCTACAGCTTGAGTTTTTACCAATTAACCCAATAAATAAGTTGTAATACTAATCAAGATAGGTTTAAAAAAACACAAAAAATAGGAATTGTGTCTGTTCTCCAGAATGCCAATGCACTTATCACAATATATTATGTAATATATACATTAAAATCCCCTCATTTAAACCTTATCAATCGTAACTCATGCCTAGCTAATCCATATACTTGTATAGTATACAGTATCCTGTTTGTCTAGGGCTTTCCAAACGATACAACCAGAGAACCCAACACCATGTCTGCACACAAATTTGTTTTGTTCTGCAGCCTATAGGTACCCTTTCACTCGAACATTAAAACTTTCAGTTGTGTTATACCTTGTTTTGTTTGTTGACAAAATTCTATGAGTGCTAGAACTAGTTTCTTAATTATGGGATCAATTCATAAGTGACCACTCACTGAATTTGCAACATGTCAAGGGATTCCAATGCATATTGTTACATTATTTCAGATAACAGAATCTACAGTCCCCCCGGGAGTCCATGTAAGGACAAAATGAAATTTTTCCATTTATGACAATGTCTTTCAACTAATGGTTGTTAAAAGGCAAGTGTACAAATTTTTACAGATGTTAGTCAGAGGTGGTTACTTAATTAAAAGAACTTAAAAACAATGAAAAAGCACACTTTGAAATCCCAAAGGTGCTCACGGTTGCTTACAGGAGCTTTTAAGCACAGAGTTTTTATGACAATTTAAACGGTGGTCGCTAAGGGGAGCTGATCACTTATGACAGTGATTGTAAGCAGAGCTTTGACTGTTTTTTAAATTTTGATCACACTTGGAAGAGAAAGGGTCAAGATATGTTCAAGCCATATATTTTACCATTTTGCTCATAGTGCATCAGTCTCCCATAAAGTAAATTATAAGAGACAAGATTTCAGTGGTTCCTAGAACTTATTGGGACTGTATTTTGTTCCAAACAAAGTAAATCCAATTTCATTCCATGATGGTGCCTCAAACAATACTCCCTTCTGTTTAGGATGTGCATTCTCTTGACAGTCATTTGTTGTAATCTTCTGTATTTCCTGCAAGGGAAGAAGTTTAATTCCAAACGACTTTGCTACTTTCCTTACTGTTTGACTTTTGCCAATCACTATGCCAACATCTGATTTCAACAGTGCAAGTAAGTCTGTGATCGAATCACCAACAAAAACTGAAATTCCATCAGATCCTCCAGATGTGTTTCGAATCAATTCCTGGAATATTTTTTCTTTGTCAAAGGCACTTGTTAGATTCCTGCCTAAATTGCCTGATGATAGTTCACCTTCAAGGGGGAGATTATTTCCAAAGATGTTCAAATGTCTGAGATGACCAAGTTTCGCATGGATCAAGTCTTGACACCAGTTGACCGAAATAAGGTGCAGAGGTAAGTTGACATGGTTGAGAACATTCAAGCAACCAAGATTAAGTTTTACTTCCTGTGCAGCTTCCTTGATATTCTCCTTAGAAATTCCTTTTAGGAGCTTACTTGCCTCAATTTCCTTCATCATTGCCATGTCGTAGTTATACACCTCTTGCAAAAATGGTCTCAATTGGTTCTCGTTATATGTAGAAGAACTAGGAGTATCATGAACAGATAATGACTTAGAAACAACCTCTTGATAACCCTCCCAGTACGTCTTTCCTAACTCACTCCAGTGAGCATCAAGTTGTTTCTTTTCAGCTTCTGTGGAGGTGCAGTACTTGTCGGTTGCCTTGTACAGTAGGCTTGTGGTATCCTTTTGAGTACATGTGCCATCAAAATCAAATGCAAACAGACCAACTTTCAAGCCCATCCAGTCGGGTTCACATGTCTCTGACGATGATGCTAAACCAGTATCCATGACAGTGGCCATAACAACTAAGGAACCAAGAAAACAGTTTAAACTGTTAAACTATTATTCAAACAAATAATAATGTTCATCAATTTTGAGTTGGATTGTTTGCAGTCTGTTTCTCTCTCAAAATCTGTGGCTCAAAAGGAGTCCGGGTGAGAAATTGCCCAGCTTTTGCGTCAAAAATGTTAAAATTAATTTATGTAGAATGTCAATCATTATTTTCCTATATGCAGGTCACGAACATGTCACGAGGAAGCATATTTCATCAGGATTTCCAATGACAAGAAAAGAGTTGGAAAAATGACATGTAGGCACGGTGGGCACAGAAGGCTCAAAAAGTGGCAGATATTCTGTCCTAACAAAATGGCGGAAATTCCAACTTCAAAATGTCATATCTTTGGATCGCATCAACATATTTATGAACTTTTTCACTTTTGAAATTATTATGACATGCACTTTTAGAGGCTGTCATAAGATATCCCATAATACTAATTTAAAATTTTGGCGCCATCTTTGTGATGTCGTTTTCCCGCCAATGAAAATACTTAAATTTGAAAAACAGAAAACATAGGATTTTTGCGAATGATAACTTCTATATTGTTGTAAAATTTTAGCTTCCTAGGTTCAAAACTGTTAAAGTTATTTGAAGCGCAAGTTTTCCAGTCGATTTGATTCTAAATGACCTTTGACCCCAGCAGAAAATGGGCGGGAAATTCAAATTTTGAAACGTCATATCTTTTGATTGGATTGACATATTTGCGAAATTTTTTCTGTTTTGAGATGCTCGTAGTGAGTACTTTCAAAAATTGTCTTCAGATATCCCATAATACTAAGAACTTTATTTTTTGGGCGCTAACTTTATGACGTCGTTTTCCTGCCAAAAATTGCAAAAATGGGAAAAGAAAAATAGTCAATTTGTGAAAATGATGAGTTCTGTGCTGTTGTGAAATTTCGAAGTCGGAATTTCCGCCATTTTGAACGACAGAATGTCTGCATCTTTTTTAGCCTTCTGTGCCCACCGTGAGGGGAGTTTTATTTTTTATAAAATTTGAGGTGTTGGAAACACTGTGTTGATTGACATAGCCTCTCAAACTGTCACTGATCTGATTAAACAGGGTCTGGAAGGGGTTCTGCATGATCCGGGATTTAGCCGAAATTGAGTGCGTGATTCGGGAATACAAAATAAATCTAGCCGTGATTTGGGATACTATATCGACTGTGACGTGGGATTTGCTTTATCTGTGGTCCATGATATGTGATTTCCACCGGCAAAATTCCATGAAATTCAAATATTTTAGCCTGTATCAATTCACACTCACATTTTTGTTGTGTTTTATGGCAACCTGTCAAAAACTCTTCAACTCTTACAACATGTCACATGTGATCAATAGTTGTTAAAACCGACCTTTGTCATCTTATATGTGGTTAAAAAACCATTTACAGGAAGGCCACGGGGGGTAGTCCAGCACTTGTCCAAATGATGTCCGTGATTCGCTAAGAAAACAATAGATTTGTCCCGCTGGGATAGAGATTAGGGCAAAGACCTTGGAGAAAATCCTGTAGTGAATTTCTCTCAAGTAAATAAAGGCGCTACAGGGCAGAAATAGGATATACCGTAAACACCGGTGTATAAGCCAGACTTTTTTGCCTAAAATTTTTGCTCACAATCGAGGGTGCGGCTTATCTACGGGACCATCTGCAAAAGGTTATTGTACTTTCCGGTGATATAAGTTGACCAAACTTTTGGAGTCTCGAAATTAAGATTTTATTTATTAGAGGTGTATAACATGGAACAAAAATTCTTTAACTTTAGATGAAACTGTGGTTTTTTTTTGCAATGCACAATGATTCGATGGATAGAAGTAAAGTCTAGGTCATATTTTGTGGAGCCAATTCTCTGACTTGCATTTTTATTTTAAAAAACTTGTTTTTCCAAAATTTGAGCTTCAAAACTCGTGGTGCGGCTTATCTACGAGTGCCGCTTATACACCGGTGTTTACAGTACGCAGAAAAAATTTTCAGACTACATGATTTGGGAAATGACAAAAGCAAGCTACAAGATTCGGGAATTTACAAAAAATAGCCCGTGACTCCGGATCCAGACCTCCCTTCCAGACCCTGATTAAATACTGTATTTGAAAGTGTACATTATTATTCTTTTTGTTTTCCATACATTTGTCTGGAAATTTTTACATGGACTTTATTGACAAATGTATTGGAAACAAAAACATAAATTGCCAATTTCTAACACAGCTACATTCCTCAAATTTGATGAGTAAAGTCTTCTTCCTAGTATCACAAGTATTCAATTCACATATATTAGAAAATTTAAATTTTACCAAAACTATTTGACACTGGATTCCCATACAAACAATTTATTTGGTGGCATGTTTGCTTTGATTACCCATGATTCCCATTAAGTACAAAGTCCTATTCCATTGTTTACTTTTGTTTACTTTTGTTTACCTTTGAAAATATAAATTTTACCAAAATAAATTTATTATTTGACACTGGATTCCAATTCAAACACTACTTGGTGGCATGTTTGCCTTGATTACCCATATAATTTCCACTAAGTGCAAAGCCCTTTATTCCATTGTTTTCTTTCGTTTACCTTTGACTATTTTGTTTCAATTGGGTTTTGTGAGATCACTGTGAGCGGGGTCGTAGCTGTCCAAATGATGTCTGAACGATACAATTGATTTATCACTTGAACAATGCCCTTATCCCTCATCCCTATCCCAGAGGGACAAATCTATTGTTTTCTTAGCGAATCACAGACATTGTTTGGACAAGCACAGGACTACCCATCACTGTACTGTCTTGAGGCACATTTGTGTTGTGTTTTGTGCATTTTTATGTGACTTAATGCTTGGGGTAGGTACTCTGTATATTTTTGGGTGGGGGTGTGCCGCTGGGACTCTGAAACCCTCACCCTATATCACACCATGTTCAGCTGATTTTGCACCCAACACTAGACTAGATACTGAAAATCCCTACTCTATCCCAGACTTGCTATTTTTAGAACTGTATCACTATTAGTGTTTTAATGGAAAACCATCTGTCAACAATGTTGCCACAATGATTTTATTTTTGTTTGGGGAAGTCCTATTCTAGACAATTCTTCATACCACTGATCAGTTTCCCGGCAAATGATACCCTATTCTTCACCAAAACTCTCTGATTTCTATACCCTACCCCGGGGGCTATAGGCTATACAGGGTTGCTCCGCCCGAAAGGGGTACCTTTTTGAGGATGGAGGTATATGAAAGGGTCGGGATTTCACGAGTTGAAGTATATGAAAGGGTAGGGATTTCACGAAGAATAGGAAAGGGTAGCGAAAACACGAGTTGAAGTATAAAAAACGTAGGGAAAACTGTGATTTAAGTATTATAAAAAGCGCCTTTCAAAATATATCGAACAGACGCACGTAAAGGCAATATGAAAGGGGTACCATTTTCAATGAAAGGTATATGATATGAAAGGGGTACCATTTTCAATGAAGGGTATATGAAAGGGGTACCATTTTCAATGAAAGGTATATGAAAGGGGTACCATTTTCAATGAAAGGTATATGAAAGGGGTACCTTTTCTGTCAAAAACGGTATATGAAAGGGTAAGGGTTTGGACCTCGGGGCGGAGCATCCCCGTACAAAATTTTGTTGAGTACCCCCCTCCCCGGGACCCTACCCCTGGCTAAACTACTTGAAAACCATGAACTTCACAGTCACACATACAGCTATTTCAATTTAGGTTGTCGGATGAGAGCTTCAAGCATACGCAACGAGACCGCAAGGTACTTTGGGATTTTTATGTACACCTAATTGCAATAACGTTGTCATAGAGAAATGAAAAATGTAAAAACGAAAAATGCACGCTTAATTTAAATTAATAGCCGCTGCACGCTTAATTTAAATTAACATTAGCCGCTGCACGCTTAATCGTGCCGCGTGTCGCTGTGTATGGTGATTAAGCTAATTAATTCCTATTTGGCTTTTTTTTTTTTTCATTTTTCATTTTTCTATGACAACGTTACTGCAATTAGGTGTATACGATAAATTGACCAAAGCAATTTAAAATACCTCGTTCATACAGCGAAGGCAAACATTTATGATGCTAACATCTACCTCACTCATTGCACTAACAAACGCAAAAACCGCGAACTAAGCTAAGACCAATTTACAACTACCCATAGTTACTTGCGGTCTCGTTGCGTACGCTTGAAGCTCTCATCCGACAACCTAAATTGAAATAGCTGTATACCCATATAGCTTATATACACTTATGCCAACTCTCCCGGATTATCCCAGAGTCTCCCGAGTACGCAACGAATCTCCCGGTCTCCCGTACGGGTCACCAAAACTCCCAAATAAAAGCGACTTTGGATCTTTTATCTACAATAGGCTAAGATTTTAACCCAAATTTTCCCAAAATTAAAAAAAAATGCAGTCTTTCATCATATCTTGACTTCACAAACGCTTTTTGGGTCTCAGGAATGGAGAAAATGGCACCTTTAGAGGGTAAAGCCAAAAAAAATTTCCGGAACCCCCTAGATGCTTGTGACTAGGTCGCTCAATTCACGCCGAAAATTTCACCCTCAGAAAAAACTCCCTATTTTCAATCTCCAGAGGTTGGCATCTCTGTATATATGACAGTACTCCCCCCCCCCCCCCCCCCCGCCGGGTTTAACAATCATCTTAATCTGTGACTGTTTTCCCTTCTCTGTTACTTTATTGTTGGAAATGTTTTTCGGTACTTGTCTAAATCTCAATCGTCATTGTAACTTTATTATTAATCGATTTTTTTGTACATTACTTACACCACCCAGCGACCGCTGGCGACCCCATTGCCAGATTAGTGTTTATTGCAGGCAATTATTCCAATTACTGACATGTGTAAAGATTAAAGACATGTATACCTTTTGTCTTCGGAACTGAACATAGAAAGAGACTGCGACAATTTAAGGTGGCAAAATTGATGGTACGGTGTAACCATAATCGCATCTGGAAAGACGAATCGTTTGATTGTTAATGGTTCGTTATAAAATTTTGAAACACTGGAAAGCCAAATCTTTTATTTGCACACAATTAAGCTTAAGTTACGCAAATGTCAGCTTCCTATTAACAATAACGTTAACAATTTCGCTTACCTAAAACAGCAAGAGCTGCAATAGCGATGATGACATGACTTGCTGGTCCACGAATTTTGTAAAATCGCAGAAATTTTACCATCAATTTGCCCTTTTTAAAAACAGACCTTTGTGGAAAAGTCAGTTTATCTTGCCTCGTTCCTGAGTTCATGACGTTCCGCATGAAATGGTTTTGTTGTTGTTGGGAAACCGCATGTCAGAAGGCTCATATTCAAAATGGCCGGTCAAATAGCGGAGAGAGTTTCAGAGACATTTTCATTTGCGAAGAAGGTATTTGTACGTTTAATTAAATGTAGCTTAAATTACTCTATTTTATTCTTTAAAACGTCTGTAAGATCAGAGAAGTCAGTCATCTGTTTTGAGTGCAAAAACAGATAAAAATATGTCTAAGAAAATGCAAGAAGAACTGACCGTCTGTTTGACTGTCACTTGCAGATTCCTATGCTAAAGAAAGCTACTTCAGATGACGATAATCCAACGCCAGGCTACATATACCAAGAAATCAACAGTATCCTTTCTCTGTACTTTCTCGGCCTGCAAATATGACTATTAATAGGATTTCTTTTTACTTTAGGACAATTCAATAAGAATTACTGGAACGAACTTCCGGCCGGACAGTGCTGGTAAAGCTAACGAAGTCCTAGATAGTACAGTTATTGTGCATTATTAGTATAAATCTACTAGCGTTCTATCACGAATGCTGTGCTCTTATTGGCTACGCTACTCACTATCTATCCTGTTGTAGAAAGTGAGTGTGTGCGGTTGTTATTTATATCATTATTCAATAAAAATGTGAGCCTGTCTCGTTGTTAGGTTTTGCACGTCAAGTAGATTTATACTAAAACAATTAGATTGTTTGCTCTTGATTTCTATGCGTGATAGAAATCTCGAGCTCATAATCTAATTGTTAACGAAGTAAAGAAACAATCAGTTCCCTTAGTAAACAAGTGGTTGTTTTCTCCTAAATGAGCATGGTGACCTGTCTTTTTTATTCATACTACTCCCCATTATACAGGGCTGTCATTAATTTTGTAAGTAGCAGGCTGGAAATGGAAAGTAGGCGGCTTGGCACTTGAGTGCCGAAAGCTTCTTCGGATGTTTTTCTCCCCTGGAGATTACGTGCAAACCTGGGAAGCATCTGTGAAAATGTTCCAGGCGCTACCCACAAACCTTCGATAACTTCGAAAGAGACCGAGTAGCCCATAACATTGGCTGCCAACATTTAAAACTGTTGTAATACAGATTAATACATCTTACTTTGACTAAAAAATTAGAAAAGAATGTCTCACAAGTAATTTTTTGATGGACTTTTTTTTATTACTGTAAGCTTTCTCTTCAAAACGAAATGAGGATGGGCCAAGTAGCCAGCTGTTTTGGCTACCGGCCCTAAATGACAGCACTGATTATATATCCAAATTTGAAGATTTTTTTCATCAGTAGATTTTGAAATAATTATTCTCATGGAATCACTTTTGCAATCTAGTTTTAAGCATTTTACTGGGAGCTTGCAGATGCTGAAATTGCCATATTAATGTCTACGCACAATTGATAGGCACATATTTTGTGGGAGAAGGTAGAGGGATAAGCGTTGTCCTGGACCCAAGTGCTGCCTATCATGTGCGAAGCCAGTCAATGGGGCTAGCCGGTCAGCGAGTGACATATAAACCATGAGATAGGTGTCATGGAGCACAGCTACTCTGAGCAGCATGTACCTATGCCAAGCTCCTAGAATGTCGCTTAGCAAGGGGAAGTGGACATCACCACCGTTTCTTACCCAAGCTAAGGCAACCCAGCCATCGCTTCAGTGTGGGACTGAAGGGTTGTCGCCAGCAATGCTTCCCCCCCAAAACCATTAATTAACACTAAAACCACATAACAAATTACATATGTGTTTTATATATGTTGTAGTTAAAATTTTTAATAGGTAATTTTTTTTATTAAAATAAAAACAAAATAAAAGCACCCACCCTTCCCTTCCATCACCCATCACCCCCCTGATGCCATACTTAGTCTACTACCCTCTCTACATGTACCCCCTGGAATATCTTCAGTGAAATCATAAAATAAATAATTTTTATAGCACTTACCTGGCGCTGAAATCTCTACCTTCAGATCTGCAGTCCACTTTCTATGCCACTACACCACACAGGACAAGGTTGACAAATGGTCTAAACTTATTTGCATTATTGCTTATTATTGGTCCCAGACTCCCCTTGGTCAACATTCAATTTATGCAAATATAAAACTAATTTTTGTAAGAATGTGTAGTTCCAGAAAATATCCATACCCCCACCGCGGAGGGTCACGGAATTTTCAAGGGGTAGGGGGTCTCAAAGGGATAAATTTCCGAAGGGGATGGGGGGTTTATGAAAAGCATTTTTCCAGAGGGTTTCCCAAGCCATCGAATCAACACTTACCTAATCAAACGAAACCAAAACCAAACCTTCTTTCCGCTGAGATAAATGTGACTTCACACGGGAAAACCTACACTAACGCTTATCCGGATAGCTTGAAGCGTTAAACGCTTCTGTTGATTTGTCTAACGGATAGCTTGAAGAGTTTAACGGTATGGCAAATTCATCTAACGGATAGCTTGAAGCGTTTAACGGTATGACAAATTTGTCTAACGGATAGCTTGAAGCATTTAACGGAATGGCAAATTCATCTAACGGATAGCTTGAAGTGTTTAACGGTATGGCAAATTCATCTTACGGATAGCTTAATAGTTTCGAAAAGGAACAGCTTCGGAGTTTAATTATTTATCAGCCTGTACTGACAGTACATATTCAGAACACTAGAGCTTTGGAAACATTTTGCCGACTCTCAAAATAATTGCGCTAGATGATCTTCCACAATAAAACAGCTAGTTTTTTTCTCCCAGAAATGTAATTGAGCATCTGTTTGGCCAGACACGAGCGAGATTCAAGCCAGACAACAGTCCTGCTCTTAAAACGAGCAAGAATCAAGTGACGAATGTTTTTCTCACTTAGGGACGGACCATTTAATTTTTGTGGGGGGGGGGGGGGGGGGGGGGGGGGGGGGGGAGGTTGGGCAATTACCAAAACAAAAATTCCTGCGGAAGAAATTTAAAATTCAAGCATTTTGGTAAAAAAATTCTTGCAAATAGTGATGCCGAAAAAAAAATCATTCTCAGAAGAAATTGCCCATTGCTAAAACGAGTGTGACTAGTACATTCAATTTGTCTTCTTGCGGACTGCTGGCGTAGTCTACGAATTACCGCCAGTCTGTCGTTCAGCCATTCACCATAAGCCGTTCAGAAGAATTATTTTGCCGTTCGATAATGAACGTATCAGTGAAAGCGACTCTTCGAAGATTGTTTATAATTATGGATTATTGGACGAAACTTAGCTCCACTTTCAACGAGTATTGCTGGGATGTTAGGTTTATACCATGAAAATAGTAAGTGAAGGTTGCCATCACTGATTGCCAAAAGCTTTAAGCAAAAGAAAAGTGCTATGACCTCTAGAACAGAAAATGTGCTGTGGTATATGTTATGGTAAACCGTCATCCCGGGACCATCATTTGCGCTGCAGATAAATGTTATTACGTTTACTTACCAAAAAGATCAGAATACATGTAAATGGATAAGTCATTCTTTTGACACATTTGGAATTTCCAAGGGGTAGGGAGGGCCACTTCATGGAAATTCCATGGGGTGGGGAAACATTAGGAAAACCCCTTGGAACAGAAAATCATGGGGGGTGGGGGGGTCTAATGGAAAAAACCCTCCGCGGTGGGGGTATGGAATGCCCATTTTTATTTGTACACAATGTCCATTTTTATTTGTTGTGTAATTAACAACTATTAACAATTTTTAACAAGCTAACCTTAACAAAAAAGAACTGTAACCCTAACACAAAGCTAACCATCGCAGATAACCTAGGTTTTATGTCAAATAAAGAAACAGGTAAACTAGGTAAAAAAATAACCTAGTTAAGGTGATTCCTCAGTATTGCACTGCGCATAACACACGTAATTCGCAACATCGGCAGCATTAAAACATGGCTGCTTTTTTGGCCGGAAACCTCACCAAACATAAAAATGGGCGCTTCATAAAATCATCAGTGAAAAAAAGAACTGAAATTTTGTTTCAAGATCTAGAGAGAAAAAGAAAATCAAACGACAGTGTAAGCGCCTGCAAGGCCTGCAAGCTCGTTAGAAAATACGACTGTCTTTTTCTCTCTAACGAGCATGGTGACCTATATTTTTTATTGCATCATTTTGATGTTAAATTAATGCTTTTTAAGTTAAAAAAGTTAAAAAAAAATTCCTCGACAGAAAAATAAGATATTGCTAAAAACGTTCTCAAATCAGTTACTCGTGGGAGCAAATTGATGACCTTGAAAACATGGACGGAAGGAATGTTTTGAGTCCGTGTCATTTGAAGATGTGTGATGTTTTTATAACTTTTATTTCAAAGTGTTCCCATATGGTGCAGACTTTAACCTATCAAGTTTTTTTGAAGAATTGTAAACTTTGCTTTCACAGGTTACCGGGAAAAGAAACATGAACCGATCAAATAATGACGTGCATGATCGGTATTGCTATAGGCATAAATGGGGCAACATTGGTCCATCGTATCTCTTTACCGAGCATGGTGACCTATCTTTCTTATTGAATTTTTCGAAACAACTTATGGTAGGGAGCTGTTAGGGAAAATTTTAAAAAAATTGTCGACAACTTTTATTTCTGAGGAATCACCTTAAAAAACATTTCACTAGAACTTCAAAAATTGAAAAAAATACCTAGTGAAAAATTAAATTTACCTGAAAAAAAAAAGTTACCTACAACATATATATTATTATTTTTTTTTTTTTTTTACTTTTTTTTAAATAAACAAGAAATGTTGTAAGCAAAGGAGGATATTACCATCTTCCCAGCGTGCTTTGGGTAAAATTCGGGTGAATGACTTCCGGTGGAACCGAAGAACGCACGTATTTTAGTCAAAGTTGTACGTGGATTTTCTCGCTTTAATGTAAAGGTTTGGAAATAAAACAATACGTACCTTATTCCTTTATTAATAATGTGCCAGGAAATGTTTTTCTTAAAGTGGAGTGGACCCGTTGAAAAAAATTATAGTGGTGTAGTTTGACTGTTGTCGTCCATGTCTGTTTGTAGTTATCGGCAATGCATACTTTAAATTGGTTGGATCGATTCAAAAAAGGCGAGTCAAAAGCCAAATAATACCCAATTCCAGTCATTTAAAGCATAAACTTTCTCAAAAACCTAATTGACTCCAATTGACTCCACGATTTCACGCTAAATTTTGAAGTTGAAAGTGATCTATTTCGGCGGCTGTTTGTTTTTATCGGCATTGAATTGAAAGTGACTACATCCGGCAAGCTCCAAGTGGCGCGTCGTTTGTGAGAAGATCTATTAGCATTTGTGGAGCGATTCGAGTTTTATTTTGGTCACAGCAAAATATAAAATGAAATGAAGCTGAATAATTAGTGCTCGTACCATAGAAAAGTCAGAAAAAGCGAGAAAAGCAAAGATCGATTTTGAACTAAAAATAACATAACCGTAAACAAACACAGCAGGACAGTCGAGTGCAGGGTGAGTAGCTGTTGTTTTATATTTTCAGTTTTTTTTTAGCAGTGGTTAGCGGGAATTATTTCACCGGCTCTGTTCACCAGTGTTACGTACAATAAGTCAAAGCAAGCAAATATACGGATATTTCTTCTAATATAAGCCGGTATTGTTTTGAAATGGAGAGACGGTTTATTGATTCCATGAATCTCAGTGTGAAGAGATTTCAAGCGTCTACCACGCGACGCTTTAATATCGCGGAATTCGGCCCGTCTGGGAAGTTAAGCGGCCTTAAAGCAAACTGTAAACATAACCCGAAATGGAAAATATTCAATCTGTAAAGGTGAATAGAATAAATAGGTTAACGTAGATTTCTTTTGAAAGGTTTCCGCTACGACCAACTGACCTCCAACCTCAATGGTGTCTGTGTAAAATGAGCTGCTTGCGGGTCGCCGCCGTTTGATTATATAGTTTGCTTGCAGTGCATGCCGGGAAGATGGTAATATCCTCCTTTGTTGTAAGCGGATAGATGGGAATGGTCTACCTAGTGCTGAGTATGAAACCAGAGAGTGGTAACAATAACTATATATACTGCAGTGGGTGAGTGGGGAAATAACACTTGACTTTAGCGGTGAAACTCAGCTGAATGGGGAGATCGGCCACGACCGGTGTACTTGAACATAACCACGGCCAGTTTATGTGAAGCTGGTTGGCTGATAATCTAGAGCATTGCAGGCTTGAAATCTCATTGGCTGTTAAGAATAGGGGCGGGTAAAACTTAGTCTTGATTGTGCATGTGTTCCTCGATGGTCTCATGGGTTGGGTCTGGGATTTGCACTCGGCTGGCCCCGGGTTTGATTCACGCTCAGCATCCTTTTTTTTCTCGAACTGGACATTATGAAAGAGATTTACTTTTTTTTGCTAAGTGAATGTCATAAACAAGAGTGACCATCCGTTTTTTTTAAGTAAAACTGAGTATTCTCGTGTGGTATATCTATACCGTAGAATTCTGAAAGTAGCAACCCCCATTACTATCTGAATTGGCAGCCATAGGAGGGTGAAGTTTTCGTATAGCAGCTTCTTTCAGGTGGCCCCTACTTTCCGACAGCTGAAATATGTGATTAATCTATCCCAAGAAATTTATTGCACAAGTTATATGACTGCAAAATTGGATTGTCCTGACTCAAATATATATGAGTACTGCACTACAGTTGTCAACATAGAAGTCTAAGCCATTGTTCCATCAGTGCTTTTAAGGTAGTATAGTTTCTTTTTCAAAGTTTTTCTTAAATCTCCATTAATTTCTACTTTCGGGAGATGTTTCTTTTAGGAATTGCAAGATAGTTCCCAAAATTAACATTCTTTCAGGTGGACTTTACTTTTAGAATTTACAGTACTTATACTTATATGAATATGAATATATGAAAATCATAATTATGTGGACTGCAGATAAACATGAGTGAAATTTGTGATCCTTGCAGTGTGCTATCAACTTAAGCAGTTGATAGCTTTTTCAACTGCTTTTAGTTAATAACACACTCCGAGAATCACAAATTTCACTCCTATAATAATATATGAAGATAAAACTGGGAAAAGTATATCTATCAGGATGATAAAGTTGTGCATAATAATATTATTATGAGCTTTCAACACATTCTTAGTGCCTTTCTCAAGTGGACCGGATTATGTATTTCAGTCACTTGGCAGAGGGATTGACTGTATAAAAAATTGTATTATTATTAATATTGCTTTTAAGATGTTTTCCTTGATATGCACATTAGGCATAACATATGAGTCAATTAGTGGCTGCAACTCTTTGCTGGATTATTTAGTTGGCAGACTGAAAAAACAATCTCCTTATATCAAATACAAGGTACAATTATTATTTGACTGTGTGTTTGTTGGACTGCTAGCAGTCCATGCCTGGCAAGTCAAGTGGGCAAGCAATCACATGAGTGAGTGAAGGTTATATCGAGGGGGAGCTGGAAAAGAGGTGGCCTCCTACCTCTCTCCCAGTTCTTCCTCGGCTCATTTGCTTCCTCTAGTCTTGCAGAGTATGTTTTGGTCCCTCGCTTGCTCATGTGAAGCTTGTCCGCTCAACTACCTCAAAAGGGACTGATGGCAGCCTGTGCTTGATAACAGAATTAACTAGTAACATGTTCTTACCAACATAAGTTTCCAGAAGTATCACTTTGAAATAATGTAATGATGTCATGTTATTCAACTCTTAGGTCCTCAAAGTTCTTTGCTATTTGGCAAGCAATGGCCATTCAGAATTCAGAAGCGGCCTTAGACACAACGCAGATGCCCTTAGAGAAGCTGAAAGTAAGATTACAGTGTACTAATACAAAACTTGATACATCATAACAACAAAATTTAATTTATGTAAATTACATTTTCAACTCTTAAACATAGTATCCCTTAGTCATTAAAATGAAGTTTGGGTGTCGAAAGTAATTTCGCGATTGCTTTGGTTTTGCATTGCTACGCTTTGTGATTGGCTAAAAAATCTTGTGCCACTTTATCAACCAATAAATTAGGAGTAAAACCAAAATCAATTATTGTGACATAATATTCTTGCACACATTTTCCTGTGCTTGATGTCCGTTACATGTACAGTGGAACCCCGCTTTATGGACACCCGCTTAATAAGGACACCAAAACTTAATTCCAAATTCTCCAAAACTTAACTCAGTTAAAAGGTCTTTTAAATAAATTACCTGGGTTAACTTTAAACTGCGCATTGGAACAAGTTAAGAAATGTAACATCAACAGTGCGTGATTGTTGTTTATTTTGGAAACTTGTTTTAATACAATTGCACTTTAGGCTTAGGGAGCCCCTCTTCTTTTTCTGATGCGCTGTACACAGAGACTGTTCTAAAACAGCTTTAAGAACAGTAGAGACGCAGAGAACAGCCATATACGACTGCGTGACCCGTGAAATTGTCTTAAAATTTTGCTACACATTAAAGCTCGATCCGTGATCCAGTCTGTGATCCGGTCCGTGATCCGGTCCATGATCTGGATTTTCCAGGATGATCCAGATTTTCTTAACGTCGCAGATAATACGGAGATTGGGGGTGTCCCTTCGTTGTCCGTATTAACTAGGTTCCACTGCATTTGCTTCAAGTTCTGATTTGTTCATTGGATTGGCTGCATCTGTTGAGATTGGCCAAGGTGATTACTTTGGTTTTAGTTTTACGACACTCAATTGAAAACCGCTCCATTCAATCATCAGACAGTGAGTATGAAACATGTGCAGCTATGTTAATGTATGATATTGAATATAAAACAAAGGAAAATGAAAATTGAGCCAAGGATAAAATTGAACTACCGCATATACACGGATAAGGCTTTAGGTACTGCATGTTATAACTGAAAAATAAATAAACATTTATTTAATAATGGTTACTAAAATAAATATAAAAAATGAAAGTAATTATTCAGCTTTGTTTATTCAACAATGGTGACAGTCGTTTGGTCCTTGGATTCCAGATCAATTTTAATTAGAATATAGAAATGTTAGTTTTTGACAAACGAGGAAAAAACATGAACCTGCCCTGATGAGGTTAACCCTTGGACATACACACAAGCATATACCCCACCTTGGTACAAGGGAGGTGGTTGCAATCCCTCCCTTACATTTCTGCAGTGTTTCAATATTTTAGAAATATTTTACCTCTAATAGCCTGTGATATGCTCTACAAGATAATGTAGACATTATGGGTTATAGTGATGCTGGAGGTATGTGACATCATCCAAAATGGCCGCCAAGATGGCCACCATCTTGGATTTTACTAAAAATTTAAATTTATCTGGAAAATGCATAAATTGCAAATATTTTTTGCTACAGTTGTAGAAAATGATACATTTCACTGCTTTTGGTAGTGTTTTATATTTTTTATTTTTCAAGGTGAAAAACACCCTTTTTTATAAAAAAAATGATTTGACCTCATGCTACTTATGACATCATATCTCATTACCATAGCAACCGATTCTCGCCAAACTTTACCAAAATGTGTCTCAAAAATAAACAAACAGCTACTGAAAATGGCATGAGCTAACAATAAATGTTTTTGAAAAAAATCAGAGAAAAATGTTAAGAGGGGTGGCCAACCCCTTGTTTGTTGGAGGGTTAAGTGAGTGAAATATCAGAAGACTTTAGAATGGGCTTAAAGTGCCCATAACAATTTTTTTTTATTTTCTTATCTAAATCTACACGTCACATAATGAACGTCTGCGAAAAAATTTTTTGATCATAGCAAAACATGAATTTTTTATGATTTTTTAAAGTCTTCGGATTTGCCGCCATTTTGGACCACCATTTGCATTAGTCTCCTCTTGGTCGGACGGGAGCTGTGACGTAGATTAAGGAACACGTTTTCGAGACTTATTCCCATCTCACTTGTAAATAAGTGGACGTTTTAATTATTGCCAAAATGCCTGAAAGATGTGTTGCAGTGTGCTGTAACAACATTTCTGACCCTGAGAAGAATATTTCTATGCACAAGATTCCTGAACCTGCGTCGCAGACTGATCTTGTGGGCTTATTATGAGCCCATTTCCATTCTTATCAGCGGGGCGAGTCGACCACAAAAAAATAGGATTTTGAAGACTTTAAAAAAATCATAATAATTTCACGTTTTGCTGAAATAAAAAAAATGTTTTCGCAGACGTTCATTAGGTAACGTGTAGATTTAGATAAGAAAATAAAAAAAATTGTTATGGGCACTTTAAATTTTCAGTTTGATGACCCATTCACTTTGTTTGCCAGCCCTGTCCTCTTTGGTTGATAAATTCCAAGTATTCTTGTCTCCTGTGTGAATGGTTCATACTCACAGCAGTACAACATAATGCTAAAATGCTATGTTGAATAACAAAACGAGTGCAAAATTAATATAACACATTATCACACTCTTCAGACCGCATGCTGGGAAAGTTAAAACTTAAGGATGTTGACTATCATGTACCGGTAATAAACAACATATTCAGTGGAAAGTTGTGTAATATGGCTAGGATGTTTTCTTGTCGATTTTATTTTTTCTCCCCTAAAGGTAACAAAAAATAGTATTTGACTTGTAAAAATACCCAGCAGTATCACACAACTTCTTGCTGAATAAACTGTATTTGCCACAACAGTCAAATTTTTGGAATTTGTCTATGAAAGTGCATGAGCAGAACAGTAGAACAAAGTTGGCGGGCAGTGATTCTGGCCCATACTGCCAGTCAATGATTTTTGTAGTATCATTAATAATGTGATATATTTTAATTCCTTCACAGGTTTTACAGGCCAAATGGATTATCTTAAAGGTGATGCCCCCAATCAGCGAGTGAGGTCTGCTGCATCAGTAAGTTCTTTCATCTATTAAATTGTTAATTATTGAGTGATTTATTGCATTTTAGTCATATTAAATGTTACAGAGTTGTTATTCAATAAATACAATAAATATATCTTTTAATTGGTGTTTCATTTCTAGGAACTAATTGAACTTCTCTTCAATGTTGAGAGCTGTGGAACATCAACCATTCATGGTAAGAGAGGATAAGTTGCACAATGAGAAATTTTGAAAGGGTTCTGAGATACGGAGTATCCTAAAGATATTGTTTGAAAGTTTTCCATTTTTTGGGGGGGTATTTTTTATGTTGAAGTAATCTGATCTCTTTGATGTTGCATTAACTTTAATCAGCTGTAAAATAAATCAGTTAAACAAAACAACATTACACACATTGTAATTCTTGATAAAATATTCACTTAACTGGTTTTTCTGATGCAGTTTTGGTCATGTTGAAATTTGAATTAACAGCAGGCTTCTCATTAAGTATCGGTAGAAGTCTATAAAACCGGCTACTTCGACTTCTGAGCCACCTACTTTCCATGAAATACTCGGATGTTTTTGTGTGGCAGTTGTGTAAAAAAATGTTAATGTTAATGTACATGTACTGTTAAAGGCATGGTACTGTTAAAGGCATGGTGACATAGATTAGCATGGTGTCAGAATGCCAATCACCCAGGGCTTTAATTAATTCACTAGGGACACCTGATTGGTAAGTAAAGGATGCTCCCCCCTATGAAAAAGTAAGTAAAAAAAAAGTAAAGTCGCACACGAGCCGATGGCCCACACGGCCGGAGCTTAACCCGGTTTCTGTAGCATGAAGCGACTAGGAATATTGCTACTCCCCCCTGGATGGGATGCTAGTCCATCGCAGGGTTACCCCCAGCATTTTGTCGCCGGTACCCATTTATACACCTGGGTGGAGAGAGACAGTGTGGAGTAAAGTTTCTTGTCTAAGGAAACAACACGACGGCAGAGACCAGGCTTCGAACCACCGACCTTCAGGTTGAAAGTCCGACGCGCTAACCACTAGACTACCGTGGCTCCACTATGAAAAAAAGGCCCCACATAGAGCTTGGTATCAAGTCCCAAAGTTGATAAATGGTAATGCAATTTAGAGACAAAAGCGCTATAGGTAAACCAAGGCAAGAAACTTTTTTGTGAATTCACTTGCCCCGTTGGGCAAGGAGTAGTACTGTAGCTCTTCCAGACCTCTATTTTTATTGGCTCCGTAGTACTGTAGCTTCTATTGTGTTTAGGTCTAGGGCTATTGTTTGTGTTGTTTAACCTTTTGTTTCGTTAACCAATCACTGAGCTTGTTTGGAAAGGTACAGCCTCTCCCTGGACAAGTGCAATACTAGGCATTTTACTTGTCTGGACCACAAAACTGCTTGTCCAAAAAAAAAACAATACAGGGTATGAAAAATTATTTTTCTCTATTTCACTGACCATGTCCCAATTTAGTGAAAAGCTAAATAGCTAATAATGACATTAATTTTGAACGCCACAAATTGAATAAAAGTAGATTATTTCTTTTGACACATGTGTATGTCACATTTCTCTTCTGAATCCAATGTACATCCAGTGTACATCGGGCTGCCTTTATCTGCTAATTCTGGAAACTTCCGACAAGACGGGCAGTGCATTTTGTTTGTTTCTTTATCATAACACACCCAGTCGAATTCTTTCAGTCAAGCTGACTGAAATTTTCTGACAAACTTGGTTTCATATATTTTTCTTGTTATCTTCGATCTTTTTCTTCTTGGAAGGAACATCCGTGTTAGTTCTGCCATTCTAAGGTGTTTCGGGTGCAGATCTCTTTAAAAAGTAAAATAATTTTGATTGAGGAAGACATTTTTTGATAAGCTCCAAAAAACAAGCAATACGCTCACTAATAGGCTGACAAGCACGTGTGATTGATGTGCCTGCAATTATGCTGTACAGCGGGACTCACATGGAAATTAATGGCGGCACTTCGCGCAATGACATCAAACCTCCGCAACTTACTCATCCAATCGGACAACTGGGATCACATTTTTTTCTTGTCCAAACGGATGGCCCAAATTTCCTGCCCTGGGTAAATGCATGCAGAGCATGGGCGTTATCAATCCAATTGAACGCTTGAAGGTCCCTAGATGAGAAAGGAGCAGTAAAACAAAAAGCATAATTGCAGAGACCTGATGTGGGGCAAAGCAAGAGCCCAGGATGAGTGGAAGGGGAACCTCAACGACCCTTTCACAGAATTGAGTGGTCTTGCTTCATCAGATGGTTATTAGTGTCCCCCAAGGGTAGATCTTGAAATTACCCTTGGTTAATTGTTTTTGTGGTTGAAACAGATGAGGCACCGTATGAAGTAAATGTGACTTATGAAACATGCCACAGAAGGCTACCAGACAAATAGCCCAGAATGGAACATCTAGACTCATAGTAGAGTCAAGTTTTGTATGCAGCTGTTGTAAAATTGCAAGGCATGAGTCCCTCCAATCTATTAATTCCTGTTAACAGGGACTTAAGTGGCCAGTTATTAAGTAAGGGGTTGGGTAAGCCCAGTTCTTTGTGCAAATCGCAATAATATTAAGATAGCTTTGGACAGAAGAGGCATTCAACATTTGGGCTAGAAAGGCAGCATGTCTCCCAGCTTGTTGGGAGACAAGCACAGACTGTTTATTGCTCAACCATTTAATAATTTTGGCAAAACAGCATATTTACTCCTGTCAAAATAAAGACTGTGTTCCTTCCCCTAAACATTTACCTTTCTAAAGTGGCTTTAACATAATCATACAGTAAACACCCGCATATAAGAACCTAGAATTTTTGGGTTCAGGCTGAATGGGTTCTTATATTTTGGGGTAGTTTTTCTGAACTCAGGCTGATTAGGTTCTTAGTAGGTTCTTATTTGTAGGAGTTGTCATAGTGATACCATTCAGAGAACTACTGTAGTACTATTATGTCATAATGGTTGAACATTTGTATTTTAAACAGCAAAAATGCCAAGCCTTATTTTTTAAACAATAATAAATTCAGTATCATAGGCTACCATATTTACAGTTGTATTTGATAATAATGTAAATTGTTAACAGCAATATAAATATATAAATAAAAACAGCAAAAATAAATAACAACCCAATTTAGGGAATTAAAATTGAACCAATTTGAAAATAATCAAATACAATTTGAAACAAAATATTAATTTTCTTGCGTATTGAAATAAAGATGCATTGTACTGTACATTAGCTTTTGTATGAATGTAAAGTCTCAAAAGGTATTCCCAGAGTCCAGTAATGTGTATTTCACATGAGCAAAAGTCAGGGCACTCTACAGATTCAAGTCCCAAGGCTACACCAGTATAATTTTATACAGTATTCTATACTCTGTATTTATAAGATTTTCAATTAAACAAATAATTTTCATGGTGTTTCTCAGAAATTTCACAATTTCTATCAATTAAAATCCAGTATTTTGGCTACAAAATTAGAGTGTTTTTTTGTATAAGAACCTATTGTTCTTTGCCTGCCTAAATAGGTTCTTATATATTTGGGTATTAAAATGCCCAATTTCAGCCTGTAGGTTCCTAAATCACTTGGTTCTTATACGCGGGTGTTTACTGTATTGAAACAGTCGCTGACTCAAACGGCAAGCGATCCGTTCACGACGCTAAGTGGAAGAAATATGTACTGAATGCTCAGGCTGGCAGCCAAATTACATGAGTATATTATGCTTTTATTTTAACAAAAATAACATTAATACCAAATACTTTCCTTGTTCTTTATTTTTGTTCCTTATTTTATAGAGTTTATTATAGGGTTATATAGTTTTTCTTTTTTGTGTTTTCCTTGTATTGTATTTTAAATTGTATCTAAAAGTGTATAGTATTGTATTGCAAAAAATTGTACTGTAAAAAAAATTGTATTGTATGTAAAATTGAGATAAATATCAATAAATATGAATAAAATACAAAAAAAAAAGAAAGGCAGCATACTGCAATAAATGACCAGGTTGAATGGGAACAGGGCTATATCCCTGTACTGTATAGACAGCAAGTAAGTGTCATGATGAGTTTTGTAAGTGATTTTGGATGACTCTGCAAAAAGTTGCATTTTAGTTATTAATCTCTGATAGTTATGAATCTCCTGGAGGAGCTGGGTGGCCAGCTGGGGATCCCTTGCACCTGGAAAAAACAAAACAGCAACTGTGAACTGTCGTGGTAATTCAGAGGGATGTGATCAACAGATATGTGTGGCAGACATTCCTGCAAAATAACATAAGGCCGAGGCTTTTGTAGTCAGGAGATCGCGTCGGCGATGGTATTGTGTAAAGCCTTGTTCGCACTAATATAGAAATTGAAGGCCGCAGATAGCCATCACTGGATGTTATCCCTTTGTTGATAATTTCTGCATGGTTGTTGCTGTGGATGACGAGAGGGGTAGTCATTGGGGTATAGGCATTGTGCTGCCTTGAGGTGGGTTTAGAGATGTAAAATTGCTGTGACCTGGGTGATTTTGTCCACACGCCTTTCCCCCTTGCACATGGTGGTAACACATAACATAACATAAAACATAAAACCTTTATTTTAACACGATAAGAATTAAAGCTAAAAAGCTTGTGGGGTCGTGTATACTACTAAACTAATATATGCTAATTGAACTATGTACATAAAAATTAATAAGTACGGAACCAATAACAAAGTATTAATCTAATCACACATGTTCATAGATGCAATTTATAAAGTTGCAACCCTGGGGGGAATTAAAGCTCCAGCAAATAGTTCTTCCCTTATTAGTAGTGGCAACAAACTGACTATTTAATAGATAATTACTGAGGCTCGCAGCATTATTAGGTATATTGCAGGAAGCTGAAGGCGCAGCCCGAAGCTGACTGCAATATACCTAATAATGCTGTGAGCCGAAGTAATTATCTATTATAATTATTGTTTCTCATCAAAACCCATTATTTTCCCTCTGCATTGTATCTTCGATTTTAGCCACCCGGCCCTTTGGCTGTTGTATTCATTTTGAATACAGCTATAACAATGAAATTAGAACTTATTGTTGCTACGTATACAGTGCGATGGCCATTACGTAACCCCTAAATCCTGAGTTGTTGTGAAGATTATTTAACTAATAACAACTGATCCTCATAAAATCCTATTGTTCTCCCTATACATTGTATCTTCGATTTTAGCCGCCCTTTTGGCTGTTACATTGATTTTGAATACAGCTATAACAATGAAATTAGCAGTTATTGTGACTACGTACACTGACAGTGCAGTGGCGATTACATAACCCTCAATTCCTCAGTTGTTGTGAGGATTATGTAACTATGATCATGTGTGAACATTTTTATTGAATTTATTTGTTGTTGACGAGAATGTTCACAAAAATTTGCATACTTTATAACCCAGAGTACTCAGTCATTTTATTCAGTGCCTAGCTCACTTGTTGGAAGCATGGAGGATTCATCGGAAGACGAATCAGCGATTTTTATAACGCAGAGTTCGGAAAATGATGCTTCGGTGGAGCTCAAAGGTAAATGAAGAAAAATGGATTAAGAAAGATGTTGAACAAAAGTACAGTGAGCAAAAAGAAGAAAAGAAGTTAAAGGAAAAATCCATTGAGCCAGAAACAAGTGAAGTTTGTAATCAGCCAGTTGTGCGTAGAACTAATTACACTAAAATTGTTATTTCGTATAAATGAGAAACCTTGTATGAGGTGTAAACAAGTTACGATTTATAATAAATTGAATACCTTTGTGCTCACATATCTCCTGGAATAATTTTCTTGTGTACTGTTTATTTATTTTAGAAAGTTTTATCTTCAGTTGTAAATTACATTATTACATAGTGGGATTCCAGTTTAAACAAATGTTATCGGCAAAAATAATAAGGTTAAGACCCAAACGGTCTTTTCATAACGAAATCATCAGGGGGGTTACTTAAACGTGGTAAAATCGGGCTAACTGCAATATTTTTAATATTGCAGCGTGCACACTGCAATATTAAAAATATTGCAGTTAGTGTGTTTTAGCACGTTTAGTATTACCCCTGATAATTTCCCTTGCTAACAAAAAGGACCGCCCCCATTTTCCTCAGACACTTGGAATCAAAACTCCTAATCACGCTGCAATCGTTGATATAATGCAGAGAGAGAACAATAGGATTTGATGAGGATCAGTAATTATTAGCACTGAGTAAACATGTGGTGCCGCACATGAGTGTGAATGCTTTGGGAATGGGCTTTTAAATCACCGTATGTAAATAATTTTGTTAGAAAAGTGTATTTTATCTTTAATGTATTATAAATTTCTGTATACTGTTGTTGTATTGTGGTTAATGGCAAATAAATAAATAAACTCCAAGGATAGCCATAGGTCACCTGTAACAGACGAAACTCATCGTCGGACTTGAGGACTGAGGTCCATTGAAAATGAGTAGATAGTTCCATAATTTTTACAGTGTAAGCTGGGTAGTTTTGTATATCCTCTAAAGAATTTAACTTCTAACTAGTCATTAAATTGTTAAAAATCCTATTGTTACTTATCACCCACTGTGTTTAATGGTGGCTGGCCCATGTTTGTCTATCACAGAACTGGCACAATCATCACAATAAGCAACTGTGAACTAAAGGGACACTTTCTTTTTCCTTTTGGGCAGTTTCTCTTTGTCAAACCACAGTTGGACCAGTTGATTTTCAAGTGCATCAATCTCATCGTCATTGGACAGCTGGTCTGCTATTTTATGAGCGTCATTTTGTTGGGAAATTTTGATTGAATCCCCTTCACAAAACTTGCTAGGTATTCTCCAGTCATGCTGGCTGAGGGGTTTGCTGCATTCTGTGTACTTCGCAATACATTTTGTCATTTCACCAGTATTTGTGGATTCCATTTTAAAACAAAATTTAACAAAATAGCTTGAATACAGTAAATGAAATGAAAGCCTTGCCCTGCTCCAGCAAAGTATAAGCATAATGTGACTAAAATATAATTTTATGTGGCTTTATATTTTGTGGTAGCTGTCTTTGCGGTAAGTTATGCCCTTTCTTCCACATGGAAGGTTGCAGTTTGCCTGCTTCCAACCTGACCGGTCACTTCAAAGTCTGGATTCATATTAATAAGGATTAATACTCAGTTACCAAATTGTACTTGTTAATGATTGTATTTGTTGAGGAAATATCTCCTGGAGAATGCTGAAAACAGCATTTCTGAGCTTCTAGATTTCAAAATTTACTGGGTGGGCATGCCTCCAGACCCCCATAGAAGCTCGTGCCTTCAGCACTCGCAATTTTATGCTCTGTCTACTTATGAACCTTGGCTGTCTACTCTAAAACATAGTGAGAACCCTAAACAGTAAGAGAGGGTTAATCAAGAATGGAAGTTAAAAAGACCTCTTGGTTTAAAAATTTACCGTAAATCCTCTAGGGGGGCTTTTTGATTTCAAGTGCTTTTGAGTGCAGGCTAAATAGAGAGGGTGGCTTATTAGAGGGGGGGTGGGGCTTATTACAATTGAGCAAAACACAAGCAGTTCACTATTCACTGGTTAACTGTAATAATGATCATTTTTAGTACAACTACCGGTTATATTTCCCCCAAAGCTTGGCTTATTTGAGAGGGGGCCTTAATAGAGGATTTACAGTATGTTATTTTCTCTACACTTTCAGCAATGACAGGGCCAACAGGAAAGAAGATGGAAGGCTTTGGAAATTCACCTTCGCAACCAGCAAGTAGGTATTAGATTACATTACAATTCAAATTATTATGGCCTATGAGGATGCTCTCTTGTTTAGATTTTCACAAGTTTTCAGTTTCAGGATGCAAGAAGTTGGGACAAAAGAGAAGGGATGATCTGAATAAACCATTGATTCTCAAATTTATCCCCTCACAAGGTGACAATCGATGTGATTATCACCTTTGAGGTGATATCACAATTGAGATGATTATCTCGATGTGTCAAGTACAAGATTATAACTCAACAAAAGCACCAGTTCTGACAGAAACTGGGAAAGAAATGTGTACTCTTGTGAAAGAAAACTATAAATCAACATAATTGTACCTGCCAAGTAACTAACAAAAGTCTGTAATCAACTTAGCTTTCAAACCTAAAAGCTTGACATGCTTACAAAGCAATTTTGTAACAAATTAAATAAACAACAGTTTCTTGAAAGTCTAGTCTAAGGATTAATTTCCTCTCATTTCCATTATAGAGAACAAAACATGGCTTGACTCAATGAAAAACTTTGCTGAACGTCTCCCAGATGCAGCAAATCTTTTGAAACATAAAAATGACCAGGAAAGTATGCCCACAACAGGGCTAGGTGGATCAAGTATGGTATTTTTAAACTACACAGATTTATCCAGTGCTGACTCAGGTAACTACGTACCATCTTCTGTACTCTAAACATCAGGATCCCCCCTCCCTCCACTTGGCAACTCCTTGGAATTTACATTTGTGATTTGGGTTGTTTGAATTTCAATCCCAGAGACCAATTTATGCAGTGAATTTCTGTTTACCTTTGTTCATTTGTTTTGGGATTTCCTGTATTTGTTAGATTTAAAATATGCTTCCTCAATCTGAAACAGGAGAGAGAATGCTGGTCACTTTTGGGGAACAGAGAAACAAATTAAATTTATTTAATAATTTATATTTTCCTACAGGTTCTAATAGATTTCTGGATGATGATGACTCTTTTCAGTAAGATGCAATTCTGTTTTATTTATACAGCTAACAATGTTACTGAGAAGCCTTAGAGAGGGTGGGGGAAGGCTGGCCATATATGGACATTCGGCTTTCCCAAAAGAATTTGCATTTAAAATCTCATTTCTATGGACAAAATATTGGTCAAACCAAATCTAATTCCTCACCTTGGGCAAATTGCAACCCTCGCAGGTATATCAGTCTGCTCTTATTTTGAATGGGGTTAGTTTCTAGAGAAACTGTGGTGCTGCGTCGGTGGGGGTGAAGCACAAGAATTTGGTTTTATCGACTAAGTCGATAAGATAAATTAGCCACCGTAATTTACATCACCAAATTTCCACTAATAGCATAACTTCACCTACTTTTTTAACCCACACACTACCCACAATCCCTTGATTCGCTCCGACGAAGGGCTAGCGCTCGAAACGTCAGCTTTCTCGAATCTTTTTACGGTGGCTAATTTACCTTATCGACTTAGTCGATAAAGCCAAATTCTTGTGCTCTTATTTTGTATTATTTTACACATTTTTAAACAACACTCCACTGGCAGATTGCCAACAAATCAAAAAAGCTGACTGTCTGCCGACAGGTACCTGAACACTGTCCACAGACAAACAACATTTAAAAGGCCATGAATTTGCATTGGCCATGAATTTTCATATGCCATGGATTTCATAGGCCAACAAGTTACTCACAGTTACCCGCAGTTGGTGGACAGGTTACCTACAGTCTGCTGACAGGTTACGCACAGTCGGCCAACAGGTTACCCACAGTTGGCTGATAGGTTACTGACAGTATGCTGATGGGTTACCCACAGCAGGCTGACATACACATTATACATATCTTTATTTCAATTCGAATTTAGAGTAGCATTTCTGCTAGTATCTCCGAAAAAAATTAACCCACAGTCGGCCAACAGGTTATTCACAGTCAGCCAACAGGTTACCCACAGCCAGCCGACAGGTTACCCTCAATTGGCCGACAGGTTACCTACAGTCAGCTGACGGGTTACTCACAGTTGGCCAACAGGTTACCCACAGTCAGACAACATGTTACCCACAGGAGGGTGACAGGTTACCCACAGTCAGGTGACGGGTTACCCACAGTTTGGCTGATAGATTATCTACAGTCAACCGACAGGTTACCCACAGTCGGCTGACAGGTTACCCACAGTCGGCTGACAGGTTACCCACAGTCGGCTGACAGGTTACCCACAGTCGGCTGACAGGTTACCCACAGTCGGCCAACAGGTTACCCCCAGTAAGCTGACAGGTTACCGACAGTCTGCGGACAGGTTACCCACAGTCGGCCAACAGGTTACCCCCAGTAGGCTGACAGGTTACCCACAGTCAGCCAACAGGTTACCCACAATTGGCCGAGGATGGGGATGACATAGAAGCTTACCTCAAACTCCCCTCTTGGACTTAACACTTATAGGTGCATTACTGTGTTTCACTCTGTTGACTATTACATGTGCTAACTGGTACTGTTTCTGTTAACATACCTTTAGTTTGGGACAAAGTGACCCATTAGGGTACAACCATGTTATATAAAAGAGTAAACCTCCCAATGAATAGTCAGTGAAATGGTACACTTGGGAACACACACTTGGGAACACCCCACTTCAGGGACACCTGCACCTGCACCTACATTTTTCTTGTTTTTAACCAGCTGTCAGTTGTATATTTCCAGCTGTTAAAAACTGAATCTACATCCCTGTGCCCTACTACAAAACAACCAGTCTGAGAAATGGATCCAAATTTACATAAGCATCACATCCCCATTCACGTTTTTGTTGTTGTTTCCTCACACTTCAATTTTCCAATAAAATTAAATGAGGCCTGAGACTAGGAAGGTTTAGGAGCAATATTTTAATCTGTTTTGGTGATTTTTCAATGTTGTTATATTTAAGGGAATCAGAGAATGAAGATTCAACAGAATCAGAAAATGGTTTGTCTGTAGAAATGCATCTTGTTGATAAGATTACATCTGAAGGTGGAATTCGTGCTGTGCCTTCAAAGGAAGACTTAATTCATTTCACAAAAAGGTATTCACATTAAATCAATTTTTTTTGTGCACCTTGGAAATCCTTGAAAGATTACAATTAAAGGCTTTGAAAATCCTTTAAAAATTAAAAGCAATTTGTGTTTAAAGGCCTTGAAATTTTTTGTTTTCATTGTTAAATTGAGATTATTTTTATTTTAAAGAAGTTAAATTTTGGACGAGCAAAATGTTGAATTTAGTTATAAACAATATGCCGAAACAAATCAAATTTGTAATCAAATTTGCACATAAAGAGATAGAGAGCGTTATTTTTTAGATGCATAGTACCCTTTAAGTAAAAATGCGTGTAAGAAGTAGGCAATGCTCTATTGTTCCACGGTATTTTGCTTTCCCCTCATAAGATTGTTTAGGTTTTTCTTTCTGAGAATACATCAACCTATGGACAACATTTTCTTTGAAATTACATTTACTGGAACTTTATTTTAAAGTGATGTTTCTTTTGTGCTACAAGATTTCATCCAATCGTGAAACTCCAAAACAATGGCCAAGAAAGGCTTCTAATTTTACATGTTTTCCACATAGAATTTTGGTTGCATTGAAACTCAGAATAGTTTTCACTAACAGGGAACCAATGATTAAACTAGAGAGAAATAAATGCACTACCTGGCTAAGTGATGGTAGATTTTCACGTTTTAGGCAATGAGGTGGACGGTTTCAACAATATCACAATTAACACCTTTCTGCATTCCTTGCCATTATGTTGCCTAGTCTTTACTAGGACCATTACTAAAAAGTAACTTACAATCTTCATTTTTGGACAAAGAGAGTGGGAACCCTGTATATCCTTTAAATTTGTGGGTTTTTTTTTGGTTGGTGTAGTTGTTGTGCATACCTTTGATTTAAAAAAAGTTGAGAAAAGAAGTTAAAAGAAGAATGAAGACAGAAGTAAATGATTCCAATAAATACTTATTTATTGATTGTCTCTAGAGAAATTATTTTGTGCCCAAAAAATAGAATCTGGGTAAAAATATTTGAACAATGTACAAAAGACATAATTTTATATCTTGTACATGTTTTTTTTTTTCCTTCAAAGATGCTCTGCTTTAAATATTGATAAAATGTTGGCTGCACTAAACAACAGACTGTTGGAACCAGTAACTGAAGTGCAGCTGGTAAGTCAGTACTTAAATTAGCTTTAGAAGTCTTTTCTACAACGACGTAATCGGAAGCAAAGTTGGAGTCAGAAGCATAAGGAACCTAACGTTCTGGTGTAAATTACAAAACAGATATGCAATTGGAATTGAGAGCTCGACGGAATCGGAATTGAAAGGATCAGAAGGTTTCCTTTTTCTTCTGACTCCACTTCTGCGTCCATCGCTTACTATCCGCTTCTGTTGTTTTGATTTCCACTAGATCATAAGGTTCTTGCAATTCCACTTCCACTTAGGATTCCGCTTGCATTGCTTACCTCACAAGTGAGAACCAAGCTTAGGGATTTTGAGTTGGTGAGCAGGGATGGTGCACCAATTTAGCCTGTGTTTGAGTTCTACAGGTGGCACCATGTGTGGGTTGAGTTTGTTGGTGGTTCTTGTCCTTGCCCAGTGGTTTTTCCTTTGGATACCCCGTTTTCCTCCTTCCTCAAAAACCAACATTTCCAAATTCCAATTTGACCCGGAAGCAGTGGAAGTAAGAGCCATCTTGTGGATTTCCACTGAAATTCCCATTTTAAAGTACAAGACTGACAGTGACTTGAAGTTGTGTCCATATATGTCTCCTCTCTATTGCTGTCCAGTAGAGTATGAGGCCCTAAGAAAGAGTTTTGGGTCTTTGCTTGATAATCTACAGCATGTACATTAAATGCAGCCCAACACCCCTCAAGCCCTGTAACTGATCACAGATAGTTGTTTTTGTATGACAGTATATAATTTTCATGCTGGTTGTTATTGGATTTTTAATACCTACCTTAATAATTATTAAATAAATGTGTTCTGAAATTATAAAGTTGCTTGTTTTTGTTTGTTTGTTTTTCTGATCATACTTATTGTTTGAACTGTTGATCCTCGATGTTCTTCTAGAAATCACTCCATGTGTTAGATCACCTGTTAAAAAGCGACCTTCCTGATGTGGGCACTAGAATGTCTCACTGTTGTACCAATCTACAAGAGATCACCAAAACAGAAAGTGGCAGTGTGCTATCTAAAGCTACAAAGGTTAGTGGGATAAACAATAGTTATCCTACCTCAAACCAGTTATTTGAATTGTACATACTTTGTTGTAAAGAGAAAAAGCTAGCTTAAAAGTCAACATTAGTAAAGAACATTACATTAAATAAATAAATTAATTAATAAATAAATACAACAAACTGGACATGTGTAAATAATGTTGTGGTTTTTAGCTAAACCAGCACCCTCCCCACCCCTCAACCTTCATAATCCTGGATTTTCTCCTGCTAGCTTAGTGGGCAAGTGCTGGAGTTTTTATTTCTTATCTAACCTCATATTTTTTGTTTTCAGATCCAGTCAATAATCAAGGCAAAAATGGAAAAGGAAAAAATCAAGCCAGGTGTGAACATGTCAGCTTTTTAGCTTGAACAGAATAGCAAAATAGATATTATGTGGAAATGAAGCTTTCATTCCCCTTGGGGTTTAAATGTGAAAAGACAATAACACAACTTAAATTGTTACATGTTATGAAAGGGGAGGCATCAGTTGTCTGTGAAGTATGATCTTCCAGGTGAGATTTGTACCAATAGCGAAGCTCTGGCGGCCCGCCGCGGAGCCCCATACTCACAGAACCAATGCCCGTCATTTTTCATGGTCATGGCTAGCGGAATGTTTCGCGGGCGTGCCCACCGCCCACCACCTGCCCGCCGTTGGGCAGGGTTAGCTCGCGGACGCGTATGACATCGTAAAACATGCGCGTATGACGTCACACAACATCCGGGATCTTAGTAATTTTTAGACCAAAGCGAGGCTTTGTTTTTCGCGTGGCTACATGGCCAATGTCACGTCAGCTCGGTAAACACGTCAGTTAGAGCTGTGTTTAGCGAAGAAAACCGTTTCAAATTAAAGTTGTTATTTTCCTGCATTTTTTCGCGGTTTGCTACTCAAGACAGGGATACTAATTAAGGGATACTCAGAAGCCGATATAGTGGAAAAAGAAGAGCTTACAGGGATAAAATCTTGCTTCGAGGAACGTCATACGTTTTAATCATGCGGGAGCAATGCGGGGAGATATTTTGAAGGTAAAACAAATTACATTTTTCGATGGGAATTTATGTTATCAATCTGTGATTGACTTTTTCTTTGTGTTCTTGTTAGTTTTGGAGAATTGTTTGTAAAACGTGCTCAAATTCAGTCGTTTCACGATTTCTTTCATCGAAGACAGCTCGGCCTCGATGCGTTATAAATGGTTCGTGTTTTGCTTTTAAACATAAACTTATGAAGATTTGAATAAATTCTTTCGAAAGAAGATTGTGTTGTCCATTTTTATGTGTTTGTTCATTCATTATATAGGTTGAAAAGCGATTTTATGTAAACAAAACAAGACTGGGATTTTATGGTTCTAACTTCACTTGCGTGGCCTTATGCAAATATGTTTGTGTACTTTTTGCAATTTTGATTTTCAAATCAGTTTCTCGGGCAATTTTTGATAAGCAACAGATGTATTTTATTCGGAAAGTAGTCGTACTGGTTATTCTAGACAGAGAAAAAGTTGTTTTTGTGAACTTTTGCACAGTCTAAATGTTCTGTGCAGACGGTCGCATAATATAGTTTTTGAGAATTGCTAAAATTGAAAAATAGCCCGGTTGTTAACCCATTGACACCTAAACCGCCCGTACAAGACTCCACTGCTTTAAAAAATTGTAACTTTCTCAATCGTGCGAACATTGCCTTAACTAGCAGTTGTGAGCATTGACTAGAAAGTCTTTCAAATTGAGATACCCAATAAACACAAAAAAGTCAGCGATTTTTGCAGAATATCAGCGTTTGAATTTGGACAATAACAAAAATTACCGTTTTCAACGTCATAGAAAAACAACAAAAATCACGTTTTTGCCTTTAGTTTTTTTTATTCAAATCATCGTGGCAAACCCAAAAGTCAACATTTACAGCAAAATTCAGTCCTAGTCCTAGCTTAGCAGTGAATTTTTTTGCTCTTATTCGTTGCTCGGGCCTAGCTACAGCTTCTTATACTAATGCATACTCACCTTGCCTCGATTTTCAACATCACCACCGCACTGCATGCTGGGAAATAAACATATTTTTTTGACAGCGCCCATTCCGTCCTCCACAATTTTCATATATATACTAAGTCCACAGCCACTCTGACCCACCGCCGAAATTTCCCGCTTGTTGTGTTCTCCTGTGGTCGCAACTTCCAAAATATGCCGCGGTAGGTCGAGAAATTCATCCAGAGTCGAGTCCCATAGCTACTTCGTTTCCAGGCGGCCATTTTTCCAGTTCAACGAGCAACGAGCCAAATTCGTAAACGAAGTACAACACCTAACTCGCTTCATTTAGAAGTTGACTCTGAACTACCTCCAAGCTTAATGATGCTCATCAGGCAGCTACTAAAGATGAAAAATGGCTGTGAACTTACCAAAAATCGTAGATAATTCATATTGGACCCTTTATTGCAAATCAACCAAGCAAAATGAGATCGTCACAATGACGTTTCCAGTAAACTCGAGCCTTCAGTGTTTTAGAACAGCAGCACTTTCAATGGTAACTCCAAATATGAAGTCACGAAATCCTATGGGGCGTGTGTATGCAGAAAATCACACAAAAACGTAAAAATCCTCACGTGTCAATGGGTTAATCTTAATTCTTGGCTTCCGACCTTTCACCTAAGTTTAGTTTATCATCGGCTTTCTGTTCAGAGAGGGACGCTGTTAGGCTCAGCCTTTCCTAAGTGTATATATATATATATACATGTAACTCTTCAACTCCCAAATTTGAAGAAAAATCCCAAATTTTATTTTTTTTAAAGATTGAAAAACGAAATTGGTATTCATGCAAACTTAGCAGCAGCAGCAGCAGTAACAGTAGTAGTAGTAGTAGTAGTAGCAGCAGCAGCAGCAATAGCAGTAGCAGCAGCAGCAGCAATAGCAGTAGCAGCAGCAGCAGCAGCAGTAGCAGTAGTAGCAGCAGCAGCAGCAGTAGTAGTAGTAAAACTATGTCAGTGGTTCTAGTGTTTACACACTAATTGGTGACACTATATTATGATAAGAAAGACATTAAGAAAAGTTACAACTGATACATGTTATGAATAAAAACTCTAGTTACAAAATGCACCCTAATTACATATTACATCTCATTAAAAACTACAATAAACATTATAAGTAAACCAAGTACTGCTGAAGAGGTTTTATTTGAATGGTCACACCATAGGATTTTGTTGACAGACTCAAAAGTTAGAACTACATTACATGTCTCAATAATTGACTCTGGGAGTGAAAGGGTTCAAAGGACTGTTGTTGGTCACAATGACTGAAATATGAACAACCTGAGAATTTTGAAAATGACTTCTTCTCAGGTTATGAAAGTCTCAGTCAGTGGTACCAATAACACTCCTTTTCAAGACAACTCAATCATTAATATGCCACATAATTTCTATAAATTTATTCAACTGTGCCATGCTATTTTTACAATTCACCTATTAAGAATCTGTTTATTGAAAATAGCAAAAAAAGCTTTACAGTTCTATTGTATGGACGAAGGCACAGTTGCCAGGATGATAGGAAAGATGCCTTTGTTTTTAGACTTATTCATAAACTTTCTTTTTCTTTCCTTAGTTGCTCAGAAAACTGTGGAAGATTCTGAGATGCCAAGAGTAGCACACAGTCAGGACCTTTTGAAGTTAGAAAATGTAGGAGAACTTGTTATCTAATAATGATTGAATGAATGTTTGTTTGTTTGTTTGTTTGTTTTGCTTGATTAGTTGGTTGATTAATTTATCGATTGACTGACTGACAGACTGATTTGATTGATTAATAGATTGATTAATTGGTTGATTGATTGATTGATTAATTGATTGATTGACTGATTGAATGTAGTGCATCTGAAATTAAATTTTAGCATTGTTACATTAACGATTTGAAAAATGTATTTAACAATGTAGCAATTTTCCCTACCCTTTTTTATACTTCAACGCGTGAAATCCCTACCCTATTATATACCTCCAGCCTAAAAAAGGTACCCCTTTCGGGCGGAGCATCCCCGTATAGCCCATTACATGGAGTACCTCCCCCCGGGTTGCTAACACCAGAACGCTTTTTCATTGGAGCGGTTTTCAATAATATTGAGTGTCAAAAGTAATGTTGCAATTGCTTTGGTTTTGCATTGCTACGCTTTGTAATTGATTACAAAAATCTCGCGCCACTTTCTCAACCAATCATCAGTTAAACCAAAACCAATCATGACTTTTTTACTCGCACGCGTTTTCCCGCTTTTGGCGCCGGCTACATGTGTTTGCTTCGAGTTCTTGTCGGTTTGTCTGCTGTGATTGGCCAGAGTAATTAGTTTGGTTTTCTGCTCACCATGTATCCTTTGCAGGTAAATGCTACTGGAAGTCTTTCGTCACAACAGTTTCCAATGGATGACACACCCCAGCGTTATTTTCTGGAATGAGTTTACACTCGGTGAGTCTATTAATTTGTGGAAAAAAGAGAATTCTTTATCTTTCACCACGTTAACTCTATTACGGTGTTGCTCTTGTCTTTGTCTCAGACGACTTTTTTTCTTTTTTGGCAGACAGAAAACACTTCAAGAAGCAAACAGTTTGGTTCTCCTGCTACTGTTTTGAAAAATCAACATTCATCACATGTTGATGTGTTACAAGGACTTGAACCTTCCAGTGGAAATCGTTTACCTGAAAATGACAATTTTTCAAGAAAATCATTGCAAAGTTCTAAATCAGAATTGGATGATTTGTTCTCTGTAACTCAGGAAGTTAAAAGACCCGGCCCTGTCACGCCAAGTCAAGAACCTGTGAAAAGTAGCGTGACAGATCTTTTTGATCCTTTGTGCACCACAAGCTCAAATCTTGCTGGAAAGCATGTCGCGCAACTTGGCGTGACTCTAACTACTGGACTTGGAGAGCAACGTTGTAGCACAAAGGCAAACAGTTTAATTTCTTTTCCAGGCAATTCTTCAAATGTAATTGCTGCCAACCCAGGATTTTCTGGTCTTACAGGTTCTATCCACAGTCTGGTAAATCCTGCGAGTGGCTCAAACACTTTTGAGGATTTAAATGGGCTGTCACGCAATGAGACTATGCAACCTAATGTCACGCTGCCTGGAAATGCCTTTCTAATGACAAACCCTTATCCTTCGAATTTTCCTAATACTTCTCACCCAAGAGTTCACCCGTTTGTTTTAAGTGGTAGTTCTACGATTC
Source organism: Dendrophyllia cribrosa (assembly GCA_024195265.1). NCBI lineage: Eukaryota > Metazoa > Cnidaria > Anthozoa > Scleractinia > Dendrophylliidae > Dendrophyllia > Dendrophyllia cribrosa. The sequence continues at coordinate 25,843,391 of JAJLRJ010000009.1, forward strand.
CCTTGAGACTTCCACCGCCAAGTCAAAAAACGGATTTTGCTTTTGTTGGAAAATCTGGCAAAGCAGATGCCTTTAGTTTTGTCCAAGATGAAATGAAGGCCAAAAAGTAGATTTTGTACATAGAATTAAAATGATATTTTTTATATAAAAAGATAATGCACGCTTTCAATCGCTTGAATAGAAGTAGTAAGTATAGATTTATTTATTTTATTTTTATTTTATTAGCTTCGCAACGTAACATATACAATACGGAAAATACATACAAAAAGCAACAACATACAAAGCTTTGTCGAAGAGTGACCGCAACAGCAGTTACCAATTACTGCGGGCCCAGAAACAAACTAAAAAACAATGGAAAAGTGGTGTTACATTAAAAAAATGAAATTTTACAAGACAGGTTTCGGCAGGAATTACATTTGGAACAAACAGATTTCCAAGATATCAAGATATGGGGTGGATCATAACAGACTAAGTGTGCATCAAAATAGTTTTTAGGTCCAATGTAAAAGTATAACATCAACTGAAATTAAAAGAAGAAAATGCAATGCCAAATTCCTTTAATCAGGAATTTAAATTCACAAAAATACGTCTATGAAATATAACTTGATTTTTTTCTCGACAAAAGTTATCAGATATTACAAAAGCATTTTCTTAAAAAAAATAATATTTCAAGACGATTTCATTTATTTTTATTTCGGTCCGTTTCATATTATTTGCGATAATTGGGAACGAAGACTCGCGTTCTGATTGGTTAATACGCCTAATATTGTAGAACTTGAAATGGCGGCTGGTATGCTGTTAAGATTTTATCTGAATATAGAAAAGAATTGCGTGTTTAAAAGACCTTTAAAGAAGTATATATATATATATATATATATATATATATATATATATATAATTCCGTTAACTTTTGTGATGGGTCCCTCAGACAATGCTCCCTAAGTAGTCCAAATTTGGAGGATCACTGTAGCGATCGTGGGGACTTGAAGTTTTGTAAATTAATTTTTCTTTGTGATGGTCAAGAAGCCAACTCCAATTGGACTTTCAGATGTTTATATTTAAGTGCTCAACGTTTCGGCCGTCGCGGCCTTCCTCAGGAGCCTATACTAGTGTTACAACATTTGAAATTTGTGTCAACGGAAACGTATGTCAGTTAACATAACGTAATACAACAAAACAAACCTTGCTCGCGCGCGTTCAAATGTTGCATGCGCATGTTATAACGGAAAGAAACGTACAAAGTATACAATTAAAATCCTGTGCGCGTGTAACAGGAGCGCGCGCAGGTTCTTTACGAAAAATTAAGAACATGTTAAATTGTTTATCATGTTAAATTGTTAAATTGTTTGCCATGTAAAACTGATACGAGATGCGCTTGCTGCAAGGAATATGGCAACTTCGCACAAACCATAACCAGTACAACAACAAGTGAAACGATCACGCTCCGTGATAACATGACATGCCAGTCAGCGAATGTCATATATCTGAACCATGTAAAACTGACACGAGATGCGCTTGCTGCAAGGAATATGGCAACTTCGCACAAACCATAACCAGTACAACAACAAGTGAAACGATCACGCTCCGTGATAACATGACATGCCAGTCAGCGAATGTCATATATCTGATAACATGCATGAAATGCCATGACCAGTATGTAGGCGAAACAGGGAATTGTATTCGCACACGAGCAAACCAACACCGCTCAGACATTTCAATTGGTCACAAGAATATACCCACAGTGCGACATTTTAGAACGTGTGGATTGAAACACTTAAAACTGACACTGCTGGAGAAAGTACGAAGCCATACCATTGAAATTAGACGCGCCAGAGAAAGTTTCTGGATAACAAAACTGAAACCCGTGATAAACAATTTAACATGTTCTTAATTTTTCGTAAAGAACCTGCGCGCGCTCCTGTTACACGCGCACAGGATTTTAATTGTATACTTTGTACGTTTCTTTCCGTTATAACATGCGCATGCAACATTTGAACGCGCGCGAGCAAGGTTTGTTTTGTTGTATTACGTTATGTTAACTGACATACGTTTCCGTTGACACAAATTTCAAATGTTGTAACACTAGTATAGGCTCCTGAGGAAGGCCGCGACGGCCGAAACGTTGAGCACTTAAATATAAACATCTGAAAGTCCAATTGGAGTTGGCTTCTTGACCATCACAAAGAAAATATATATATATATATTATAATATATATATATATATATATATATATATATATATATATATATATATATATATATATATATTTTAAATTTGTTATTCAAATAACAGTTCAAGGGTAAGTGGTAGGTTAATTTCTTAGGACCAAGAAGTACTATCCTATGAAAGAAAATCAATTGCCTAGCTCGTGAACTTTTTCTTCAAACTGCATTTTTCTGTGGAACAATGTAGTAAGTTATTAGACAAAATAATGTCTGTAAATAAAAACAATTTGGAGGAAAAGTTGCTGTTGTTGATATGTTGTTTATAGCAGCCTCGAGCTAAAGGGGTGACGTCATATTCGATAACTCGCCGAGGATGACTGGGAATGAGGCTGTTTTTCAGTTGTCACAACGAGAAAAGTTTGTTTGTCCGTTCTAGGATTTTGCAAGTTGAAGACGTAGATGAACTTTCAGTGAGTGATGTGTCCACATTATGCCTGCATATTATTTAGCATAATTTTTAGATAAAACAATGAAGCGTTTTACCGAAATGTTTATAAAGAAGAGCATGCGGCAGAAGAGTTTTGTAGATCTATCTTTTTTAGATGTCGTTTGGTGGTTTATCGGCTCCCGGCCGTTTGTAAAAGAAAAAATCGCTAAAATTATATTTTTACCGAAAACTATATATAGCTGAATTTTTTAAAACATGGCCAACGAAAATTACAGCAATTTCACTACAACTAGACCAAACAAGAGTTTTTATGACTCCGATCAGCCCAAACATCACAGAGAAGAGGGAAAGGGAGCGAGGGCGAATGAAAGAAAAGGCTAGCAACAGTCTTTAGTTTTTATATTGTGGGGTTTAGAGATTTTGAACCACAAAAAAAGAAAACAAGACCAAGCACACACACAGACTCTTTCTTAGAATGACATCGTTTTCAAAAATTCAGCTAAATATTTATTCAGCTTTTAATTGATATATGGTTTGTCATATTACTCTTAAAACTGGCGCGTGTACGAATTTTTTTCCGAAGGACACTCGCGAAGGTTGGGAGTACCATTTACAAAGGAAACGACACTTGTTCTTTGACGGGGTTGCTGCGTTGTTAGGGGCAGATGGATTGTTACCTAGTCTCCAGGCCACCTTCCTTGGAGCACGTTGCTGTCTATGTTCGCTTGGCCAACTGAATGGGCCTTTATCACGCGGCGGCCATGTTGACTCCCCGAAGAATAAAATGCTTTGTTTTTGCCCGCCCAGCCTCGCAGTGAAAAAGTTAAAAACGAGGTTGGGCGGGCAGAAATCTTTTTATTTTTTACAAAATGGCGGGGCGTGATAAAGGCCTATGGTCGGCAATGTTTCCGACACCTGGTACAAGCAGAACTTTTTTTAAGCGGACTGAATTTGCTACTAACACAAATAATGAGGGGGTAAAAACAAACGGTCGCCATCTGACTAGCCGACTTTTGCACGAGTTTCCGTTTATTCAGTATATATTATCAAAGTTGAATATAAAAATTATAGTTGTCCGACGTTTCGATGTTTCTAACATCATTTTCAAGGCAAAGAGTGAAAATATCGAGGTGGCATAAGGATATAAATGAGTGAAAACATAACTGACAATTTTTTGGGCGTGTTATATGAATATAAACTTCGAGCGCACGGAATCTGTTTGCACGTTTAAGGATGGTTGGCGTTCTTATGAGAAATATTGAAAAAAAAAATGTTTGCAGGGCCTGAAAAGAGTATTGTTTGCAAACACGATCTGCATAAAAAAATGTTTGCAGAGAAGTCAAGTTAATGTTGACATTCCGTCAAGAACTGTGCGAGTGTCAGAAGTCTGTCATCTTCCTGACGATATCATCATCATAGCTAGCTTTATTAAAAAACACGGTATCCCATCATTAGTTACAAAATGCTCTTCCAGAGAGCCGTGTATACTAAATATTCTCTATAAAGACCTAAACATGTTAAAAATTTCTAATTAAAATTACAATACTAATGGATTTTTCTATGCTTACCTAAGATTAAAACTACTATAAGGCGGCTTTAAAGGATGCGATAGATGGCCATTCCAAAGAACAGTACCCCGATAGTTAAAGCTACACTTTCCCACTTCCTTTCGGGGTCTATGAACAAACAAATTGTTCAAGTTGTTTCTCAGTTTATAAGAATGAACATTCGTTATTGGTCGAAAAAGATTTTTTAGGCCCTTAGAAGAAAGATTATTTTTAGCTTTATAGACACTAACCGCTAATTGCTTTGAGCGCCTACGCTCAAGAGTGTCCCAGCCAAGGTCTTCCAAAATATCAGCAGACCGAATGTCATAATTAGAATAGGTAATTATTCTTGGTGCCCTATTTTGCAATTTCTGGAGTCTGTCAGCCAGGCATTTACCCATACAGCCCCACACCTCGCTGCAATAATCTAGATAAGGCAGTATAAGTGCTTCATACATCATTTGTAGTGTTGATGTCGGTACGAGATCACGAATTCGTTTAAGTGCTCCAAGCTTCAACCCCAAGATATCCATGAGACTTCACTCTTTTTAGTGGTATTTCATTAATGTTGATCTCAAAATCATGTTCCATGTGATTTAAGTTATAGTGACTAGCTATAATGAGATACTTAGTTTTTTTAATATTTAATGTAAGTTTGTTAGCATGTAGCCATGATAGAACTTTCTTTAGACCTTCATTTAGGTTACTCTGTAATATAGAAGGATCTTGTGCACTCGCGAAAAGACATGTATCATCTGCGTACATTTTGGTAGCAGAAGAAGATGTACACATTTGAAGATCATTTATATAAATTAAGAATAATAAGGGTCCAAGAATGGATCCTTGAGGAACACCACAGGCGATAGGTAGAGAATTTGAGAGAGTACTATTTACATATGTCTTTTGTTGGCGTCCCGAAAGATACGAAGTGAACCATTGGAGAGCATGAGGGTCTACTCCATAGAGTTCGAGCTTTTTTAGTAAAATGTTATGGTTCACTGTATCCGGAAAGCTTTTTTTAAGTCCAAAAAGAGGACTCCATTTAACAGGTCGTTATCAATACTTAGATACCATTCATTTGTGGCTTCAAGAAGAGCTGTTAAGGTTGAATGTTTTGGCCTAAACCCATATTGAGAGTCTGCAAGTAAATCATTTTCAACCAGAAAGGAGTAGAGTTGGTTAAAAACGATCCTTTCTATTAGTTTACTTACAATCGGTAAAACAGATATTGGTCTGTAATTATTTGGATCGGACTTAATATCTTCCTTAAACACTGGCGATACCCTAGCGATTTTCCAATCATCAGGAAATATTCCACTCCTAATAAACAAATTTATTTATACGTTAGAGAAGTTGTTATAACTGGAGCTGCTTCTTTTAGTAGTCTACATGATATTCCATCAAGACCACTCGCTTTGTCCAATGGCATTGACTGAATTAACCTGTATACTATATCACTAGTAGTTTCCATAAGTGAGAAACTATGTTGAGATGGCGTTATGTACTTATCAAAATTTATATTTGCCTCAGGGATGCTGTTTGCTAGATTTGGTCCCACTTGTACGAAATGAGCATCAACCGTAATATCCTTTATTTCAGTCGGGAGGGAATCCTTTCCCATGATCATATTCACCCCCTTCCATGCATTTTTGATATTGCCCAGGTTTTCGTTAAAATAATTATTATAATACGCCACCTTAGCTAATTTGATGTTGGCATTCACTCTATTCCGTACATGTTTGTAGTTCGTCCAGTTTTCATCTGTTTTAAATTTAGTTGCTATTTTCTTAAGTTTATCCCTTTCGAACATTTGTCTCTTTAGTTCGGGGGTCAACCAGGGTGCAAAAGCATTTCTAATCTTTCTCTTGCGAAGTGGTGCATGTATGTTAGAGATCTTCAGGAAAATCTCTTTCCAGATTTCCCATGCATGATTTGGATTTTCGTCATTTTGGATAATATGCCACGGAGCCAGATTAAGATCATATCTAAAAGCATATAGATTAAGATCATATCTAAAACCATACCATCAAAGCTAATGGGTCACTAACTGTTTACAAGTTATTTGTAGTAACCTATGGCGATGGGAATCATTTTAAATCAGCAATGTACCTGCCTTCACCGCTGGTACAACAGGCCGGGTGGTACGAGTATGATGGCCTGTGGGAACATTGTCAAAGAGGATCAGGACTTCGGTACCGTGGAATCGCGAAAAAGCCTGCTACTCCCTTTGCATATATAAAGGAACAACAAACTATAAAATACTAGGAGCGTATGTGGCCAAAATAATTGGCTATAGCACTATTGATCTTGTTTTCGAAAAATAACTTACAGTTGGAACTATCAAATTACTACTGTTAAGATTGTTTTTTCATAATCTTAGTTCCAGACCCCTATTTTGAACTATAGAAACAATTTTCAAACACTGAAACGGTTCCTTTTGAAAATGTATGCTAGGGGCGTAGCCAGGGTAGGTATATGGTTCTGACCATAGCATATTTTCAAGAGAAAAACATGACTGGAACCCTCCCCCTCCCCCCCCCCCCCCCCCCCCCCCCCCCCCCCCCCCCCCCCCCCCCCCCCCCCCCCCCCCCCCCCCCCCCCCCCCTTTCACCCGGATCAGATCTTCGCTTCTTAAGAAAAGAAAAATAAGTTAAAAAGGCGTCTAATGTTATATTGGGGGTTTATGATAAAAGGATGCGTAATACGGACCTCCTGTGTACGCGAGCCTTCGATGTGGGATTCAGTGCCTTTGTCTTGTTTCTCGAGAGGGAAACCCTGTGCAAGCTGCTTTGCAGCGCTATATGCAGATGACTTTCCATCCGTTGGCGGCGCAAATGGCTAAGTGCGCCAGCGGATCAAGACTGACTACCCAGCAGTGCAGTTTAGGCCTTGGCAGAATATGACCGTGAATTCCAAATGTTCACAGGTTGCTGCAAATTTTATACTCGTTGCCAATTCTTCCAGTACATTGCGCCGGCTAAGGACATACTTGAAGGCGACCAGAACCAGCGAGCGAGAATCTGGACTTGCTCTAATGAACATACATTACAGTAGGTAAATGAAATTAATTAGTGCAACAATCGACATCTTTGCACGGAAGCATCCTTGGTACCTTCTTTCTGACTCCTAGCTGAGTGAACGGCAAATCTGTCAGAAAGCCGCCTTATTTAAATTTTATGTCAAACTGCCTTCAAAATGAACGAGATGCGGTCTCAGACAACCTAATTTTTCAAACGTTTTCCCACCCACCCACTCTTCCAAATGCTGGCTACGCTCCTGTATGTTAAAGTTTATTATAAAAATGCGTTGGTTTACCATGTTTATCACCGTTTGTGTTTTATTTTTAAAAACAAAGTAAGCAAAGCTGATACTACGTAGACATTTAACGCGACTCCGACATGATAGAGCCCAAACTGAAAGCCAAAATGCAACCGTGGACAGCTGTTTCGACCTGATGGAGTCTCGTCAGCACGGTATAGCAGCAAAGATGGAAAAAAAATCAATGCGAACGCCAATTTTCTACCAAATTGCACGTGGTGATGACCTCAGATGAGCTCGAATTCACTGTTTGCCAATCGGCGAACGTCACAGCGCGTGACCTTGAGCAACAGGCAAAGAATTTGAAATATCATGTCGTTGTCGCGATAAAGAGAGTGAGGATAGACATACATGTAAACCATCCTTCAGCGAATACATGTCGATACATGGCCAATACCATGTTAAAAGGTCTTAAAAAATGAGCAGCATATCGGATCTGAAAAGACCTACGGTCCCAAATAATACAATAGTAGAACAAGGAGCAAAGGACCGCGAACGCCGGAAAATGATGCTGGAGTACGTAGTAATACAAACAAACCATCGTTCAGCAGTTTGCTTAAAAGACCTTAAAGCAAAGCTGAAGGATGGTTTGTTTGTATTACTATTTTTTGGCTGATCTCCTACGTACTCCAGCAGCATTTTCGTTCGCGGTTCTTTGCTCCTTGTTCTTTATTTTTAACCTTAAATATTTTTTGGACTAGAGAAGATAGCACTGTAAAAAAAAAATGTTTGCATAGACTGCATTCCGCTGGCTCGCTCGCAAAGGCGCGAAGCGCCGAAAGCGTCTGAAGCGTGGAGCCTCACTCCGAACCTTTCGTTCAAAGACCGCGCGTATTCGTATGACAAACGCAAAAAACACGACTGTTTTGCAGTCTAAAGGCCCGGTCAAACGAACGCAACATTTTAACGCAACACGGGGAGTCTTGCAACATTGTTGGATCGTGTTGTGAAGGAGCTAGCCAAACGCGCGCAACATCTTGCAACGTTTCACGGATTTATCGATATTTATGTGCTTTGAAATAGCATATCGACCTAGCGCGCATGCCCTAGTGCAACAATGTTGCGTGAACGTGGCTAAACCGTAAACGAGTACAACTTCATGCAAAATCTAAAAATGTTGCAACAAAATTTGACCATTTGGTTCATGTTGCAACAGGGTGGCCAAACGCGTGTAACACGTTGCGCGCAACAATGTTGCAAGATGTTGCGTTGAAATGTTGCGTTCGTTTGGCCGGTCCTTAATGTTGCAGGAAGGTGCTTTTGGAAAAAAAAATTATTGCAGACGCACATAAATTTAAAAAAATTGTTTGCAGAGGAAACCCCAACCCCCCTCCAGAAAAATGATGGTCCGTCCCTAAGTATTAGTTGTCGACCTTTCGAATTGCCCATAATACACTTTGTTTGCCCCCCAAATTTTGCATAAACTATTGTTTTGAAATGCTCTTGGGAATATGTAGTACTCCCAAGAGCATTTACAAACAATAGTTTTAATATGCAAAGAAAAAGAGAGTCGGGACTCGGGATTTTATTTTCCCGCCATTTTCCCTCTATAACTGAATCTATCCCATTATGCACTGCGGCAACGCCTGACTAATATTTACCGAAGGAAATATCATTTATCTCCCGTGAATTTCTTTATCCCTTTTATCATCATGAAAACATTGAAAACTGTTAGTTTTCCAGTCTGCCTGTGGTTCATCTTTCCTTTTTTTGCATCTGATACTGTATTTCACCGATTTTCTAGCAGAATTTTGCATTTTAGACAGAACACGAAGCAGCCATGGCGGTGTACTCGTTTCCACGAGAGATGGTTATTCAAAGGAAGAATGTCATCTCAGTTGTTTACAGATGACGGCTGCGATAGCTCATTTATTCAAGGACTGGCATCCGGGAGGTACTAGCGATGTAAAATGGATATTACCCGAACTCGTATGATATCTTTTAATAGATTTGAAAAAATTTCGTCTGAATATTTCTGCAATAAGCTTAAGAATAATCAAGCAATACGCTTTGTACAGTAGCCTCTACCAACTCTATCGTTGACAGAAATTTCGAGAAGTCATCTTGTCTCATACGACAGGCTAATTTTATTGTTACAAGTAAAAGGAAAACGTGTCGACTACTAGCAGCAGCAGCAGTCGTCAACACTGAAAAAAATTCTGGCTTGTTGATGACGTGTGTTTATTCTTTTGTATATGCATATGGTAAGTACATGAAGCTATGAGAAATTTCAACTGTAAATCCTTAATTTAAAGCTTAGCGCACTACTAGGGTCATACTGGACGACATGTGGGGAAAATTCATAAATGTTGCTATTGAAAAATAAACGACCTTTTCACTTCCAACAATTTCCAAGTTGGGGAAAGTTCAAGTTTTATTTTATTAATACAACAGCACCACAGGAAAGAAGTCCACAATAATTTCCTTTGAATGGTCACACGTACTATTTTTTCACCCATATGCTGAAGAGAGAGAAGCATGTAAGGTGACTTCAGGAGTTTTAGCATTCTACCTTGTTTGTTTTTGTTTCTTTCCCATTTATGATATTGCTGTTGTTTTGTTCTATCTTGGTAATTAATTTGGTGTTGCTGATTTATATATTTTTTCTTCTTTAAACAATGATTGGGATGAACAAATGGAAATTTTTTTATGACTGTTACTATAGGGTTGCTGGCAGAGATTTGGAGTTGAATTAGGGCCTGGTCGCACTACAGTCAAAAACAAAAATCTGCCCCTGCAAAAATCGTGGAAAACAAAAGAAGCCGCTGCGGTGGGACACGCTTTTTGTGGAATGTTTTTGTTTTTGCATTTTGCACAAGCTAATTTTTGTTTTTGACTGTAGTGCGACCAGGCCCTTATTCTCAAAGTTCAATCAATAATTTTCACACCCCAAGAAACATAATAAAAGCATGTAACTCAATGTGAGATTTCTATCATGCATGCTGTGTACATTTTAACAGGTTTAACATGCATGTTTATTAAATTGATCAAAATAACAAATTACTAAATATACATGGAAATTTTATAAAATTTAATTTAATGAAATAAACTTAATATACAACTTTAAAAGTACTCTTTAATGCAATACTGCTGAATGCAAGTTTTTTTTTAATAAGCTAGTCTTAGATTATAATGGTTTAACTTTGAGAATATATTGGCTTCCCCATTGTAATCTGCATACATTTATCAAATACATTGACTATTTGACTAGAAAATATGGTTTATTCTTTATTTAATGAATATATTTTTTACATTTATTCTTCACAACAAACTTTATTCCCATAGTTCACACTGAGTATTTGAATTCATTAATTATTGTTTTATTATTTTTCCAATTTTTCCTTAAAATATGTTAAAAAGTTCATTTCAATACGTTCAAAATATTATATATTATTTCATGAATGTTTTAATTGACAGTTTGAACGAGCAAGTCCAATATTGAGTGACCATACCAAAACAAGAATCATTCCTTAAAAATAATTGGACAGCTTAGAGCATAGTCTTGTCTTTGTTAGATTCTCAATTTAAAGAAATTATCTTTTTTTCCTGGAAACAATGTCCACAACTTCATTTCAGGTATTCTGTCTGATAAATTATTATTTAAATTAAATAATAATAAATGAAATTTATGTGTTACTCATTAATGTTAATATGTCCATAGTTTTTACAGCCAAGGAAAGATTACATTCATTTTATCAGATATTTGAATTGCCCAATATTATATTTTCTATTTAAACAGGTTGTCCACCTAGTGAAACCTGCATCTTAACATCCTTGATCGTCCAACTCAACTAGCCAACAGTTATCACCAAATATTGTTATGACTGCCGTCAATGACTCCAGTCGCAGATCCAGAAAGAAGCTACCTGAAATTCCTCCAGAGGAGTTAGCCTTACATCACAAAACAAGCTCAGAAACTGCCAGCAAACACCGTGAGCTGCCACCCGAGGTACAGGCCCAGTTTATTAAACATGTTCATAGAAGATCACAATCATTGACAGGCCTGGATACTGTCGAGTTTGAAAGACAGCAACAAGTCGAGGCTGAGAAAGATAATGTGGAACCAGTAAGACTCCAGCAAAATGTTGAAGCATCAAAAAATGAAGAGTTAAATGCAAAGGAAGAAGAAATTTCCAACTTTGCAAGATCATTACCATCAACTCCAGGTATTCTAAATTAAAAATATGTAATAACTACATATCTTTAATTAATTAATTATTGTAGCATTCTTTTATGTATTTGAATTGAGTGAATTTAAATAAAAAAGCTGATCTTCCTGGCCATAGAATAGTTAAACAAACTGTATTAAAAATACACACATTTAAACCCAAACATTTTAAACATTTGTTTGGAGGAATAGACCCTATTCATAAATGGCGGCCGATTTATTTATTCTTTTATATTCATGCTAATCAGCCCAACTAGCCTCATTTTAGAGCAAAAATTCTCTTGAATTTTGCACAGGCTAGTTGGGTTGATTAGCATGAATATAACAGAATAATAAACCGGCCGCCATTTATGAATAGGGTCTATAATCAACTGAAATGGTGCTTAAAATATTATTATTTATTTTAATTAAAAATGTGATTTAAATTTAGTTTAATTTTTTTTAATTTTATGCACCATTTTAGTTGATTAGTCATAAAAAATGTTGAAAATGATTGGGTTTTAATGTGTGCATTTAATAATCGTATCTTGAAACAACACATAAGCATTTAATGGTTAAATGAAAAATTGGCTAGGTAGCACTCTGACTCTCCCTATGGGTATTTCTGATGAAATTGAAGTTTCAACAATGGCTATTGATAAAATGATCTCAAGAACAGAAGCGATAATTTTCAAATGATAGCCATAGAGAGCCTCTCCCCTACTTTGCTTGGTTTAATATTTCCAACACCTTCTTAAAAAGTATTAAAACCTGCATCTTGGTCCTAACAAAATGTTATTCATTTTAATCTTAGTTACCAGTCGTAAAGTGAGTTTAAGTTCATTAAAATCAGTGGAAGACAAAGATGAACTAATGAAAGAGCTTCGCTGGCATTACAAACAGTTTGTGAGGACCTCTAAAAGGAAAAAGGAAAAGCAAGTTGATGTATGTAAGCAAAATTAAGTCAGGGTAATATTCTGACAATCCTTTTAAAAATTCCCAATAATGAACGATTTTGTATTTATTCCTTTTGATGTTCCAGAAAATATCCATACCATCCCACAGAAGGATTTTGGTTTACACCCCCTTAGCCTAACCTTCTGGAAATTCCAGTTTAGCTTCATACTTTCCTTTAAAAAGTTTTGCAAGACAATGTTGACCGAGTGGAGGTGGGGAGTAGAAGTATTTCCAAGATACTATTTCAATTTGTGTTTTTATTGAACAAGTTGTACAAAAATATACCCATTTTGCATTTGTGTCTTCTAGTTTGGTCCAAGATTGTAGTTATCTTGATTAAAAGCTTCAACAAAATAAAAATTAATGAGATTTGGTTTTATTTTATCGACAGGCAAGTGTTGCTGCTGATGATAATACAAGTGTCCTGAGTTTGAAAGGGATCACTCTTAGCATTGAGGTAAAGGTTAAAATGTAGTTTAATTTTATAAATAATATTAACTAAGAATAAATTAAAATGATAACAAATTTCTGTAACCTTATCAGTTACCTTACAGTCTTCATAGCTAGACTGGTGCCCAAACCTGCGACAACTAGAGTAAAGATTACTTTCCATGTTGGTTATTAAAGTGCCTATGAAATGTCCAAAGATCGAAAACAATAATCATTTCCCGAGGAAAAGAAAGAAAATCGTTTTTTTAGCCCCTCGAAGATGTGTTACTGCGGCCGAAAAGTGGATCCAATTTTTTGAGAGCCTGGGGCAAGTGGGAGTGAGTGATGACGTAAATTACGTAAATAGTATGACACATTGGTTTGTTTACGCTATAATTCCCTTGGAATCCTTTAGAGTGATGGTCATTTTGCCAACGTTTTTGGCTGTACAAATGTCAGACAGTGCCTAATTTGTTTCTTTACAGTCCTCTGAAGGTGAAGAGGATCAGTTTCGGATCACTTTTGATCAAATGAAATGATTGTGTCCACTGTAGTTGCTGTAGCGAGGCGAACCGTCTGTGCTGCTTGAGCGAAGGAAGTGAACATGAAGAAGACGGACTTTGATTTAGATTATTGAACGTGAAAGGTATTCATTTCAGTAGCACAGCGTCTCAGTGGTTTGCCATTTGAGTTGTAAGCTTATTGAATGCAGAGGCTTTTTTGTTATTTCTTTTTAGTGGCTCGTTGACTAGCGTTTATCGAATGCCAACGATATATTTGTAGTACAAACAATGTATATTACATGATATTAGCGCATTAGCGACTCGGCCAGTCTTCTCTGAAGTTCATTGATCGCGCGTGGAGGTTATGAGCTTATTTTATCGGCATGGCAGTTTGCCCGTGTACTTAAAGTTCTTTTTTCATGCGAAGGATATATGTCTTAGCTTCTTGGCGGCTTGCTAGTTGAAAGTTTCCAAATTATACTGATATGTTATGTATATCCAAGGTGGTGTTTTTCAGGCAGCTTGCTGAATTTTGAATGTGAATGGTTTATTTTTAGCGGCAAGGCGCCTTGATAGCGTATTTATTTATTTAAAATGTTTGAACTCAAGTATATAGTAATAATTAAGCTTCTTAGTTCAGTGTCTTGCTAGCGATTGAACGTTTCTGGAAATTTTATTTTTAACCACTTGGTGGCTTGTGAGTGAGTTCAAAGTATCGTGTTTTAGTGTTTACATTTATATGTCTGATTTATATTTCACTGTATAAAAATTGATCTGATCGACCACGCAATGATTCAGCGATGTACAGTCGAACCTCCGGTTGCGACCACCTCTCGTAAGCGACCACCTCTCCTCAGCGACCAGTTTTCCAAAATACCAAAAGCTTCCAAGTCAAATCACTATATTTGGAACCTCTTGTAAGCGACCACCTCTCGTAAGCGACCGCGATCACTTTTAGAGCTAAAAGTTTGAAATTTTCTTTTGTTTTTAACCTCCCATAAGCGACCACTTGAAGCTACTTGACAGATAATAGAGCGGAAATTGGATAATGAGGTGTTGTAACGTTATCGTATTCCTCAAGACAAGTCCTGTTTTCTCGTTCAAAACCTATGCCGGACTCAAATTCTCAAATTCTTCTACAAATGGTAGTAGGGTTTGGTTTCTGAGCTGAAAACGATGTTTTTGACTGTTCGATGGCCATAAAATGACATTTGTAGCCTGAAAAAGGGTCTTTTTGGTGAAAATTTGGGTGTTAAAGGGTTAATGTACAGTTTTTACGCTTGTTAACATGTAAATCACCAGTAATATAAAAGGGCTGTCAAATTGAAAGCTAGGTAATCCAATCCTTATTAGTTCATGCTCAGTTCCCCTTAATGTTTAGACAACATTAAAGATTCAACTTGTAACTATCGTGAGACTTGTTCCATTCGCCTAATTAGGTAAATTAACAGAAGCGAACCATGAAACTCTGAATAAATATTTTGGAAAGCTTAAATATTTTTGTGACTACTAAAAGTTATTACATGGGTTTAGATGGGCATTGGCACATGGGATAAGTCTCTGCAGTTACCATATGCTAATAAGGCAAAATTTTGACCCAATATGGTCTGAACTCTCGTAAGCGACCACCTCCCGTAAGCGACCACCTAGGCTTGACATTTTGGGTGGTCGCTTACGGGAGGTTCGACTGTATTTTGTTACGAATAGTCTTACGCATTTGTACATGTAGATATAGTTTTGATAGATGTTGCATAGAATAGAAGCCTGCTAGTGAACACTTGCGTCACTGCACTTTGAATTTTATAATTTGGAATACCATATAAACATTTATATTACTTGCCAGTCAGTGCAGATCGAGTCAGTATGTTTTTGTAGTCCTCACTGACGTCAACCGCTCTCCAGTCAAGCTGAGGCTTGAAGGAACTTCTAAACAGGATATGGATTGGAAAATTATGCTTGATTAAAAGGCCTCACCGGCCGGAATATTTTTTGTACAATAATATTTATCTTAACAATAAGCGCTTTCATTTTGAAAACAGCATCCCTTGACGTACCCTTTCCGATGTCGGCGAACAAATTTCGTGTATTTCTCCGACCTATTTTCCTCTGGAGCAAAATAAAGCTTTGTTACACCCTCTGTAATCGAAGAATGCTAATATCTCGTATGTTTGAGGACGCTCGCCTCATAATATTGTCCACCTCTGGCAACATCTCTTGTCAGCTCTCTTGTTCTCTATATTCCCGCAGCAGTTTGTACAACTATTTACGTCACAATGTAATATGACACTGGTTTTGGCCGCGCACAAATTGGAGCCACTTTTTAGTGACAACAACCTAACTTTGAGACCATAAAACGCTTTAAACCTTTTATAGACCCTATTCATTAATGGAAGCCGATTTATTTATTCTTTTATATTCATGCTGATCAGCCCAACTAGCCTCATTTTAGAGCAAAAATTCTTTTGAATTTTGCACATGCTAACGAGGCTAGTTGGGCTGATTAGCATGAATATAAAAGAATAATAAACTGGCCGCCATTTATGAATAGGGTCTATTCCAAGGTCTAAAAAGGTGAAACTTTCGATACATCAAAAAATAAATTACATTTCATAGACACTTTAAGAAGAAGCCTTGCAAGGGGACAGGCCCTTGCATGTATGGATCTGCTCCAGTGGGGCATGGAGGACCGTGAAGTTTGTTTTGCTATTGTAGCCCAAGGAGACTCAACTTCATTGATAGATTGAAGTGGTTGTTAAGTATTTCAAAGAACTTAATCCATTTTTCTTCTTATTTTGTTAAGGCCAGCCCTCCAACCAGTGCCTCTGTAGTCCGAACAAACCGTTGTGATGGACCCAAATGTGGCAAGCCTGTGGAAATTCTTGAGCGTGTAGCTGTGGAAAACCATGTGTTTCACAAAAGTTGTTTTGTTTGTGCTATATGCAGCTCTTGGTTGAACCATTTTAACTACTGCTTTGTTCCTGATCATGACAAGTTCTATTGCTTGCAGCACTACCAGGATATCGAGAACGCTAGCTTTGGTTTAGGAGACGAAATTCGTCATGCCATGGGGATTGGTCCTGGTGTGCAACAGCAATTTAAGTTTACACCAGGTTTGTCAATTTTCCATAGAATTCTTAAGTCCTACACCCTCCCCCCCTCCCCCAGAGGTGCAGCGGTGTAGTGGTTAGTTAGTGTGTTAAGCTTTTCAGATCCTTAGGTCGTTGGTTCAAGTTGCCTAATGCTATGGGGAAACTGGGCCAGTGTGGCTCATGTTCAACTTTACCTTACCTTATCTTGCTCCCACCCCCACCTAGGATGTTCTTAATAATCCGTGCCTAATCAGTGGGCAACTGAAAGTAATGGCCCAATCAATAAAATTGCTGACAATAAGCATTAATAACAACTTCTCAGTTCCAAACAATAGTTCCTCTAACTGGAACATTTATTTTAAGAAGGCCCTTCTAACACCAGAGGCAAAGTAATCAGACTAGTTTTTTGCATTCCACAAGTCTTGTGCAACATAGTGTCAAACCTAAATGATCTAAGTGAGTTTGCCATAATTTTTTCCATAATCTATTCAAAGACTTGACAGTTGTAATTACCATTGATAGGACTTTCATCATGCTTTGTGAGAAAAATGTTTTTGAGGCACATGTAATAGTTTCTTTGTCATTAATTTGATCCTCATTCCCATTATCTTATTAATCTATTATTTTGTTGCTAGATGCTGTTGATGGGACCAAAGATTCTAAAGGATTGAATAAGACACAAAACTCTATCAGGATAATGAAGGAGAAAATAGCACTGCTCAGTAAACGAGGAAAAAAATTAGTGAAAAAAGAGAAGAAGCTCAAGTCTAACCTGGACAAGTTTAAAGGTACATAGTAATGACATAACAATCATAACATAATAGATTATTGATTAGGAGCAAAACAAACACAAGTTGAAAGCCTTTTTCTGTATTTGTTGTACAGTTTGTGATCTTTTCTCTGCATAGTGGGCAATTTTTTGGCGGAAAGAAAGCAGAATATATTAACACCTTTATCGTTAGTTACTGCCTAGTACCATGAGGTATTTTGAGTCCCTAAATTACTTAATCAATCACCACACAAAAGACAGTTACATAATTTAAAGGAGGGGGCAAGGGCTTATACTTTAAAGGGGCTGGCAGTAGATGAATATATGTTGTGGTTCAAATTTTTCTTTGGTCTAAAAATTTTCAAACCTGTTTAGTTTTTATTTTCCTTTGTCTCAGATTCATTATCATATTCTGAGACAAGGGAAAACAAAAATCAAACTGATTTGAAAATTTTCAAACCAAAGAAAAATTTGAATCACAACAGATTTAAGTTGTGGATCAATGCAATTTGCTCTTTAGGTCAATTTATTATATCGTAGGTCAATTTTTGTATCTTTAATTTTGCCATTAGGCTCTGATGTAGAAAAGCGAGCATTATGGATGGAGTGGTTCAGTTCTGTACAGGATAAAAACAGCACTGTAAGGAGAGAAACAGAACTTTCTTTCAAGTGAGTATAAATACTAAAACTTTACCTCACTTTCTGTGACTTATTTTACCATGCACAAGACAAAGTAGGAAGCTGAAAATAAACCACAAGACTAAAAACATTTTGGCTTCCTCTGTATCATAGCTAATTAATTAAAGAATGTATTTGCTTATAATAAATAAATAGTCCATATTATGCACTTAAGCTGTTTGTAAGTCCCAGCCCCAGGGAGGGGGTACTCTGTCCATTTTTGGGTGACGGCATGCCAGCAGGTACTCTGAAACTCTTACCCTATACCACACCATGTTCAGCTGCATTTTGCATGCCTATTCTAGACTAGTCACCTAAAATTCCCACCGCTCCTCCCCCCCCCACCCCAGACTTGCTATTTTCCAGAAACTCTGATCTATTTTCATACCCCCAGCATGTAAACAATATTATCTACTGCAAGTTTGGGTATTCTATTGTTATATGTAGATAATTGGCAACTCTGGGTGAAGCCATATAAGTCAACTATCAACAAAAGTTAGTATGTAACCTCACAATGCAGAGTCTATGGAAATTGCAGTGTAATTTATTTATTATTCCATATTTTGCATGCCAGGGTAAGGGAGCTGGAACTTGCAGAGAAATATACTGAGTTGGAAAGAAAACTAAGAGAATTAACTGAGAAGAATGGCAAGTAGTTATTTTCAAGTAATAGGAGCATGATGCAGGGGTTTCAATAGAAGCCAGCTTCCGGCAGTGTACCACCACCTACTTCGCCTCTCACTGCTGGTTACCAGACCGCCCTAGTGGGATAGGGCTTTATGGCCCCTTATCTGTCACAGCCGCCTATTACATGTATACCTTGGCCAGCCACCTACTTCAATTCTTATTGAAACCCCTGATGATGGTCTTGTTTATTAGCCACCACTATTTTAAACTCAGACCCAGGGCATTGTACAGGGCTCGAAATAGCGGCCTGCCAATGGCCAAATGGCAGGTCAAATTTCAGGTTTGGCAGGCGAAAATAATGATGAACTGCCAGATGGATAATAAAATGGCAGGCGAAACTTACTGGACTGGTTTTATAACATTTTCTACTCCTCTTACCATGCTCCTTTATCAACTATTTCTTTTCAGAAATCAATCGTTCCCGACGAAAAATAATAAAGGTTAAAGTATAGGGTTGTCAAAAAGCGCCGGTGACCGGCGGTTTGGCCGGTACTGCGAGGTTTTCGCGGTCTAAAAATCGCCAGGAAAAACGGGAAAAAAAATTGGCCGATTTAAAAACAAAAACAGAAATAAAAGCTTTTATAATGAAACTACGGATGCGCCGATTTTTGTTTGAAGATTTTTTTGCCTGCCTTGACATCCGGGGAGGGGGGGGTACTCAACAAAGTTTTGTAGAGGAATGCTCCGCCCCGAGGTCCAAACCCTTACCCTTTCATATACCGTTTTTGACAGAAAAGGTACCCCTTTCATATACCTTTCATTGAAAATGGTACCCCTTTCATATACCTTTCGTTGAAAGTGGTACACCTTTCATATAGCCTTTGCGTGCATCTGTTTGATATATTTTGAAAGGCCCTTTTTATAATACTTAAATTGCAGTTTTCCCTACCTTTTTATGCTTCAACTCATGTTTTCGCTACTATTTCCTATATTCTTCGTGAAATCCCTACCCTTTCACATACTTTAACTCGTGAAATCCCGACCCTTTCATATACCTTCAGCCTCAAAAAGGTACCCCTTTCGGGCGGAGCTTCCCCGTATAGCCCATTATAGGGAGTACCCCACCCCCCCGGGTTTACTTTACTTTTATGTGCATTGTATGTAATCTGACATTTGCAAGTGCGGTATTCACGGTTTGGTGGTTTCTGACTTTGTTAGTTTGCTGTCTGGAATAAAATCTGTTTTTTTTCGCTTCAAAAAAAACTTTCTAACATTGGAGTCTGGCCGTAATGCAATTGAAAACAACCAAACTATCCGGGAACTGTGTACATCATTCAAAAGGAACTAAACACTGTTTTATTTACTGTGTGTTTCAATTCGATTGAGTGTCGATTTATAAATAGCGAGTCGCGTAATAAATTTTCAGCGACCAAAAACCTCCGTAAGGAAATTTCAACATCCTTGCACATCGGCATCAAAGTTAGCCTGTGAAAGTTAGGCTCTCCAGTGGGATATAGGGCGAAGAAAAAACAGCGAATGGGGAGTTTTCCCGCGGCTCGCTTCACTCACCGACTTTTCCTCGCGAAGTTTCATCTTCGCGGCGCTATCTACTTTTGTCATACCCCCACAAGGGGTACCTTTCCTCATACCCCACAAGGACGCCTGTTCACAGACTACATGAAAGTCAGAAGTTTGAAAGTATGAAAGTTAAAAACAATAAAACAATACTTTACTGTCTTCACCCTTGCTAAAGGTTTAATGTAAACAAATAAAAGGGATCTCCCAAACTTTAGTCAATTTTCCCGTGTTCTACGTCTCTGATGGGAGTCTAGAATTTTTTCGCGAGGCTTCTCAAAACCTACTTCATTAAAAGAAAAAATTTCGATATGTGGCAGGCCAAAAAATTAAATGGAAGGTCCAAATTTGTTTAGCCTGCCAAAAATAAAAGAAATGGCAGGCTATAATTTTTTTCTATTTCGAGCCCTGTTGTACCTTTATAAAGAAATAAAAAATGGGTAAGGCTTTGGAAATGAGGTTGTAAAAACTTTAAATTGCATAATTATTGGGAGTTTTGAAGTATTGAACATTATAAAATTTTATTAACAATTCATAAAGATAGTAAAGAAATATTTAATGAATTTCTGGAAATCCTTTGAGCTTCACTATGAATAAGCTGTATTAGTTTTCTGTATCAAAGTCAAGAATAGTAAATACATGTATAAGCTTCACCCTTCTATTGTACTTAAAATTAGTGATTTATTAGTAACTTTAAGATAAAATATTGGTGTCAGATCTGTGTTTGGGTAATTACAATGACTTGTTAATTGTGGCTCGCCAATGTAAATACCACTGGAAATCTGTCACTTGCATTAAATGTTTTTTATCTGTTGCTCAGAATAATGAGGCATTCTATTAGTAAATTATGCAATTTGTCACTAGGTCAAAAGGAAAGGTCAAGGAAAAAGACATTAGTGTTGGTAGCTTATATCCAGGAGGGGGTGGTTTCTTTGAAGATTGATGTTAGCTCTAATTTTTCTTACAATAACTGGAAATTCTAGTTGACGTGGAACTGAACTTCTCAAACTTATTAATAATTCATGACGAGAACACAAAGGAAATCACTACCGTGAAGGAGGTTTTGAAATCGTTTCTTAATTTGCATAGATTTTGACGATTTTATTCCTTCGTTTTCTCCGCATTTAACGATCAGTTTGAGAAGCTATATCAAACACTCGAATCAGTGTTTCATCAGATTTCCAAACACCTTGAAGTGGGTGAAAAAAACTCGGCTGCGCCTCGTTTTTCTCACCCACTTCGCGGTGTTTGGAAATCTGATGAAACACTGTTCCTCGTGTTTGATATATTACTTCAATAATAATTGTGTGCATTTTATTAGAGTCCAAATACTTTTTTCAATTAATTAATTATCTCAAATTAATTAACAGAAAATTTAAAGACAGAATATGACAAGTCCAAGGAGAAGGAGTTGTTACAAGAGATGCTTGAGGTGGTAGAAAAAAGAGAACAACTCATATGTGATGTGGAGTATACCAAAAAAGGGTAAGGAACAGTGTCACCTAAAACATCATATTATAAATAAGATCATGTTTTAAGTAATATTATTATCAACCTCTCTAATGTGGACAGCAAAGGCACAAAGCCATCTCTGTTGACAATATAATAGCCTCATTAGCATATGTGACTCATTCTGTGATCAAGCTACAGAAAAATCAGCTCTGAATATTGAAATATAGCACAATAATAGCTTTCTCTGGAAAATTAGATACTCTTTGTCCAAGAGAAGCAGTGAAAACTGTATTTGGTTTAATTTAGTGGGACATTCATTTAATAGGGGTTCTGCAATTTAGGTGGACTGGAGACACAGTGGTGTTACCAGTGGTAAACAATGACGTATGGTCGTTTGAGGCCTAGTCTTGGCTGTTGTATTGTTTTCTTGGACAAGAAACTTTACTCCACATTCGTCTCTCGATCTCCACCCACTGGATAGTGATTTATCTGGTAGATAGCGCTATCCGCCTTTTGAACAACCTGGGGCCAGGTGTATAAATGGGTACCGGCAACAAAATGCTTGGTAATCCTGCAATAGACTAGCACCTCTTTCAGGGAGGATTAGCAATACTCTTAGTTGCTTTATGCTACAATAACATGGTTAAGCTCCAGTCGTGTGGGGCACCTGTGATTTGTGTGTGGCTTTACCTTTGACTCATCTGTAATTTAGAACAAGGTGGAAGCTTGGAGGACTTTAACAAATTTAGATACATTTAAACGGTGTATATTTAGAGAATGTATCTAAAATAAGTATGTTAATATATTCGTTCTTAATAATTATTATTATATTTAACTTACTGAAGATTATTTTTAGAGAACATTTAATATGTACTAAGCATGTTCACATATTTGTTCTGAATTATTGTTTTGTTTTTAACCTGTAAGATTGGTGCTGAAAAGCTCTTTTAGGGAGCAACAATAAATGTATGTATGTATGTATATGTATGTAAGCTTGACCTGATGACCTTGTTTTGAGTTACATTTTTAAATGCATTTTTAAAATATTTTTTCAGGTATGTTGAAGAAGACAAAGAGTTGGAACAGGAAAGGAGAGGGGCAGGTTAGAGTTCTCAGACATTTAGAAATAACAATGTAGACTGCGACTAGTGGTATCGGCAAAAAGTATTATTTTAATCATCCCTTACTAGTGGCAGGTCCTTCCAATATTATATTATTTAGTTGCTAACATTTCACTCCACCCACCCTATTCATAGTTCCACCCTATTCATGGTACCATTTGTTTTACAATATTTTACAAAATGAAATTTGGGATTTTCTTTTAATTTTGATGTTTGGCAATTTAGGAATCAAATGAAGGGCCGAGAGCATGTCCAGCCTATATGACTTTTTAGGCCTTTTTTTCATTTTTTCTCGCTCAGAATAGCTCAGAATAGCCTCATTTTATCGTTCAACGAATAATATCACAAGCCCTTGTCGAATTTGCACTAACCCTAAGAAATTTGACCAATTTCACCTGAAAAAAGCAGAGTTCTGGCCCTCCAGTGCTTTGACGGTACATTCAGAGCGCAATTTCGAAGCCATTTGAAAGCAGTTTGGCCGTGAGAATATGCGACTGCAATACTTCTGACCAGTGCCAACAACTAAACGAAAATACCGTTATTTACGCACGCCTGGCTCGCTTATCTATCGTGAGCTCACTACGGCAACACATCGCCTCTGTAGCGTGTGTGTAAGCCAACGTGTATGAGGCCCGTCCGGTGATTGAAAGACATCATTAAGTCCGGAAATCCTTGAGTCTCTAGCACTTCTCAAAGAAACGAGTCGTGTTTCTTGTCCTTCCTTGTGTCTGAAGCGCCATTTAGCGCTCGAGGTGAAAAACGGACCTTGGTCGGGAAGACGAGCCGGCGGGAAAGTCTGGAATCACTTCGGATCAGAAAAGGGGCAGCGTTGAGAGTTGTGGGCCATTTCCTATCCCGTGCCGTGGTCGAAATGCCCGATATCCGAAGTGCTTTGAGACTTCTAGTATTTTGCAATAACTTTCGGGCGGGAACTCCATTTCGGTTTTGTTGTAGGATTTCCCGACATGCTTTGCGACAGTGGTAGATGGGTCCGCTGTGCGTGGTCGGGCACTTGAAATACAGCTTTGGGCAGCTCGAAGTGAGTTGTTGCTGGCCGGCGGGAAGACGTTTCGCATTTGGAGTCTTTTATGCAACATTAAATTCGATCTAAAAGGATTTTGAAATCGAGATACGCGTTTTGATGCGTATCAAGCTTTAAGTAATAAAACTTAGCCTGAAATGAGCATGTGTTCCTCGGTGGTCTAGTGGTTTGGTCGGGGATTTCCGCTCGGACAGCTCCAGGTTCGAATCACGCTCAGCATCATTTTTTTTTTTTTTTTCGAACTGGACATTATGAAAGTGATTTACTTTTTTTGCGTTCGTCAAAATTCCTCACGTTTAATTTTAAAAAAATATCGAACCGTGTCAGTGTGAAAACAGAAGCTTACCGCAATATTGCATTACAATAGGAGCCTTTGATTGATTGATTTTTTTTTTTTTGCATACGGTATTTCTCGAAAACGACAGAAAAAACAACAGAAAAAAATTCAGAACAATGTTTTGCAACTAATTTCTAGTTCACATGCCAAAATTGGACAAATCTGAGCAAGAAAAAATAAAAAAAGGCCTAAAAAGTCATATAGGCTGGACATGCATGCTCTCGGCCCTTCAAATATTAGTTTATTTGCGGTAGTTCATGATTAACTTTAAGAGTAGGATTTTTTATATTATTCTAACAGTTATTAAATAACACGATAGAACATGGTAAGTTGTTCATGCTACTGATATGAAATATCTATGCTGTCATATAATAAATATTGATTTTTGTCTTATGTAGGATTCAATGATCTCGACCTAATAAGAGAGGTGACTGCTGCCAGCAAAGATGCCCAGAAAGTGTCTGAAGCCGTCAAACAAGCACCAAGTGCTGTCACAGGGTCAGATTTGTGCTGTGTATTGCTTTGATGAAAGTCGCAAATTGTTCAAAGCATTATTTAATTGACAGAAAATTTACTATTGTTGTATACCGTAAAATCCCACTTATTAAGCCCTTGGCTTATACAACTTCGTAAAGGTTTTTTGACAGGCAAGCAAAAAATATTGTGATAAATAAGTGTTGTTTTAGTTAATTTGGTATAAATTTTTGTAAAGAATTCCTATTAAGGAACTGTGGTGTGTTTATATATAGGAGGGGGTACAACCTGATTATTGTTTTGTTAATTGAGGAAATGTCACTGCACTCTACTGCTCCAGTGTATAATCCCAAATAATAAATTAATGTAACAGTCAAAACAGAGGAGAGACGGCCACCTCCCTTTCACCATCCTCAAAATTTCACCCTATAAATAAACCAGCGCCTCGTATGCAGGCTAGAGTTTGTGTGATACTGAAAGATGCAGGTATCATGGGCCTGTCATAACTTATTCTAAAATCTAAAATTTGATTTCATTAATATTTTGTTTAAATAATCCTGTCTTCAGAATCAGCAATTTGATGTCATTAATTATTACTTTCTTATTCTGAGGACAGGATTATTATCACAAATAATATTTAAGCCTTTAAATTTCACTCTTGGGAAGAAAGGAATCAGTGATAGCAAGTCAGAAAGATAAGATTAAGCTGGGTCTTTTATTCAGAAGTCTTCATTGACCACTTTTATACTTTATGATGCATAATTTTCTTTTTAAATTTGTGTAAAATCAAATAGAAAGTTAAATAACCTTGTCCAAATAAAAAATTCAGCAATGTAAATTTACAGTGAATTATGTTTGCATCTTCTGTAATATTTACAAATTCAACTTCCTAAATGCAATCCATCCCTTTAATGAAACACCTGTTTGTTAATTACTCTTATAATTTGTGAAAACAGATATAAAAAGCCTCAAGAAATTGATGAGTAAGTTGTGTTTTCTTTTCTTTAGACTATTTACAATGATTGCAAATTCATATTTACAAGTCTGATTAAAAATATACAAGGACAAGAAATGCTCCACTATTAATTTTTAGTGATGAATAACACAAAAACAGAAACCAAATTAACATACAACCTCCCTGTTACAACCTTCACAAAGAGTATGTACAGTTTATTGACATAAAAGTGCCCATAACCCTTAAATATAATTATTTTGAGAATCAACTCTACATACATTGAATAGTTAAATAGTGAAGTATTATTTTCTTGTTTTGAACGTCGCATTAGTGAATTATAGAGATTTGATTTTACAAAATGATAATTAGATGACATCAATTCAGGACATTGCCATTATTTCTACGTCAATTTACAATGCGTAGTTTACAACTTAAGGAAAATCAATTTGATAAAACTACAGGCTTTGGAACCGTTTATGGGCAGGTTCAAGTTCTGCAGTCGAAGCCGAAGAACTTCTACGGAAAGCTTCGCGAGATTCTCTGTAACTGGCTTCGCAGGCTGATGTCGCGGGCGTGCCATGATGTTGAAAAACAATTTATAAGCTGTTACTACTTCGTGCAATGCTGCCAGAATAATGACCTGGGATTGTGTACTACTGCTTTTATATCGAGACAGTGTCTGAGTGCAACCAATGACTACATTTGTACTATAAAGTAAAAATACACAACGTGGCTAACTACGAGCCATGAATAGAGCTTTTGAAAACGACAACCAATCGAGGTAAGATATATTTCTAGACTATATATCCACATATCTGATCGTTTTCTAGACATGAATACCATTCATTTCAAGCTAGTGAATAGAACGCATTCATAATGAATGGAAGCTTTGCTTATTGTTTACTCACTGGGCAATGTTTGCGTGACCAGCTACCCCTAGGGCGTCACGTTCCATTAACTGCATTTAACCGCTCAGTTAAAGCTTTATATAAACTGTGGATAGTCAATTGATTTGTAAAAAATATTACTTGGAGGTGAAAACAAGTAGTTTAATGAATACTGGGTTGACTTCATCAATTAGCATTTTGTAAATTCAAATCTCTTTAACTCACCTGCATGACACTCAAAACAAAAAATATTTGACCATTCAACTATTCAACATACATAGAGTTGATTCTGAAAATATGGGCACTTTAAGAATTTATTAACAAAAACTAACTAGACTCCTTTCAGAGATTGACATATCCCTCTTGGAAGGGGAAGAAAGTCAATTTTGTCCTTATTGACAAGTTTAGCAATTGTCATTCTACACTGATCCTGCAGCGACACATACCTACATGTACTATCACAAAGCTCTATCTCTGAAAGAGTTGATGTAGATGAAATAATTGGGTATAGTTCAGATGCCTTGTTGCACAAGCCAGTGAAGGCAACTCCTAATGGTCTTCCATTCATAAAGTATGAAAGAGTTCCTGCGTCCATATCAAGTAGTACACCAATGACCGTAGAATCATAAAATGGTTCACAGTAATGCTGGACCTGGCCATTGTGCCAAATCTTGCCTTTATAAGATAACCCCCAGCTTTGGTCATCTCTTCCAATCAAGTCTACAAATTCAAAGTCATTAGTTTGGAGCAAAGCCTCTTTTGTTCCGACACCAATCATGATTGACGTGCCAAAGACAGAGCTCAGTTTAACTTCCCAGTAATGTTGCCCATGCGTAAAAGCTTTAGAACCACGGACACCAGCTGTTCCTGTACTCTCAATCACAGGGTCAATGTAGAAGCAGGCAACTTTGTTATTCAGGCAAAGGTACACTGACGGCGACTTGTCCTCACTACTCCATGCCCACTGTTCATGGAAGGTTTCAGACCAAGAGTGGAAGGAACCTGGGTCTGAACTTTGTTGGTTGGAAAGAAGTCCTGTATAAAATATGATGAAAGAAAGATTTCTATAACCCTTTTATTGATATATTTATAAGAACCTTGCCATTCAGTAAATTTCCTCAAATAAGAGTGTGATCAATAACATATATAATACAAGGAATAATAAATTAATATGATAATAACCTAACCTGGCATAATAATCACAAATGATACATACAGTGGAACCCCGATTATAAGACCTTTATAACACATGATATACTTCATCCTAGTTGTAGTAAAATGTAAAATGTATTGAAAAGAACCCTGATAATAATAATAAATTAGTAATAGTAATTAGACTGAGTGGAGTTATTCAGGGAGTAATCGGGCGAGTAATTTCAAATAGGCCGAGCACATAGCGCGAGGATGATTTGAAATTACGAGCACAATTACCTCTGAATTGTACAAGAAGAATTTTAATTACTAATTAAGCTAATCAATAACAAAATTCGAGATTAAAAAGTCTATGTGGAGTTTTTTGTACTCAAAACTCAAGGTTATTTTCTATCAGTTTGAAAGCAGGAGGAAACAGCAAGAAAAGAACCCATTTAAGCGTACCTGATTGACGCACGCGCAACGTAGGTGTCCAATTATAGCTGTAATTGGACACCCATGTGACCGTACGCCAATTATGTAAGTAGGTGCATGGATAACCAATCACAATCAAGAATTTTGTTATTGAACCCCCGTTATAATTAACACATTTTCCCAGTCCCTTGACACTTCATTATATCGGGTTCCACTGTACTAGCAATTGAATAATTTTGTTAAAATAGGTCAAGTTACAGTAAATTTTAAAGGTGAACTGTTTTGAAAAGTTTCCTGAGGGCTTTATATTGAAGGAATACACAGTTTTCAGACAATATCATGGAGTAAATACCATTTCTCATGCAATCTGTCCAACTCCTTAGGGGGTAGAGTTGACAGTTTTGTAATGGCAAGGGCACTTATAAATTTAAGGGGAGTTTTTTTACCTTCTGAAAGCAAGCCTTTTCTGAAAGACAACATGAGATTCTAACTTCGTATAAAGAGCGTATACAAATTTAATAGTTCATCGACTGAAAATTTATATAACCTGACAAACCCTAGCAGAAATCTCTACAACGAACAAGCTTCGATGTAAGCTAAAATTTGGACATAATTTGGTCAAGATATACTGAAGATTTGAAGCTAACGATTTTTTCTTTATAATAAATGGGAAAGTAAGTATTGTTCTGTGTTCTGTTGTTTGTTTGACATTACAATAGAAAAATACATATAGCCAGGCAGGCAATATTTGTTATGTTTGCATTTGAACAGCTTTTTAAAATCTGGAATAGCCGGAAATGTTTTCTTCCCGGTTTCTTTACTCTCGGATGCTTAAAACCTTTGTTCTTTAAGGCTTGTTATTGCAAAATATTCCCAGTACAATGTATAACGACAAAAAAAAACCCGATTTCTTGACCGTTAGAGATAACAATATTAAGCTTAAGTTTTCTTTAAGATCCACCTTGGAAGAGCTACGTAGTCAATTTCACGATGTACAAAAGACAAACGCGAACAGTACAATTTACGTGCAGTTGTCACGAATTTTTCTATCAATTTATAGAATATATATGAATAAAAAATACAAAGAGAAGGACGTGTGGTTAACTCGCTTACCCATTTTGCAATCCAGTGACAAATGCTTTGGTTGGATGTCGTTTAGAATTCCTACAACCTGAGCTGTAGTAAGTTTTTATATGCACGTAGTTAACTTATAAATCGAATAATTTGTTTTTATCGCGGAACTCGGTATAGTTCTTTTACTGTCGAGTCACACTACACCTTGCGTTTGGAAATTTCCGCTCGCTATAAATTTCGCTGACACAGTCTCGATTCAATTTTCAAGAGCTTTAAAAAACTGATGAATACCGTATCGATTTTCTCCACAAAGCGTGTTGTACTTCACATCCCGTTTGAACAACATAAACAACATTTGAAACCCAGTGGACAACCTGATGTGATCCCGTGACCCGCAATTAACGTATTTGATTGGCTACACAAAAGCCCGGCAAAACCGGAAAGGCTTGATTTTTTGTAAACAATACAAAGACGAAAATAGATCAAAACAAAATTACGTGACTGTCAAATCCTGCCGCAACCTTTCAAACCGAAGAACGATAAAAAATAGTTGATGCGAACGAGCTTGTATTTTATGGTTTTTTTATATTAATAGGTAAGCTTACTGTTCAGAAATAACCGAGGAACGTGTGACAAAATAGTTGAATATTAGTCGAACGCAGCACTGTATGACTGACAGTATCAACCAAATTTGTATCTTATTGCTCTGTAAGACAACTTTTCGAAGATATTCAGCAAAGTCTTGAGCAAACAATGCCATTTTCAGAATTCATGGATACGTCACTTAACAGCAGTCAATCCGGTTGTCACTTACAATGACGTCATACAAACTTGTTCTCGATTTCTCCGATCCTGAGATCGAGAGATATCGAGAAAATTTGATCATCTCGATCCCGTTTTGAATTGTGAACAGGAACAACAACTATTCGAGTAGTAAAGTCGTGCTTTAAGAAGCTTTAAGGGTCTTGTAAGTGCCCCTAAGGTACGAGAATTTTTGTTATGATTTGTTTTACATGTACAGTCGCTTTTTGATCTGTCACGAACGTTACTACACTACGTCATTTGATTTGAAACCTTTAATCAGTCTGCATGAAATAAAGGTCAACTTATAAATACTTCCATATATCTGTTGCTCGAAAAGAAAGAAAACGAAATCGTTATCGAATGGAGCTCCCGCCAAACCAATAATGTAAGTTCCTTTTACTTGATATGTTTCGTTTCGTCGTTTTCCTTTTTCTTATGTTGTAAATAAATCCAATCATCCGGTGATCCATGAGCTTTAAGTTGCTACATGTATATCAACTGATATGACGTCACTAAAAAAGCTGAACTTTCTCACTTTTTGCAGCCCAGTCGGTCGCCTTGGCTCAGAGCCAAGGCACGACTCAAAAAAGTAACATACTGTATTTGCAAAGACATCCGTTACAAAATAGAAGCACCGGATCTTAATAATCAGCTATAACATAACGAGAAAATTTAAAAAAAGCAAGGCTGAATACGGTCGTGATGCTATGTTTGTTAATATCCCCCTCCTCCTTCTCCGAGAGAGCTTCCTCGCAGGCTAGAAAGCCATAGCTTTTCTTCTTAGGGTCTAACAGGTCATACAGAGGAAAGATTAACAAATATAGTTTTCCTTCCGTGAATCAGCTTTCCTTTTTATCAAGTTGCCTCGTTTTGAGTCGACCGTGTGTATGATTGCACGATTGGATAATGTCAATGCTCCTGCAATGCTCGTATTTACGTGACGCGAATTCTGTTTTATTTGCTTGTGCAAATGTTAATGTCGCTTAGTGATCAGTCAAATTACGAATTTATTTATTTTATTATAGGTACGCATTCGCTGTGGCTATCTGAGAAACTTCCTGTTTCGTGAAAGGATCTTTTCTTCACGATATGGAGTCGTGCACTCTCGCATCACTTCACCTTGTGATGCGACGTAACATCGTGTTTACACTACATCCCAGCTCTTGCGTTTGCCCCCACCCCTAACAGCCTCGCGTTTTTTTTTTCTTTTTAAAATATCATTTTTTAGCATTAAATTTCAAAATTTTACGAATAAATAAAACATAACTTTTTCTGCGAATTCGAAAGTCCATCTTCTTCAATAAATAATCATTTTGTTTGAATAAAAAACTTGAAGCGTGTTGACGCGAGCCCGCGACAGTCACGCGCCCGGACAGCAGGTTACGCCCTTAAAGTATCGATTTTTTGACGGCACAAACAAAACAAGCAAGTCGTAGAACGAGTCAGAGAAGGAGAAGCGAAGTTCACGAAGAAAAAGGTTGTTTATTCGTTTAAAATCGAGAAAGTCAATCCAAAGGACTAGCTGGAAGTTTATTCAATGGCCTTAGTCCACCCAAGTTATCACGCAAATCCGTTGGAAAGCTCGAGGCTATCTCAACGCGAACTTCTCGCGCGCATTTTCGGCCATAATGAAGCCGAAGACGAGCGAATGGACTACGAAGAAAGCTCGAGTGATTCAGGATCAGACTATGAAATGGAAGAATACCATGAAGGTAGGATTTCTGTGTCTGTGTTTTTTTTTATATAGAAACGGTCGCGAAGGTTTTGGATTGGAAAGTCCATGAATGAGAAGCTGACGTGGGCTTTTTCACGGCGGGCAAGAAACATTAAGCAGAGCGTATTAATTCTTATAATTTTAAAAAAATATATTGTTTTTAGCTTTCTTTCTTTGGTATCTGTTTTTTATTGCTTTGGAATAAGCATTTCACTTTGAAACTCAAATTGTAACGTAAGGAGCCGAACTTTGTACCTAAGCAAAAATTTGCATATGCTAAAGCTGAAAAAGCAGGTGCTACCTTTCAGTATAAATAAAAGGCCATACATCTTTGTTCCAGGGTTTTCTGGAGTGTTTTCAAATTTTCGTGGGTAATTCTGCGCGGAAAATGTCAAAGCAGAGAACAGTTTCTGTTGTCGAATTGACATATCACGGTCCTCGAATCGTATGACAGTACGGTAAAAGAGTATAGTTCCGATATATGTATGTTTTCTCATGCTTGAATTGGTGATTAAATGTTATTGTTTTAATTTTCAGTTTTGTGTTGCTTCACGAGGACATCTCATGCCTTCACGGGCACATCTCGTGCTTTTTGTCATGTTTTGTAGCTCCGTGCCAAAACTATTTTTTGTTTCCGATATGTGCACAAATGAACATACTTAGGATGATTTTGGCACGCACCGATACGCGGGAAATCCGTTTCCTGTGCTCATGCAATCCAATGTAACAATTTCACGAGTTTTATGCCAGAATAACTATTAGTTAAACTTTTTGGCCTTTAGTCGCTGAAAAAGTAGCAATTAAAAAAAATTCAGTCGTTATGAACAAATTCGTAAAATTTTGTTGACAGAGCGTGGTTTGTTTTGAATCTACAGCAGGTAGCCTGTTCACACAGATAAAAAAAAAAGCTGAAAATAGATTTTTTTATCTGGGTGGTGTTTGCTGATAACAACTTCACTTTTTAAGGGTTAAAAACATCCACTCAGCAAAATAATTTTCAAGACTAAAGCTAGCTAGATGTTTTTGCTTTATTTTACAAGACAAGAGGTGTATGACAGAAATGTTGAACTGACTTACATAACAATAAATTCTGAAGTAAAGTAAAAATTGTCAGATTTGACTAATGACATTTTCAAATGAAAAAAATCGTTTTGCTCTGGTGACTTTCAAACATTGCATCATTTAAGCACTGCCAAAATAGAGTACCGAAGTGATGACGTCACAAAAACTAAATTTGTTAAATTATGGGATTTGATTAGATATTCGGAAAGGGCATGACGAAAAATGCCCGCTTGCCAAAAATCAGCATCTTATTGCATTTTTCGTCATGCCCTTTCCGAATATCTAATCAAATCCCATAATTTCACAAGTGTGACGTCACACTTCGGTATTCTATATTTTTATTTAGCTACCTTTTTAAAATGAAGAAAATACAATATAAATTAAAAATAATAGCTTTAGCTAAACAGCAAAATTAGATCAATTAAAAAAGAAGTGTCAACTGGTATCAACCTTTTTGCAGTAAATTGATTTCTACTATATTTTAAATCAATAAAAAGATAAGGATGGCTTAATTAGTTGAATTTCAACATGCATACATGTAGGAGATTCCCAAGAATAGCATACAAGAAAATACACATTGTTTAATACACAATTCAAAACCAGCTTGCAATAGGCCATTTCCGAGTTACGTTACGCCTCGTCGTCAAAGCGAGGCTAGGTGCACAACCTTTCATTTGAAAATGAGTTTTCATTCACATGCAAATGAAAACTCATTTTCATATGAAAGGTTTCGCACCTAGCCTCGCTTTGATAGAGAGGCTAAAGGCAACTCGGAAATGGCCTATTATTGTTACATACATGCGTGTATTGGCCAAAGATTTTGTCATAGACCTTTAATATGTTGACCAAGATAAAGAAAACATAGTCAATGCAAGGCCATATTATTATATTTCAGCTACACAGTTGGAGATGTACAGTTAAAAGTGCTTGTTGGTCTACTTATGGTTGAACTTCCTTCTCCATGTCAAGGCTCAAAGTCTTGATGAAAAAGGAAGTGTTTTTGAAGTGGTAAGGTAAAGTGCAATAAATCCCTGTACTGACTTTGTTTTTAAATGTCAGTGTTGTGGTTGTACTTGTTTGTGTCGTGGGTGCAGTGTTATTGTTGTACTTGTTGGTTCATTTGTTGTTGTCATGTTAAATGTTAAAAAATAATGATAATTATTGTGATTTTTGTATATGGTTCTATCTTCGTCTGCCTTTGTATCGGCTGCGGTTGTCTGCCGAAAGAAATTACATGGCATTTCATTGTATAGACTATAAAAGACTAATTTTGACAATTTGTTCTAAACAAAGGTTTCAGCATTTAATTCCAATCAGCCTGTTTGTATGGTGAATTGGATTTGGTCTTTTCATTTTGTACTTACATTGCAACCCATGTGGAGGCATAACGTTGTTACACATAACTCAAGACATAGTGGTTGCTCTTCCTTCTCCAGTCGAGGCTTGAAGTCTTGATAAAAAAGGAAGATACGGCCTAGAGTTCTGTGTTTTAAGCATAGGCTGATAATTGTAAATGTGTTTTTATATTGTAAGCTCTAAGTTAAATTCACTGTATTGATGTGTGTTGTTAACATTACAAATTAAATTATAATTATTTCATAACCTAAGTTCAAGTTGACAAAAATAGGTTATACATGTAGAAGACATAAATTATTCAAGCCTTGAGTATAAAAATCAAATGTTTTTTTGTAGAACTAAAAAAAACCCTAAACTGTCCTCACAAAAGCTACATTTGAGTAGAAAAATAAAGTGTAGGGCTGTAAACCTTTTTTAATAATTATAACATGTAGAACTGGGATGATCATCTGTTTTCATACACAATTTACTGTTTGCTTTGAGAAGAAGCACTTTAATTAACCTTTGTCTTACACATTATTCATCAGACTATGATTGGAAGTGGGATCCTGAGACACTTTCAGCATCAGTATGCCTCACACGGGGCAACAAAGAGGTGCTGTTTCACCCAGATTACAGCTGTGGAACTGCAGCAGCTAAAGGCTCACAGCCTCTAACACCGGGGGGAGAGTACTACTGGGAGATCAAGATGACCAGTGCCGTATATGGTACAGACATGGTAGGTCATGTCCTCCATTATTATGGAACAGTTTGACAAAGAAAGAAAGATACCTATAATGGAAAAGACAGTTCTTGACTTGACTGCATTGGAGCTTCATCATTACTGAACTGATTTTCACAAGACTGTTGCCATCAGAACAATTATATATTGTTCAGTTGGGACAGTACAACCTCCTTTACATACCTGACTCTTCACTTAACTGATATAACTGACCTTCACGCTGGACAAGACAACTATGGCATTTACAAGTTGGTTATCATCACACTAACACAACAATAAAACAGTGACATATTTAATACATCACACACTTCTCTGATGACAGATTTGATTTACTTGACACGCATGGTTACTTACGTATACAGTACTACAGTATTCCATCTGAAAAAGTTGCATCCATGAAACAGTGGCATACTTTACACAGAACGGACTCTGGCAAATGACAGAAGAACTGTGACATTTTGTATCCTTTTAATATTTTTCATTGCAAATGATGCATGTATTAGCCTCTTTAACTTAACGAACTAAGATGTACATTTATCCAAAAGGGTCATCTTTATGATAGATAAAAGCCTAGGGTAAGAGAGCACCCATTTAGGCTATAAAATGGTCTTTTAGCACCTTTTAAGGTGTTCAGTTAAACAATGTTCTCAGTTGTAGCTGTAATCAGATGGTCCCTTTTAAGGTTTGATATTAAGGGTGACTAAATAGGTCATTGCTTTCTATAACTTGATCAAGTAGTACATCTTTGATACAAAGGGGTTAGTTTCTAAAGAACTTGTGGTGCTGTGTCAGTGGGAAGTGAAACACAAAAATTGGTTTTATCAACTGAGTTAATAAGGTATTTATTTGTTTAGGTAAATTGGCCACAGTAGAGACATTCAAAAGCTGACATTCTGAGTTCTAGCCCTTTGTCAGAGCAAATGATGAAGGGCTAACATTTGTAATGTCAGCTGTTGAATCTCTTTATGGTGGTCAATTTTCCTAAACAATTCAGCTGATAGTTATACCAAATTTGATGAAACCTGGTATGTAGGTTTTGTTGTTATTTTGAAAGCCCAAAGTTCACAAGTTTTATCTCTTCAATCCAGATGCTGGGAGTATGTACAAGTGATATGGACACCACTCAGTACAAAACCTCTTTCTGCAGCCTCATAGGCAAGGATGGTAATGGCTGGGGGTTATCCTACATTGGCAATTTACATCATAAAGGAAAAACCCACAACTATACTTCAAGATTTGACCATAATGCAGTAATTGGTGTTCATTTGGATGCGTGGCATGGAAAATTATCTTTCCTTAAAGACAATGAGCCACTGGGTGTGGCTGTCACAGGACTTATTGGGAAAACCCTATATCCTGTTGTTTCATCAACTGCCGCAAGAACAAAGATGAAGTTGCAACGCAGTTCCTCCACATCTTTCTCGCTGCAGTATCTTTGTTGTGCCACCATTGGTAAAAGTCTGCCAAATCTTAAAGCTGTTGAGTCACTACCCATCCCTCCTGGAGTTAAGCGACATCTTTGTAATGAACTAGACTGGATCTTTAAGGTCCATTTGCCTTCAAAAAGCAGCAGCTAGCCATAAAAAGAAGCTAGACACCACTTTAAGTTGCAAGTTTATATTTCAGGAAAATAAACTTTTTTACAATGCTGGACTTAAAATGCTGATCAAAGACTTTCAATGGAAATACTGCTCAAGACAATCAACCTCTTCATAAAATGACCTTTGTTAGAATGCTTTGCCGTATGTGTGGATGACTAATTAAAACTGCCCAAGAAGTTGCTTAAACTCATTTGAAAGGTTCATAATTCCTTATTGCTATCAGTACTGCTTTGCTTTTCTCAAACTAACTTTGAGTAAGCTTACTGTCTCATCAAAATCAGGAATTACCTGTCCTGAAATCTTAAGTTAAAGCAGAAAAATTGAACGTTATATCAAAGAAAGAAATTACAGTTTTGGCTTATATGGTTACAAATTGCCTTTAAGGCAAGCTTTAAAGCTCGTTTTAAATGTTAATATAAAATGGTATGGTTTAATTTGGCTTATATTTATAACTTGGAAAGTATTATTTTATAAAAAAGATAAACTTTGTGAAAAGAAACTTAGCACTGGGGTGGGATAAAGATGAGACAGATTACAAGATAATATTTATTATCATAGGTATTTTCAGTGCTGTTAATTTATGATGTTTATATACAAATTAATATTGTAAAAGATCATTATTTGGATATGGAGGGGTTAAGATTGTCTATATCAGGAGAACTTGAGTTGTTTGATGTTTTGTAGAGTTGTGTTTGTACAGAAATAAGATTGAGTTATTTACTTTGAAAATTCTCTGAAAAATATTTTTATTTGACCAGCTAAGGTTGTCTTGATATTACTGTTAATAAAAAAGGAATTAAAAGTTGAAATGGAATGCAACCATGATTATTGTTGTAATGTGCACATTGATACGGCCTGCATGCAGACTTGGCTTCCTTCTTTAATTGGGTGCTGGGAGTTAATTACAAAACTGTACAGAGCATGTTTCATCAAGATTTTCAACACTGAGAAGAGAGAAGAAAAAATTATGTAAAGGAGTTTTATGAGGCCCAGCCAAAGCCAGGCAGGTTCCCTGTGTCACATTTCTTTATTTCAATATGTTTTGTGTTGCTGTTTCAAAGTTAACCCATTCTAGATCCACTTAGATAGGTATTGACTGTTGCTGTCAAAAAGTACTGGTTTTCATTGTTGCAATTTTATTTTTAGTGCTGCTCTGTGCTGTCGCTAGTTTTTTCACATGTTGCTTGTCCGAATTTTATCCTGAGAGGGCCACTTGGGACAAAATTCAAGATGTTGGAAATCCAGGTGATACATTCTCTCCAGTGCTTCTCAAAGGAGGGAATAAAGTCGCCAATATAAGGTCTAATTCGCTTAGGAAGGGTGCAACTTTGACAACAGTTTAATTAGTCGCATTCTCTTGGAAAACCGCTTCACGCTTATGACTATCTTTGTTGAGAATGAAATGCCCGAGCGGATGGGAGAAATATCAAGAGAATAAGGCTGATGAAACTGTTGTCAAAGTTACACCCTTTACCACTTGTACTAACGAGAAGTATGTCCCAAGAACCCTTGCGCGTAAAAAAACCCATGTGCTTTTGCGAAGTCTAGATTTTGAGTTACGGAAGTAAGAAGTTATTTATTTAAAGTCGATAAACGTAGGGGTAGTTACCTAATCTACCCACTATACAAAAAGGTAAGACAAATGTTTAAAACATACACGTATAGCTACATTAAAAAGTTATTAAAATAGTGAATGTATTGTGTTACATGTAATAATAAAAAACTAAAATTAGCGAAGATTAGGAAGTCCAGGTCTTAGAGGCATTTACTACACTGACAGCTGGTAAATTTGGCGCTCTTATTAGTGATCGAAATTGTGTCGGTGTAGTGGCCAATCAGGAGGCAGCCGGTAGTTGGTTCCAAAAATGAGAAATTAAGTAAAAAATATATGTATGCTTGTGAAGACTGTTGTATGATGGTTGTAAAACATTGAGACCACTGCTACGTAAGTTATATGATGTGACCCTAATTAAGTGTAAAAAAAAATTGAAATATAAGCAGCTCCTCGCATCCTAAAACTTAAAAAATATATACATTTAGCGATTGTTCAGTACGTCGTTGCTCCAGCGATTCTATGGAGAATCTATGGAGATTCTTCGTTTCCACTCATAAAGTGAAGCAAAGCCGGTGACTCCCGGCGACCTCGTCCCACAAATCGCTCTCGCATCACAAAGCAAGTGAGTGGAACAACCGGGCAACAACATCGCGAAAACTCGTAAGCCACAAAACCGTCTGAAATGGACATCATTTGCGCTCAAATTGCATAAAAGACACAACGAAAACACAATGTTGGGGTAAGTGAAGTTTATTTCTACATTAAAGCTTTATTTTAGCATATATAAGACTAAAATGAATTTCCCATACAAAGTCTATAAATCGTTCGTTGCGTAATAACAAAGAACCGTCACATACTAAGCTTGGGCTGCCTGTGGTCGATGCCATCATTAGCATTCATTAGTAACCACGCCTTTTGTAATGGTCGATGCTATTTCTCTGAATAGCCGACGGTAGGCTATCCGTATTAGATAA
The DNA here is from genome assembly GCA_024195265.1 of Dendrophyllia cribrosa. Lineage (NCBI taxonomy): Eukaryota > Metazoa > Cnidaria > Anthozoa > Scleractinia > Dendrophylliidae > Dendrophyllia > Dendrophyllia cribrosa. Next base: position 25,882,339 of record JAJLRJ010000009.1, read on the forward strand.
AATTGGGCCTAGGTAAAGCGATTATTAGATCTAAGCTAGATTCGCGGTTTGGTAAGATTTAGGGTTAGGGTGACCCGTTATTGATATATATTAAGAAAAGCACCTTTTATAATTAAATTTTTCTGGGGTTTGTCGGATCAACCCAGTGGTCTAGTGGTGAAGGAGAGATGTTAGCATGCAGAGGTTCCGGGTTCTATTCTAGGTAATTAATTGCATTTTTCTTTTTCTGATAGAAATTGGTAAAATTTTTTCTAAGTGTCGCGAAAATGGCATCGACCGTTTACAAAAGGGAAATTTGCGGCGGAGACATACGTCTCAACTTTTAATACCTAGGTGAAATCGAAATACCAATAGCCGCCGCGGCACACTAATTTCGAAATATCATTTCGAATTTACCTGTAAAAGTTGAAACGTGACGTCAGCTATTAGAGACCTTAAGATTGAGGGTTTCCCCTTAAACCGCAAACCACAAACGTCGGCCAGCAGTTTACAGTTCGGAGTTCGCCGTATGAACATAATCTGAGCTTAAGGTTGAGGGTTACTTTTTACCTATGCCTATTACTGAATCCATCTAGGAAACAACGTATATGTTGTAGTTAATTTTGTATTTCAGGTAATTTTTGTTTTTCCTTTGTTTCAAATTCATTAGCATATATTACCATACCCAAAAACAATGGAAAAATAAAAATTACCTGAGATAAAAAATTAACTACAACATATACATTTATGCATATACATTCATGCATTCACATATCATCAGAAACTGGCTTTTGTTTTACTTTATTTATCGTAGTTTAACCACAAAGTAATCCGACTGGAAAAACAGTGCGAACAACAAATAGCCGGCTGCCATGTTTGTTTTCATTCATTCGTTCACTTCTATTTTAGCTGTATAATCGTCTTCAAAAATACGTTTCTATGAAAAAGGATTCGATAATTAATAAGCGAAAGAGTTCTAAAAAGTAGCATTTCCTCTCAAACGTGGAATTGTCATGTTTTAGGGTGCAAAAAACCTTGCGGTAAACCACTTACCTCTAGAGCGTGGTCTAGCCGTACAAACGGGAAATGCCGAAAAACCTCGATCTTAGAAATCGTCTGACGTGCTAATGCTAAAAGCCCGTACCTCGTGTTCGACCCGACATTGTTGCATGGACGTTTGTTGTCAAGAGATGCGGAGGTGTGGTGTGGAAACCGAAAAAAAAAAGGAAAAGTTGCCTCGGGTGGGCGAGTTGTTCCAACGAGAATCATTTACAAGGAAAAAAATTGTCCCGCCTAAAACGCAGGTAGAGTAACCCTAGCGTGTAAACACAACGCGTAAGAAAAGAAACGTGAGAATGCAAGAGGAAATCCTCTTGCTAGGGTACCCCTGGGTACCCCTAGCATTAGAGTTACCATACCTCCTTATAAACAGGCCCCAGCCTTAGTGATCACTAACCGCTAGACCTCCGACCCTTCTCCTTAGTGGAAAAACAACGAATTAGTGGAATTACAACGAAACGGCTGTCCACGGTTGCGATCCTACTTTATCGGTTTCTGTCGTGATGGTGTCTCGCAAAGTCTTTTGTTACGTAGTCAGATCAGCCCTGCAGTTTATTGTATGTTTGTTCATTTTTTGGCTGGTTAGGTCTTCCGCAGATCCTACGTATATGTTGTAGTTAATTTTGGTTGCAAGGATTGTACCCTCTGCTCATCATAACAATACAATTTTATCATTTTCTTTTTTTTAAATTTTAGCTTTTATTATCAATTAATAGATTGTTAGCTTTATATAAATTTTAAATATTAAATATATTTTAGGTTTTAGATTAATATTAGATATTTTATACTTTTTTTAATATTTTTATGTGTCCCCAAATTAGTATGGGTTTACCCAGGCTATAAGGTCTTTTGACACTTAAATAAAGTTTCTATCTATCTATCTATCTATTTTATTTCAGGTAATTGTTGTTTTTCCTTTGTTTCAAATTCATTAGCATATATTACCATACCCCAAAACCAAATAGAAAAATAAAAATAAACCTGAGATAAAAAATTAACTACAACATATACAATAAACCATTTTACAGTTGTCTTCTTAGTGTCCTGGCCTTTGAGTGGAAGCGAGGTTGATGTTGACCTTGTTTTGATACAGACCTTGGAGCTTTTCAGATGTAAATTTAGCTAGTTAGCATGAGAAAAGCATTATTAACATATGAAAGGCAGAAAGGTTTGTATCAAAGCAAGGTCACCTCCAGCCTCGCTTCCACTCAAAGGCAAGGTCGCCAAGCACACAACTGTAAAATGGACAATTGTACAGCCCTCGAAATGATCCCCAACCCCGAAATGATCCCGAAATCGACCCCGAAATGATCCCCATTTTTTTTTCACACTAACCCTGAAATAATCTCCAAGTAATTTTTGGAATGGAATGGCCTTCCATCCAGAGAAAGCTGGAATGAATAAAATAAAGGCAGTTAAGGAAATTTTGATTCTCATTATATGCACAAATCTCAGTAATTCCTTACGCGCACGCCGTGGGAACCAAACACGCTATCAAAGTCAACTTTCATTCAAAACTTTTGAAAACGAAAGAACAAAATGAAAGCCTTCTTGCATGGCTATTCAGAGTTGCATGCTTTACTTTGACTCAATGATGTTCATGATTCGTGTTATCGATAATACATATTTTACCGCTGTTGTGCAATCGTATTACACATCACAGTATAAAGTCATTGATTATAAACATTTCTTTTTGACAAAACCTTGCTAACGACTCTGATACAGTTAATTTCTTACAGTTTCAAACTAACCTCTGCGTCCTTACGCACACATGAATTCGTATCCGGCGGCTTGTCTTCAAGTTTCCGGAGATTACGCTTTTAAAAAGCAAAATAGAAGGAGAGTTGACAACCACGCGGTTCGCGACATTTCACTGATCTTCTGGTCAGAAGTCGCAGATGAAGCAGAAGACTGGGACGAGACATTGAAGTTTTCCTTAACTGCCTTTATTTCATTCATTCCAGCTTTCTCTGGTTGGAAGGCCATTTCATTCCATTCCAAAAATTACTTGGGGATCATTTCGGGGTCAGTGTAAATAAAAAATGGGGATCATTTCGGGGTCGGGGATCATTTCGGGGTCGGGATCATTTCGGGGGCTGTAATACCGTTAGCAGCATTATCGTTTGCGGTCCTTTGCAGATTTCACGTTTATGAAACTATGAACACCCGTCTAAATTTTAAGGTAGCATTTTCGTTGCGTCTTTCGTTTGAGCTAATAAATTCGGATTACATTTAATGCAGCTAACATTTTTCTGTCGTAAGTGCTAGTTCATCTCACAATTTCGTTTCACCACATTGTTGAGCTACGATTTTCGGAGAGTTGAAAGTTCATCTAGGATTTTCGGAGAGTGTTCTATTTGCCCTTCAATTTTCGTCGCAATAAATCCCATTCCCTAAAATTTTCGAAAGCTTGAAAGTTCAGCTAATGAATCCGAACAGGTACATTTTTAATAGCGATTCAAAATAAGCCTTTAAATTGCCCAAAAAGTACTATTATACCGTAAATATGACGTTTCAACACTTGTGGTCGTTGGGTGCTCTGTACCATGCGGAACTTTTCATGGATTCTTTGACTTATAATTAACTTCTACGGCCTCGTAGCACGAAGTTTTACGGTTCTTTGGATCTTATGGATTAATTTTACTGACTTGGAACATTTCTGCTGAGAAAACATTAAAGAATCGTTTAAACCTTCAGCTATTTACCTGTGGTCCATTATTGTGATATTTGGGCTGCCAATTTTGCAAGACGCCATTGAGAAATAGAACACAAACCGCGGTGATAAACATATTGAACTTATTCATTTTCTATAAAACTTGACGTTTCGTATGCTACTACATACATTTTCAAAAGTGACCGTTACAGTGTTAAAAACTATACTTATATAGTAGTGAAAAGGGGAAGTTGATCTATAAAAAGAAACAGCTAATTAATAAAGCATCGGCTTCTCGCTACTGACGTTTGCATTACACCACCCCCGGCACCACCCATGATATATATGAAAAAAATACCTGTCATGCTTTTGTGTAAACTCATGTAGCAATGTCATACACCTAAATGAGTCATTTAACATCTTGTTTGCTGTTATGTTTTTACTAACAGAATCGGTCAGGATATGTCAGTCGACTAAAAAAAATTAGATGCCTTTGAGTCAGACACGAGGGGTCATGAAGCAGGGACATGTCGCAGCGACATGTAGCAGCGACAAAAATTTGTGTAGAACACACTGAAGGACATGTAGCAGGGAGTGTAGTGGGGACATGTAGCAGGGAAAAAATCATAGCGCTTGCACACCACATGAAAATGTCACACGAGGTAGCCTACGTGTAGCCGTACCATCCCCCCGAGAAAAACGGGGGGATGGTACGGCTACACGTCGGCTACACGTAGGCTACACACGAGGGGACATGTCGCTGCAACATGTCCCTGAGACATGTCCCAGGGACATTTTTATGTGGTGTGCAAGCGCTATGATTTTTTCCCTGCTACATGTCCCCGCTACACTCCCTGCTACATGTCCCTCAGTGTGTACTACACAAATTTTTGTCGCTGCGACATGTCCCTGCTACATGACCCCTCGTGTCTGACCACCTTAAAGTGCCTATCACCTCCAGAAAGTTATTTTCAGAATCAACTCTATATACATTGAATAGTTGAATGGTAAAATATTTCTTGTTTTGAACGTCGGGTCGTGTTAGTGAGTTATGGAGATTTGAATTTACAAAATGCTAATTAGATGACGTCAACCCGGGAATCATTTATTATACAACTACTTGTTTTCACCTCCAAGTGATATATTTTTACGAATCAACTGACTATCCACAGTTTATTATTAGTATTTATCAAATTAATTACACTCAAGATGTAAACTGCGCATTGTAAATTGGCGTAGAAATAATGGCAAAGTCCCGGGTTGACGTCAACTAACGTTTTGTAAATTCAAATCTCTATAACTCACAAACGCGACGTTCAAAACAAGAAATATTTTACCATTCAACCAACTTTCTAGGGGTACGCAATCAGTGTTGTAAAGAAACACGTGACGAGCTCGCCCGGCCGTGTGATAAGCTGGGTCTGGGAACAAGTCGGCGACTGTCAAACAAGATGGCGCATCGATAAGGGTTGTTCGTCGGAAGTGCTTCGAATAAATTGCAAATTTGGTCACCCAGAAAAAGTATTCAAACATTGTAAAGCGTTATAATTCGAAAAGGAAAGCACCATGTCGACTGCGGTGGTTGCAGAAAGGATTGAGTCTACCAAGGGAATGAACGGTAAACCATTGAATTTTGCAATGCAAAAGTTAATACTATTGCAGGAAGTAGAGAGTTGTAATCATTTTATTTCCTTTTTATATTGAGACTGTTTTGCTCGTAAACAACTGATAAAACGCTGCAGTGTAATCTTCAATAGATAAACTGAAGAGAACAGAATTTGCAGAATCTGAAGTACAGGAGAAGTACCTTTATTTTACCACCAGCGTTGTGCTGAAAACATTTCAATGTCGCATGAAATGTCAGTGGCTTGAGCTTAACTTTACTTATGAGCTTACTTACGCTTGCGCGCATTTTTTGACATCAATTTAAACAAGTGGGACATAAAATGTACTGCAAAAATGTTCTTTGTTTCATAAATGTATTCTATGTATAAATATGTTCTTATAAAAGTGGGATATGAAACATTCGAAAATGCTTGTCATAAGCTTGTCATAACATGTGGGCTTTTCTGTGATTTTTTAATTAATATTTGATGTTTACATAGGATTTGTACTCTAGAGTTGAAGATTCCGTAACTTCCTCTGATTCTTTCTCCCTGCAAGTATTAATTTCACATGTGTGGTTGTCTATTGTCTCAGAGATGAAAAAATGTTGTGAAAGATTGGTACTCTTAGGCAAAGACTTCTGAGCATATTGAACACCTTGGTAAATTTATAATTTATTTAAAAGTGCTTATGACAGCACCCTTTCTTGAAAAGAAAACAATTAAAGCCATAAAGCCATAAAAAATACCACAAATTTTTCATACCTCCGTAATACTTTCAAACATACATCATAATAAAATTTAATACCTTATACATGCAGGGATGCAGCTAAGATATCCATCAAGTTAAATTTTGTTCATCACAAGCGGAAAACTTTGGTAAAAAAAAAAGAGAAAGAGTTAAGCAAACACAGTTTTCTAGGCGGAAAAAAAATCAAGAAAACTCTCTTCTTTTTTCTGCCTTCTGCCCCGGGGTACTCACATATAAAAATGAGTGGGTGTGCTTGCCCTTGGGGGAACTTACATATAAAAACTAGTAGTAATCATAGATTATAGTGCGTCTCCTTATCCCATGGCACCTCGTCTTGACCTAGTACCTTAGTTTCATGAATTAATTCAGCCACTGTTAAAAGGGATTTGTCGCGAGATAAACGTCGGGCCGACATCAAACAAATTCACAATATCGCCGTGGGATCGAGCAAAATCCTGCCGTGCTGTGTACTCCGAAAGGTCTCAGATTTTTACGACATATAAATGGTATATTTGTCTTGATTTCATTTCGGTTATTTCTCCGATTCTGAAATCATACTCCTCAGTACATGTACTAATACTGGAACCGGAAATGAGAAATTTCTGAGAAAAGCCTGAAAAAGTGCTCCCGTGATAAACTTCTTGGACACCGACGATTAAGTCACACAACATTCAACGTGAATTTCGCAGGATCTTTCGGATAAAATTACAACTACCAGTTGCAAGTAAGACACAAGACTGTTGAATATAATTCGTTTATTAGCTAGAGAAATTTTAGTCACAAAATTGCGAAATCTTTAGTCGCAAATGCGCCCGATACAGGCGCAATTTCGAGCACTGTAAAGTTAATCTGCATTCGCCTGGCGCGGCTGGTCAGTGAATTATTGCTACAAGACATAAGCGAATTGCACCGTACCGTAGAACATCGCGAAGAACGACATCGGTATTTAGGTGAAAGCTTCCCAAATCAGGCAGAGAACCACCGCAAAATCAAGATAGAACATTCAAAACATACCAGAACGGTAGCGAGGAAAATCTGTAACTTCCAAAGAGACCCAACAACTTACTTGGTCCGGAGAAGAACCTTCGTCCAATTTTTCCACTGTGTACTTTTACCAGGCATTGAAATATTGAGCCGTACGATTCCAAAATCGGGAAAATATCCGAAACTAAATCAAGACAAATAGATTATTCACATGTGACATTTCGGAACCCCAGCTCCCTAGGATGATGCCTGATTTCCACGCGCTGGGAATGCTGGATACTATTGTGACGTTTCAAGATGGCGCCGATTTGGTACCGACACTTTTCTCGATTCGTTCCGCTTAGCCTAGACGACGCGCTAAGAATGCTGGATACTGTTGTGACGTTTCAAGATGGCGCCGATTTGGTACCGACACTTTTCTCGATTCGTTCCGCCTAGCCGACAAGATTAGGAAGCGTCTCCTTCGTCGACGCAATGACGGGGGTGCTTGTCGGTACCAGAATCTTGTTTGATGGGCGTGGCTCAAAATAATTTTTACCCCTAAGAGGTAACTATTCTAAAACAACACATGTCATATTCTGTCATGTATTCTTTCAGCTCAATGCCCTAAAAGGTACCACAATAAGTCTAATGGTGGTCATTTTAGATTTTAGTGCCCTAAGCAGTACCAATCTACCAATTTTGACCCCTAAAAGGTACGACGAGCACCTCCATAAATTATTTTTGTATGGTAATTCCCCCCCCCCCCCCCCCCCCGGTGCTTATCAAAAAACCCTCAAAAGGTATCATAATCTTGTTTTGTGGGTGTATCTCAAATTCATCTTTACCCCTAAGAGGTACCAATTTTAAAACAACACATGTCATATTCTGTCATATTTTCGGCTCATTACCCTAAAAGGTACCACAACAATTGAAGAGCCGAGAGCATAACCAACCTATGTGGAATTTAAGACCTTTTTTATTTTTTCTGGCTCAGATTTGCCTCATTTTATTGTACAGCGAATAATATATTACAAACCCTTGTCGAATTTGCACTAGCCCTAAGGAATTTGAAAAAAATGCAGAGTTCTGGCCCTCCAGTGCTTTGACTGTACATTCAGAGCGCAATTTCGACACCATTTCAAAGCAGATTGGCCGTGAGAATATGTGACCACAATACTCCTGACCAGTGCCAACAACCTGAACGAAAATACTGTTATTAACGCACTCCTGGCTCGCTTATCTATCATGAGCTCACTACGGTAACACATCGGCTGTAGCGTGTGTATAAGCCAACGTCCAGTGATTGAAAGACATCATTAAGTCTGGAAATCCTTAAGTCTCTAGCACGAGTCGTCTCTAAAGTGCCATTTAGCACGAGTTGTGTCTAAAGTGCTATTTAGCGCTCGTGGTGAAAAATGGACCTTGGTGGACAAGACGAGCCGGAGGGGAAAGTCTGGAATCACTTTGGATCAGAAAAGGGGCAGCGTTGAGAGTTGTGGGCCATTTGCCATCCCGTGCCGTGGTCAAAATGCCCAATATCCGAAGTGCTTCCAGACTTAGGATTTCCCGACATGCTTTGCAACAGTGGCAGATGTGTCTGCTGTGCGTGGTCGGGCACTTAAAATACAGCTTTGGGCAGCTGGAAGTGAGTTCTTGCTGGCCGGCCGAAAGATGTTTCGCATTTGGAGTCATTAATGCATCATTAAAATGATGCATTAAAAAGGATTTTCAAATCGAGATAAGTGTTTTGATGCAAATCTACCTTTAATAGTAAAACTTAGTCTTGATTGGGCATATGTTCCTCGATTGTCTCGTGGGTTGGTTAGGGTTAGGGCTAGGGATTTGCACTAGGCCGGCCCCGGGTTTGATTCATGCTCAGCATCCTTTTTTTTTCTTCGAACTGGACATTATAAAAGTGATTTCCTTTTTTTTTGCGTTCGTCAAAAATCCTTCCATTAAAGTGCTACTGCGATCAAATTTTTTATTTCCTTTTTTTACATCTTCGTGTACAATTATACTTTCTTACTCGTCTTGCCAAATTTCAATCCATTACGAACATCAGAAGTCATTTTATTTTAACATTTATGTTCGAGAATTTACGGCCGCCATTAATCAACCGTGTTCCATGCTTGGTTGCGAAAGGGATAAAGTGACGTCAAAGGCTCAAACATACCTCACGGGTTGAAATTATAATAACAATAAGTATTGAAAATCACGCGAAAACGCAACAAAAACATTGGACTTGTTCTTCGTGCAATTTTCTATGCTCATTGTTATTATAATTTAAACCCGTGAGGTATGTTTGAGCCTTTGACGTCACTTTATCCTATTCGCAACCAGGCCTTGGAACAAGGTTGATTAATGGCGGCCGTAAATTCTCGGACATAAATGTTTAAATAAAATGACTTCTGATGTTCGTAATGGATTGAAATTTGGCAAGATAAGTAAGAAAGTCTAATTGTACACGAAGATGTAAAAATATGAAAATCAAAAATTTGATCGCAGTAGCACTTTAAATTAAAAAAAAAAAAAACATTGAACCGTGTCAGTGTGAAAACATTGCGTTACAATAGGAGCCTTTGATTTTTTTTGCATGCGGTATTTCTCGAAAACGACGGAAAAAACAGCAAAAAAAAATTCTGAACCATGTTTTGCAACTAATTTGTAGTTCACATGCCAAAAATGGACAAATCTGAGCGAGAAAAAATAAAAAAGGCCGAAAATTCCACATTGGTTGGTTATGCTCTCTGCCCTTCAATTCCATTGGTAGTTATTTTAGACTTTAGCACCCTAAGCGGTACCACAAATTGAAGGGGTGAGTCGAATAAAGCCCTAAGTGACTTCTGATCAACTGCTAGATTCTCCTTCCAGTTTGTATTGTATATACTCATGTGACAAAGGGAGAATTTGGCTATAGATTCGGAGTCACTTAGGGCCTTTTTCCAAACATTATGTGGAATATCAATGTTAAACGACATAGCCCCTTTAAAGACGGTTCTCTAGGTCCTGAAGACACCAAATTTATACAATTCCTACCAGACACTTGGGTCTGCCCCTTCAGTGTCCGTATTAACAAGGTTTGACTGTAATTAAAAAAATGGAACTTTTAATACAGGAAAGTTGTACACTCAGACAGTATCCGCGTATGGTACACATGTTGAATATTTTTAGACTTTAATTTGTTTTCTCTTGGTCAGGTGGGTTAAATTCTATAATCAGGCATTGAAGTTGATTTACTGTAGAATATAAAGTGTTAACTTATTACTTCAAAAGGTGCTTTGTGTGTCAAACAAAAAATACACCCATGACAAAATTAACAAAAAAAAAATTGTCTTTAGTTGGAGGCTTACAGTATTCATCACAGTACAAAATATGCATGTATTGTGAAAGCTAATTAGCCAAATTGTATTCCCTCAAACTAAAATGTATGTCAACATCAAGTTACATGTATATGCATAGGTCTGAAACAATGGCACCGATGCTGTCAGTAGGCTTTTCCGTTGCCATTCATTTATTCATAATTGTTGTTTATTCTTTGTGCAGTTACAGTATCTTTAATTTGATACTTTTAGGTTTGACTCCAAAAGAAGAGACACTCCTCATGGGAATCAGAAAAAGAAAGTCAGAGTTGCTGATTGAAATTCAGGTATTGAACTGTAGTATGTGGTGCTGCGTCAGTGGGGGAGTGAAACACAAAAATTTGGTTTTATCACTTTTGAATCTCTTTACCTTATCAACTCAGCTTGGGGGGGGGGGGGGTGGGGGGGCTACTCCCTTTAATGGGCTATATGGGGATGCTTCGCCTGAAATGGGTACCTTTTTTGGCTGGAGGTATATGAAAGGGTAGGGATTTCACGAAGTATAGGAAAGGGTAGGGAAAACACGAGTTGAAGTATAAAAAAAGTAGGGGAAAACTGCCATTTAAGTGTTATAATAGGGGCCTTTTAAAATATGTCAAACAGACGCACATAAAGGCTATTTGAAAGGGGTACCATTTTCAATGAAAGGTGTATGAAAGGGGTACCTTTTCTGTCAAAAACGGTATATGAAAGGGAAAGGTAGTTTGCTCTGTTTTAGCTTGTCAACTTGGTGTGGACAGAAAAGCCAGTTTAGTGAGAAAAAACGGTAATTTGTTACCTATTAAAATGTAATGCTACTGTATACAGGACTCAAAAAAACCCTAAAATTTAAGCTTGTCCTTTGGGCAAGCAGTTCTTAAGTGTGACTTGGCCGGACAAGTGTTTGTAAATTGTTACTTAAATAAGCTTAGTTCACAGGCAGCTTGTCCGTATCCTTGCCTGTTGGGCAAGTGAGTGGGGAAAGTTGCTTGCCAGACTCAAAAATCTACTTGTCCCGGACCCCTGGATGGGACTGTTTTTCAAGCCCTGGTTATATGCGTATTAGCAATCATTGTGCTTGTTTTACATGTGAATTATTATGGATAATTGTGTTTTAACCCATGAATACGCGTAGCGTAATGAACGGGTTATCAGAGACGATGGCAAATTCGTTTGTCAAATGTCGTTACATTTAATTTTCCAAAAAAAAAACACAATATTGCGTTACAGTTAGCATTTCGTATTCACGGGTTGCCTCACAGAAGCCTTTGATTAGTTACAGTAGTTTCAGTGTTATAGTCCTAAAATAAATTTGCAGCAAAATGAAAAAGACCGTCAATGGGAAATTCCCCTTAACAAAAGCTACATGTAAAATGTGAAATTGTAAAAAAGAGATTAATTTAATCAGATTTATTAATAGTTGGTGGTCACATTTTGTTTATAACAGGCATAAATGGGTTGAACAAAGGCATGCTCTCTTAACAAAACTATGTCTTGTGCAATGTCTTTCTGTCAATAAAATCACTTCCTTGTATTGTTTTTGTAAATGGAAGTCATATTTTGTAACTGTAGTCTAAGTTAAACATGCAACTATTTTATCAGACAACATGTCATCTTTGGAGAAGTTGTACATTCATGCTTGGTTATCATTATACCTTTAAAACTGGTCAAGCATTCCTGCTTAGAATATATTTATTTAATGAATCCATTATTGAAAACTTGATTTCAGTACTAAGTTTAATAATACATGTACATTCTTCAGATGAAGACTACAAATTCAAAACAAACCTCAATCCAAATCTTGGATTTTGATTGGACTTGTTTGCGGTTTCACATGCTAGGCAGGCATGATTATATTATTAAATTTGATAGGTTTCCCTGGTATTTGTATTCATCACTCAACCATCCTCACACGTTTTTTTTTTCTTCTCTTTTTTTTTTCACCAATCCCTCAATCCATTTTTAACCCTCCAGAATATGAAAAAGCCTTTCTGTGTTTTGATATTCTGAAGAAAATAGAAATAGATTGTATCAAAGAGAAAAGAGAAAAAAAATATTACAAATATTCAAATGACCGTTAGGACAAGGATTATGCAAATATCAACTGAAGAAACCTGTCAAATTCTCACATGTCAAGTGTGTGAAGCAATGCATTTGAATCAAGGCATATTATTTTTAATTTCACGTTCTTTATTTGTAGGGCATGTAATGAAACATGTAATGAAATCAAATTTGCAACAATGATTTCATTAATTTACTCTAGGTAGGAACGCTTGACTGGGTTTTGACTGTAAATCTTCTGATTCTTAGACTACATGTAGATCATGGGATTTGCATGGATGGATATCAAATTTCTCTGCTATCATTCTGATATGTATATAATATATATACATATATACTCTGTCGGGTAGTTTTCTCATTCTGCATAAAAGGACTAGGAACTATATTTTGTTATTTAGAAATGAATAGTTATATTCTTCAAGTCAGATTTGATAACAAATTGATTGTCTCAAGTTGACCATTTTGGTACTCAGTTATTATGCCTATAGAGGTATTATTGTTCAACTTCACTTTTTATTACAGCGACTCAAGGCAGAGATTGCAGAGGTATCAGCAGAAATGGAAAGTGTGGACCAACGTGAAAATGGGTAATTGAAGTATACTTTTTAAATAGGCAAATTTTAATATTAATATTAAAATTCTAATTTGACTCTGAGGCTAAGGGAATAAAACAAAAGAAATTAATTATTCATCCCTGAACCTCAATTTAATGCTCAGCGTAATGTTTGTTTTATTCCCCTAAGCCTCAGATCCGAGTAAGAATTTTAATATATCAAAATAGGACTATTGATGGAGTTTAGAAATATAGATTAAGTGACACCCAGCCAAAGGTAATCCACATGGCTGGCTCGTAACCTGCTTTTTGTAGCATATAATGCAACTAGAAGTATTGCAGCTGCTTCCCCCTGGATGGGATTTTATTCCATGGCAGGGTTAAACATATATCTGGCATTTTTTAGGTTTCCATAATGTTTTATGAAAATTAGGTTTTTTCAACTGAGTTCATAAGGCAAATTGGACACTATATAGAGATTTAAAAGTTTCTATCACTTGCCCTGTGTGAGAGCGAATCAAGGAATTGTGAGTTGTGTGTGGTTTGTGTGTGAACGATGGAGCTACAGTATTGGCACATGGTAACCTAAACAAATTAGTTGAATGAAAAGCATTCATTGATTCCTATAGATTAAGAGTACTGATTTGAAAGATGGAATTTTGCGCTAAATAAAAATTCTTCTTCTTCTGTGTTACCTGTTATGGGGATGCGTTTCATCTGTTTGTTGAAACAAACTCGAGTCTATTATTTTTTCATAGTTCTAAAGATGACCCAAGAGCCAAGCAGTTATCTACTGGAAAAAAGAAGTTCAACATTGATCCTGATAAGGTAGTTAACCATTCCCTGCAGCAGTTTAATATTATTGTGTCCTGTTTTCTCTTTACCCACTGTGATGTTGTTCAGAAACCCTTAGACAAAGCTGCCAAAATGCTCCAAGAATCAAGGGGTATTTTATCATGTGAGAAACAAGGAAATGGTGTTTTTGGAGGTTCTTTTCAGTGATTGGTGAGCGTGTTTGTTTTCTGGCAATCTAAAACCATTGTTCAAACGAAAAACAAAGACATTTTTCATTATGTTTTACGGGACAAGTAGTTAATCCATTAGGTTCCGAGTGGAACAAAGGGCATCAGTATGGGACGGGACAAAATACTTAAAAAATTATGGAGTCTTTTGTTGCATAAAATATGCTGTCAAAATACTCCATAATTCTTGGAGTATTCTGGCAGCCTTCTCCAGGTATTTTTTGCCCATCCTGCCATTTGGTGGTGAAGGTCCTGGGGACGAGGTTGCCCCAGCTCCCGCCCCCGGCTCCCGTCCCCGGCTCCCGCCCCCGGCTCCCGCCCCCGGCTCCCGCCCCCGGCTCCCGCCCCCTGCTCCCACCCCCGGCTCCCAGCCCCCGGCTCCCAGCCCCCGGCTCCCACTCTCAGCACCTGGCTCCTGGCCCCCAGCCCCCAGTCCCCAGCTCCCAGCTCCTGGCTCCCAGCTCCGGACCACGGCTCCCGGCTCCCGGCTCTATTGACAGTCCTTTGAGTAGGTCTTATTTCCTTTAATTTATACTACAGGGTCTGGAATACCTCATATCAAACAACTTGCTGAATAATACTCCTGAAGACATTGCTGACTTCCTCTTCGAAGAAGAAGGACTGAATAAAACAATGATTGGAAATTATCTTGGAGAAAAGTAAGAACTACATGCTAACTTGCTAACTGTGGAATTTAAAGTGGATATAACCCCAAAAAACTTTTTTGCTTAAAAAAATCTTACTATTTTTCTGGAGTATTTTCCGGTTGTGTTGAAGTTTTGAGCAGAATCGGTCTTAGGTACAGATATGATACAATGTCGGAACTATTCTGGCTGAGTTTCGTTGAAATATTTAGGAGGGTTTTAAAATAAAGCACATCTGAATTTTCTTGGGGTAAATTTGTGAATATTTCAAGACATGCAAATCATCTGCTCATAAATGGCAACTTACCAAACTGGTTAAAACATATTATTATGGTACACATTTTAAAATAGGAGCGTAAGGTATCCTAATTTCGTGTATTCTTTCGAAATCGGCTAATTCGATTTGTTGATGTGTTACATGTTGTATTGCCTCCATTTCTAATAATTATGTAGCACCGTAAAGTTATCAGCAAATTAGTGCTTGGTTTAATTTCCCACATTACATTTTCTTAAAATTTGCAGGTCTGGAGCAAGTTCATTGTACCCTATAGACCCTATTCATAAATGGCAGCCGGTTTATTATTCTTTTATATTCATGCTAATCAGCCCAACTAGCCTCGTTAACATGTGCAAAATTCAAAAGAATTTTTGCTCTAAAATGAGGCTAGTTGGGCTGATTAGCATGAATATAAAAGAATAAATAAATCGGCCGCCATTTATGAATAGGGTCTATATTATTCCCCCGCAAGCACTTTTGCTAGGTGATAGTCTAAAAGTTTTATATATGTATTTCACTTGCGATGTTTACAACACATTTTCTTTCCTATTGTTCAGCAAATTGTTTAACACGCTAAAATCGCTTTGGTTACTAATAGAACGGTTCTTGAGACTCAAAACAGTTTTCCTATAAAGCAAAAATTGTGAAGTTGCAGCTGTGTTGGATAGAATACTGTTCAATGCATTTTGGCTGATTACAGGGGCTAAGTATTCATTTTCTCTTATGTCCATTACAAAATGAAAACATCATTTAGAATGGCTTGGCATTTCTGAACAAAGATAAAGATTGAATACTCTCGAGAAGTTTCAGTGATAATTTTTGTGGAGATATTCCTGTGAGAGTTAACTCGGTGAGTCAGCACAAATTTTTTCTAAGTGTCACAACCATCAAGATTTTATTGTGTGCCCAAGCTTGACAGTTTCTTTAACTTCGAAGCCAAGATCATATTTGAAATCGCTCGAGATTTCTAAACAAAGATCGACTATTCTCAAAAGAATTAAACGAGATATTTCGTGAAAATTCGATAAAAATTTCAGACTGCTGGGTATCTAGTATTTTGAAAACACTTCACAGCTGCCAGGTATCTAGACACTATGTTAATCACAAAATCGACCCATTTCTTGCGTTGCTTTTTGGCCTCAACATGGTCATCATTAAAGTAAGGTATTTTTTGAAGCCCAATACCTGCCTTTGGGTTCTAAATACTCGTACTCGGTAATGGAAAAAATTATGGCAATTTTTCATAACTTTAGTGGGCCATAAAAAATCGGGGTTTTAAGCAAAATCAAATTTTTTTCCGGCATTTTGTTTAGAAAAATAGTAAGATTGTATGCAAAAAAAGGTTTTTGGGGTTATATCCACTTTAAACCATAGTCACACAAGTTCCGCATTAAAACCTAAAGCCTTGGGCCAAACAGGAACTAGAGTTGATGAAAGTTCAAACTCTTTTAAAGTGCATGGGAGTCAATGAGAGTGCCTGACAGTTAAGGCCAAATAAAAATTGAGCAGATTCAAACTCTTTGAGAGTGAACAAAAGTCACTGAGAGCAAGTGAGAGCTTGATGCCCTTGTTAGATGGAAGGAGCCCCTAAAAGCTTCCAGAATCTTGTGTTGTGGAAGTGGCTCAAACGTCCTTTTCTGATCTCTACTATTTTTTATTTTCTGTGTAAATTAATTTTCATTCAAATACTGTATGTTGTAGTTACAAAGGCAGTCTTCCAGATAGTATACATGTGTAGTACATGGAACTGTACAGTTAGAATAATTTTTATCAAATAAAAAGGAAAGGTGGTTATCTTATTTCCCATTCATACTATACTGTCATGTAACCTTGACAGGCACATTTGGAGGTGGTAACTTATCCTCCATTATCCTTTCAAAAGTCATTATGTATGCTACACACTTATAAAAGTTAATTTATACCATTAATCCACAGTACAGAATTTAACCTGGAGGTGTTCCGAATCTTTGTTGAGCATAATGATTTCCATGGAAGGTTATTGGTAGATGCCCTGAGGTAAATAAATGTTTAGTTGATTTCTTTTCATTTGCATTAGGTTGTTTTTACTAATTCTTCCAATATTATTTAGCTCTCAGAAATGTGAAGGTGGCCATAAAAAGTCCCGGGTGGGGGTTACTCAACAAAGTTTTGTATAGGGATGCTCCGTCCAAACCCTTACCCTTTCATATACCGTTTTTAACAGAAAAGGTACCCCTCTCATATACCTTTCATTGAAAATGCTACCCCTTTCATATACCTTTTATTGAAAAGTGGTACCCCTTTCATATAGCCTTTACGTGCATCTGTTTGATATATTTTGAAAGGCCCTTTGTATACTTCAACTTTTGAAATCCCTACCCTTTCATATACCTCCAGCCTTAAAATGTTACCCCTTTTGGGCAGAGCATCCATGTATAGCCTGTTATAGGGAGTACCCCCCCCCCCCCCCCCCCCCCCCCTGGTGAAAAGTGAAAAGTGTCTTATTAAATAAATAAACTCACTCAAGTTATAATATTATTAATATAATTATTTTGTTTATAATTTACTGATTATTGTTATCTTTAATAATAACAGACAGTTCTTGTGGAGTTTTCGTCTTCCTGGCGAGGCCCAGAAAATTGACAGAATGATGGAAGCATTTGCCAAGAGATATTGTGATCATAATCCAGGAGTGTTTACGTCATCTGGTTAGTACCCTGATAATAAGCTGGCTTTATTAATAACATCTTTGCAATCATTTGGCCTATAACTGCTGTTACAATGTACTTTTCTGGTTTATCTTGTATGAAGGAACATAACTACTCCTCGTGATTGGGGTACTAGTCCAACACTGGACCATATATATACATTATTAGCATGTTTCGGAAAATTCTTCGGAAAGCAACCGAGTGTTCTGTTCGATGCAAATAAATTTTTTGCTAAAGTTTTGCACATGCATATGAAACTTGAAAACAATACTCGTGAATAATGAGGACGTTCACTTGTTAACACAAAATCTGCAGGGAAAAATTGGTACATTGGAGGCCCTATTTTATTGCCTTGCATGCCTTTAATGTCCTTGAAACTTGCAGGCCATATAAATTGATGATTAATCTCGAGATTTTAA
Source organism: Dendrophyllia cribrosa (assembly GCA_024195265.1). NCBI lineage: Eukaryota > Metazoa > Cnidaria > Anthozoa > Scleractinia > Dendrophylliidae > Dendrophyllia > Dendrophyllia cribrosa. The sequence continues at coordinate 25,900,352 of JAJLRJ010000009.1, forward strand.
AATTTAAAAAAAAAATTATCTCGCGGTTTTCAAATTATCATCACATTTGTAGGCGTAGACCAGATTACATACAAAAATGGCAACAAGAGCAGCTGAACGCACGCTAATCAAATCCTTCTTTCTCGCAATCGGCCAAAGCAACCCCCTCACTTTTTCACAAACCATTTCAAATGGAATCAAACTATTATGAGATGAAACTACATTCCCATCGCGCATCGTTTTCTTTAGATATTAGCCAATTATGTCGATAGTATGTTTTACTCTGTATTTATAATCCCCAAAACTTCATCCCTTAAAATTTCAAAAACACTCTCATACATTTCTTTCGAACTTTGTCCAGTTGAAGCTCATGGTCTAATCAACTAGTCCACTAGCGGGTTTTACAAAAATTTCTCTTGATCTAGAGAAACTCCGCAACTTGTGAATTTCGGAGGATCACCATTCCGTTGCCATGGATTAGGAAGCACCGATGCAAACAAATCCAATACTCCCATAAAGTTCAATGTATTGTGTGTTTGCATGCAAAGTGGCTTGACTTTTTATGCGCTACAACAAAAGATATGGCCCATTAAAATTGAAAGGGAGTGGACTTGAGAAATGGGTACGAGCCTCCTTAATTTATACTTTTTTGTGTAACCTATTTAATTAAATTTAACTGATAAGTATTTCAGTATATTTTAATTTTACTTATTTCGTTACTTATTGTTACATTGTTAGTTTATTGTGGAATACCTAGAAACTAGCTTTGTAGCTAAGCGTATTTCCATGTTAAATAAAGTATGTATGTATGTATGTATTATTGTACATTGTACAGTGTTACTGACTCAAATAAATTATTGCTTGGTCCACAGATACCTGTTATGTTTTAAGTTTTTCGCTCATCTTGTTAAACACAGCGCTTCACAACCCAAGTGTAAAGGATAAGGTATGTTTAATCAAACTCCTAAAAAAGCCAGTGAGAGAAAACCTCTCACTGTGTGATATTGTACTTATTATAAATTCACCAGTGGAGATATGCTATTGGTGGAAACGTGGAAACATAAAAAACAATAATTATTAATTGAATGAAAAGCGTCCGTTGATTCCGTGGGGGTTGAAGATCTTATCTCAGACTCTCACCTATCTAAATGATCATCTGATTGTTGCTATAATTATGTTTTTCTCTTTTCAGCCTACTATAGAGAGATTTATTCAAATGAACAGAGGAATAAACTGTGGAGAAGATCTACCAAGTGACATTCTTACGGTAGGAACACTTTGTCACATGATTAAGAAATAGATTCCATTTTGCTGTGCATATGTTCAGTTATAGATCACAGATGATGTCAAACTTGTCAGAACAAATACGTGGCTCACAAAGTGATAGTCAGTTGGGTGAATGAATAGTCAACAATATAGACATATATTACCTGGCCGATGAGAACAATCTGGACACCTTCCAACATAGGTGTCTTTGGAGCATCTTCAAGATATATTAGCCAGTGAAGGTGAGCAATGAAAAAGTTAGGGAAAGAGCGCAGTTGGAGCCTGTCAAAACACAAGTGAGGTGAAGACGGTGGCAGTGGATCGGACATATTTTTTGTGTTACAATAATGGAACAAGGAGCGATCCTGTATACCACACTGACCTGGGTGTCAGAAGGCAAAAGGAAAAGAGGTTGACCGAAAGAGACATGGAGATGCACAGTGAAGAGAGAACTGCAAGAGATGGGCATGAGTTCTTGGGCAGAGGCCTCCACCATTGCACAAGACAGAGACGTGTGGGAAGAGACAATTTCCTGACCTATTTACCACAAGGGGAAATGTAACTGATGATAAAAGAAATGCATAATCAGTTATAGTTACTAATGTCTTATTTTCTATTTTAATGACTTACTTCATATTTATTTTTTAACTTTCTTAATTCTATATTACATAACGATATGTATTTTTTTAATTGTATGAGAGAAATAAGACCTTAAATTTATTTCTTATTTCTTATTTGTAAATCCCTTGCATACTCATCTTTTTATCTTCTGATTCAAAACTTTATGATGCTGGAATTATGTCAGTCAATTTGTTCTGTTAATTTGTAGAGCTTGTATGAAAGCATCAAGAATGAACAATTCAAGATCCCAGAAGATGATGGAAATGATATCACCAGAACATTCTTCAACCCAGACAGGGAAGGCTGGCTAATAAAAGAAGGTAATGAATTTTCCAAAGCCACTTTACAGTAAAAAAAAAACAACAACATCCAGTGATTTAGGCTTTGCACATTTACTGCAGAATGTGTCTCTCTGTTAGATTTGTCCAATATCTTTTGTCTAATTGGACCCATTAATCACATTATATGCCCTGTCATTTCTATTAATAACAAGTATCATTATATTTTTAAGGTGGTTTGCACAAAAGTTTGAAAAAACGGTACTTCATTTTAAAAGATAATTGCCTATACTACTTCAAGAATGTTGGGGTAAGAAATCAAGCTACTCATGCAGTTCATAATATGTGCATTTGATTTCCTATTAAAAGTGGCAGATTCTTCTTAGTGAGCTCTTTTCCGCCACCTTCTGATTTGGTTTAATGTTGTAACTTCTTTTACCATATATGTAAGGAGTGGCAAACAATAAATTCGAGACTTTGCAAGTTGATGAGATAAGCTTTTTTCTGTGAGCCCAAGACTTTTCGACTTTTTAAAATGTAAGACCAAGACTTTTCGACTTTTTAAAATGTAAGACCAAGTCCTGAAGACATGAAAAAATCAAGACTTCAAGGGAATCTGGGCTAGAAAACATATTTCTTCTAGATCATTAGTTCGTGTCATTGTTAAACCGGTTCACGGGTTTTGAAGGTGGTTACAAATCTCTAACTCTTGAATACTGGCATTTTGTTTCTACTTTTTTTCTCTCTCAAATTTCCCGCATGCCGCCATGTTTGTTTTCGCAAAGTTTGATGGGAAATTATTACGTCAGTGCATTGTTGTGAGCTTTCAATGCGATGGTTTAAGTCAACATCACGTAAATTTATAAATATATATTTGCTTTTAATGCATTTTTGGCTGAATATTGCCCGGTTCTACCGTGAAATCTTCTTCTGTAAACTCCTTTTTGACATCTTCGACAACGCAATGATGTCATAAATTACCATGAAGAAAACATGGCGGCGCGCGGGAAATTTAAACTGAAAAAAGAACACTTTGCATTCAGTAAACAGTTATGGGCATGAGTTAAATATAACCATTATGAATACTTTGGCTCTAAAGCCGTTTTTCGGCCGAGGTTCCTTTTAAAGACACGGCAAACTAATCAAAAACAATAATATAAGACCATAAAATTTTACTCAAATTCTACGAGACTCAAAAGACCATTCATCACCTCTTATGTACATGTAGCTTTGCAAACAAGTCTGATCAGTCTTTAAGGAGAAATCTGATTGTGTTATCCAAAACAACATATTTATTTGTTTAATGGTTATTTTTTTAGATAACAGTCTAATACAGGAAACTGTAGTGAATACAACTGTAGTTGATATCAGTTCACACTTTTGTGGTTCAATCTTTGTAAATGCTAACAAAGCCATCAGTGACATGTTCCAACTTTATTGGGTTTAATTAGTTCATTCACCTTCAGACAATAGTGAAAAAATTTCAATATTTATTTAAATTAACGCCATGCCACATTCATGCACATTAGATTGTTTACATGACCCATGTAGGCTGTATCAAATATTTATTACATGTACCTGAAAAGAGAATTTAAAATCTTTTCACAGGATAGGGAGCCTCGTGGTATTATTCCTTTGGAAAATCTTCAAGTGAGAGAAGTTCAAGATTCCAAAAGAAAGGTAATGGCTTCCTCTCCCCCAAATGGATTTTTTACTTCAAATTTTGTGTGTGTGTGATTTGACCTTGTCATCTCTTTATTTCTTTCCAGTATTGCTTTGAGATATATTCTGCAGATGATTCTTCCAGTCTTATAAAGGCTTGTAAAACAGACTCAGAAGGAAAAGTTGTGGAAGGTCTGTAAGATTGAATTACAGTCACATCACTATGTCATGAATATGTTAAAAAGACTGTTGTGCTGGAGTAAAAATCATTAAAATACTTATACCTTTTACTTTTGTATAAGTATTGACGTGTTCTTTATACACCCTGTTTTCTCACACACAAAAAGACACATTTCGGTTAAAGTTTGTCATCTGTCTTATCTCATAAATTTATGTGGTTTCTTTTAAATTAGATTTCTTCCCTCCTGGTTGAAAATACCTAAATAATTCCAACTATTCATTATTGCAAAAACAACATGAACATTCTTAAACATGTTTTGTCAGCGTAAGGGCCTGGTCGCACTACAGTAAAAAAAAAGAATTAGCCCGTGCAAAAATTTCCAAAAATTTGAAACCGCAAACGGAAGTTCCAAAAATTTGAGAACACTTTAGGGTCGCACTGTCCGTCCATGCTGTTTACAGTGCATTTTACAGTGCAAGACAAGTGCAACTATAACACGATATTACACCCTTCTAAGTACGTGCTAGGGAAATAACTTACAAAAACATAGACTTGGAAGAAGGCGTCTGTCATATAATAAACAATTCATTCAGTGAAAAGTACTGTAATACGGCTAGTCGTTTTAAGTCGTCAGTGTTTATTTTTTTCTCGCGTAAAACCTTGAAAAAATTAAAACTTACTCATAAAATACCCAGCTGTATTACGCAACTTTTCTCTGAACCTCTATATCTAAGTCAAATCGATTAGTGGTGACAGCTCTGGAAGCGGTTTCTTTTGTTTTCCTCGATTTTTTCAAAATCGGCCTGCCCCACCCATGCACAATTTCCAATTTTTTTCAAATTTGCAAAACACCAGTCACATTAGGAAACTTGATGTGATGACAGATTTTTATTTTAAACAAACACAAATTTGATCAAAATTTCCCTAGTGCTACCAGGCCCTAATTCACTATTTGGAAACCTTACATTGCTAAGCAGCATCTCTTATACTTAATCCACAGCTCCAGTAAATTCCCAAAAGTATACAGTCAAACTTGCCGTTGCATAGATTTTTCTGGGATTCATCCAGGATATATTTCCTTATTGCAATCAAGTCACTTGCTTCTGAAGATAGCAAAATTAACACTAAATCTACCTCCATAAAAATACAGATGACTCAATACTACATACTTGTTCTGTCCCTTTGCCGTTCGTATTAAAGCTGTAGGACTCTGTTTACTTAGTTTGTTGTTTGTTTATGTGTGTGTATTTAATTATTTCTCTTGTGTTTTGAGGAGTTGATAACCTACTACTGCATAATTTTTGTAGGGCACCATGACGTGTATCGTATTTATGCAGTCTCTGAAGAAGAAAGAGAAATTTGGATTGGTTGTATAAAGTGAGTTGCTTGGACTCATTGTCTTTATTAATTGCACTGAGATGTGTGTGATATGTGTGCTGTACAGTTGTCATCGCCATCAATCATCAAATCAATTTCATTTTTAATGTCGTTATCATTCTCGGCACTCTCATCCCCCTCCTGATTATTGTTATCGTCATTGTCATAGCTGAAGTCATTATTGTCATCATCGACATCACCATTATCCTCCTTTTTCTCATCATCACCATCATCATTATCATGAATATGTTCTTATACAGTCGACTCCCGATAACTCGAACCCTCGCTAACTCGAACCAAAATCGATTTCCCCTGGATTTCCGTCATACATTTACTGTAATTTTACCCTCGGTAACTCGAACTCTTGATAACTCAAATCTCCCGCTAACTCAAAGCAATTTACGTTTCCCTTTAGGTCATTTTAGATATATAATTTTACCCTCGATAACTCGAACCACATTTGTCAAGACATGACAAGTAAAAAAATACAGTACTGTAGTCCAAAACATTGAATTTATTTTGAAACAGCCGTGTATTGTCTTTTTTTGCATTAGGAAGCTAGCTTAGTATCTTCATCAAGCTTTGCTGCTTAACTCCTTCAAAATGTTTCGTTCCATGCAGTAATAATATTTGATTAAAATCTACACTGCATGAACACCAATACACAGTAAACACCGTTTTTTTTTTTCTTATTTCCGGTCATTTGTTCTCAACTCCCGATAACTCGGACCTTTTTCTATTTCCCTTGAAGGTTCGAGTTATCGGGACTCGACTGTAATTGCATCATTAATTTTCTTCTCTTCTATAGGTTATCAGAAACCCATAAGTGGGTTGAAATGTGCAAATGTCTCTTGTACGCTTCAAAACAAGCTTCCGATTATTCAATTTGCTAAGAACTTGTTACAGCCGTATTTGGAAAATCAAGATAAAAATATTAACCAATCAATTCGCTAGAACAACTTGCTTCCAATCTCCCTGGACCGAGGGGTTTCCAAATATGGTTCTAAGCAAAATTCGGAAGCTGGGAATGCGCGTTACATGTTTCAACCCACTTATGGGTTTCTGAGGTTATCTAATACTTAGTAATATAGAATGTTTTTTTCAATGCATTTGTGAGGGTCATGAAGGGGTAAAATGGGAACTGGGATTTGCCTTGTTTTGGCCTGGGAAAATAGGATTTACTGCACTGGGACTGGGATTTAACCACTGGGAAAGGGATAAAGAATTTCGAAAACGGGAATGGGATTTCTCATTTTTAGCAGTCTCTGACTCTGTTATTTGACGCAACTGCTCAAGAGAGCATATTTTTCGAAATAAAGAATTAAAGTTCTGTATCGGTATACTCAGCAGACCTCAGTAGATGCATAGAATGTGTAATTTTCGCCTCTGTGCTGCATGCTGCGCCACACCCAAGTACTAGCTACCAGACTCCACACGGTCTTTAGTTAAGTATTGTCAGTTTTCATGCTCAGCTGTTTGTTGTCGATGGAATGACATGCGCGTGTTTGTCATCAAAATGGTGTCTGATTCTGGACGAACGAGTCGAACTATTGTTATTGAAAATTGCAAGCTTATGTTGAACCTGAACTGCAGCCCGAGAGAATTACAAAAGATAATGGTACGGAATTGTGGAATTGAATATTCTGCTGCGCAGAGGGGATTTGCAGACTATGCAGTGGAAATGTTTTATGTGGACTACATTGAACCAGGTTCAGTTACCCCAAAAGAGCGCCATTTGTATTGCGAACTATAATGAACAGATTGAAATGCTTAAAGGAAGTGAATTACGTTCCTTGTTTATCCGAGTGATCCAGCGAGTAAGTTCTTTTCAAAACGGAACAATAAACGTCCTGTTTGAGAGTTCATCGTCTTCAACCTTAGAATCCGCGGTTTCAACTTGTTCTGACGCTAGTACCTGCACGAGCAACACAGCCAATGTCTTGGTAAAACACCTAAAAAGTAAAAAAAGACCACTGGAACGAAAGGTGGAAGTGAGTTGCCTCAAACTCATGAGAAACTCAAGAGGTTTCTTGAGAAAACAGACGATGTAAGACTGGCAGATCTCGCAGATGATGGCAAAAGCATGAAATGCTTGCGTTGTGGCAAAACTCCCAAAACGGATAAGAGTAAGAGATCAAACAGTGGCCATCAAAAGTACTTCATCAAACATTTTAATTCATAATGCGCATCAGTTTGCAAATAAACACTGAAAATGGGATTTCGGATTTGGTAAATGGGATTTGGACCAAAATTAGGCTGGGAACTGGGATTTGGTACCCCCTTCATCCCCTTTCAGGACCCTCATTTGTAACCATCCCCAATAAGTAGACCACTTGTGTCCAGCTAGTAGTTTTCCCCCATTGACACCTAGAAACGGCAATTTGAAGCCACTGATGCCGTTTTCTGACAATGGGGAGGCAAATTGCAAGCAAATTGTCCAAAATGTTCTTTGCAACATGAAAACTAAGCTTCCTTTCCTTTCTGGGTCAAGTAAATCGCCTTTTGGTTTCGTTTTACTCCCCGTTCTTTTTTGTTCTTATTCCATTTTTATCCTCTCGTTGTTGGCCTTTCCTTAAAATTTATTTATGTAGGAAGTTTCTCGGAAAACACTGAAGAAGGTGAAATTTTTGCCAGATTTTTTTTAGATTTTGCCAGTCAAATCTGACAGGTTTTTCGCCTGTCACTCTGGTCCAATTCACGAGATCTCCCTCATTTGGGCACTTTTTGAAAGATTTTCCTTCTGCATGAGTCAGTTATAATTTTGTATAACAAGGGATGACGTCACAAAATTAATAGTAGGACCGTGGCCCCGTCACGGGTTGTTTCGGGTGTTTTGAGGTGTCATTGGGTAAAACAAAAATCCTAAAATCCGTTTTGTGCTCTTATTTCAACTTGTTTGAGCATTTTATCGATAAATTACCCAAATTTATGGTAAAAGTGCCATTTTTTTAAAAAATATGGTCCTTTGCTTAAATAAAGTATTGATTGATTGAATGACGATCTTCTGTTTTGTTTACAGGACCAGTATGATATTTGATCCGTTTTATGATATGCTTCAAGCAAGAAAGAAGAAAGTTACTCAAGCAGAATCAACCTAATCATGTCACTCCAGTGTTTGTCTGCAGACCTGTTTCCACGGGTAGACTTTTCACACAGGGAGCATACATGCTTTATTACCAAACAGATTTTAGAAATTTTTAAACAACTATGAAATTATGCCATACATTTAATTTCTCTGCACCTCTGTACCTAAAACCACTCAAAGCAACTATTTTTAATTGCAATGCCAATCTCTAAGCAGAATTTTACGTTCATTTTTATTTTTCACTTACAGATTGCAAATTAAAACTTTAAAAGTCAGTTTCTTGAGTGTTATTATCTTTATTATGTTGCCTTTAGCAGCTTGAATTATCCTGGTGCAGATGTAAACATCAATTACTTTTAAAAAGTGGACGCATAATATTGCAAATATTCATTCCAACAACTTTGGTTTTAGATTTGTTTATTTTTCGGCTAGAACGTATTAACGATTACAGTTTTGGTTAACTGGCAGCTTGTATGGTTCGATTTAATATTTTTAATCGTTTCTTGAAAGCCCTGCCAATAGCTGTTACATAACTGCTAAAACACTATTTTCTTAAAGTTAATGAATTTTTTTTTACTTATTAGACTTGTATACAGTGCACTCTGTCTATTAAAGCCGGACACACTCGAGACCTGCTCTAGCTGTCTGCCTAAGAGAGGTTTCCGCCTTATAGAGAGTTCAGTTACAGAGGAACAAGTAAAATTCAGCCAGAACCAGCCGATAATTGATGTCCGCCTTAGAAAGATGTCCGCTTTACGGGGGTGTCTGTCTTAAGAGAGTTTACTGTATACTCATTTGTACTTTTTTAGAACAAAAATATATCTCAGATTGTTTGATAAAAGTTTGGGCTTAAACTACAACCAATTGCATATTCGTTGACATAACCAGATACCACGCAGCTCTTAACAACCTCTAATTCCATTGGACCTGAGTATCACGCAGCTCTATTGTTTTCAGGACTAGGGTCCATTATTGTGTTGTTTGTTCTATTGTTTTCTCAGCAAATCAGAGAAGACCTTGTAAGAGCTGCGTACTGCCCTGACATAACAGACAATAACGCCAATAATGGGCCAATAATGCCCCCCCCCCCCCCCCCCCCCCCCACCCCCTTCCCTCCAAGGTTTGAATGTGTTCCTAGGGATAAGGGGGAGAAACAGTATTTAAATGGTTCTATCTGCTTTAATTAATATGTAGTTTAGTTTTCTTAAATTAGTTTGACATAGTCGTCGAATTACAGTCGTGTACATATTTTAACATACATGAAATGCGTCAATAATTACTGTGCAATGTATTTTTAAGCTGCTTATATATCTTATATCAGATAGAGAAACAGAGTTGATTAATTAAACTAGAAGTTTACAGATCAACTTGGAAGTGTTTTGCACTATTGCACGCTTATCGAATCTTTTCTTTAACATGTACAGTACACCCCGCTATCTCCAACTGAAACCCATTTCACTTGGTTCTGCTTGGTGTTTTTCTGTCACTTGCTATCGGTTATCTCGATTACCCAACTATCTAGAACAAAGTGTTGCTTCCCAGGGCCTAAATTATCTAAACTGTAGATGACCCGTTCACCACATCAAAATATCAGTTTTCGTACTATATACTATATACACGTGATGTGGCAACGCGTGATTCGGGTGACAAGTGAGTACATTGTACGAAACCTGATTGGTGAACGGGTCTAATCTAATCTGATACTAATTCACAACGGTTTCCCATCACTGTGAATGTAAATGTGAAAAAAAAAATTTTCAAAAAAGCATAGACATAATTATATACAAAATCAGTGATCGGTACAAAGATAAACAGAAAGTGCCGATTTAAAGGGATGGTTTCACGGTTCGGCGCATGTGCACAGATTAAAATGCTTTATTCGCTTGCTTACCAATTTTGTCGGTTAAAAAAAAAAACACATTTTATACTTCAATAATCACATACTATAATTAGTCCAAACAAAACGAAGGATGACCAAAATTCACAGAAAATGTCAACGGATTACACCGAGAAAGTCAACACTGAATAAAACCTTTGACCCAAAGGATTTATTCTACGCTCTGGTGGCTTTCATGGCGCACATTGGTATGTATAATCATCCATTCAATCAGCGACATTTTCACGGGCAAATTTCCCGCCAGAGTTATCTACTCGCTTCCGATTGGTCTAAACAATGAATTTAAATGAGTTACGTCATAGCTTGCACATGCGCCGTACCGTGAAACCCTCTCTTTAAAAGCGTCCACGTTGGGCTGATTTAAAATGGTAAAGCGTTCCATTCTTTTTAAAGTTCAAGTAAGGAAGTTGTATTTGTAAGTGTTGCTATATCTACCAATGTTAATAAAACGACTGCGATGAAAAGAGCGTGTAACACGGGTGGGGCCCACTATATACTCAGGAATATCAACCGCGACTTACCGTTCATTATTTTGTTCGTGTTGGTAAGCCGTGGGTCATTGTGTAATCTATTTGCGCTGGCATTCTTGCTGGCGTTATTTAGTTCGCTACACCGTGCTGAAGAGTTGCAATAACAACGAAACAACTGTCCACGGTTGCGATCCTACTTTATCGGTTTCTGTCGTGATGGTGTCTCGCAAAGTCTACCTTTTTTACGTAGTCATAAGCTCTGCAGTTTATTGTATGTTTGTTCATTCATTTTTTGGCTGGTTAGGTCTCTTGCAGATCCTACGTATTCCGATAGCAGCATTATCGTTCGCGGTCCTTTGCAGATTTTACTTATATTTTGAAATTACTCACCCGATTAGTAATTGGACTGAGTGGAGTGTAATTTTGTTATAGTTATGATTAATTGGTAACAGGACTTCGTGTCGTCCAATTCTGTCTGGAATCATACTCGCGATTAAACAAATCGGACTCCCGCTTCGCGGTCGTCCGATTTTGTTAATCACTCGTATGATTACAGACCGAATTGGACTCCACTCGGTCCTATTACCAAAATCGGGCCTGCTGATAATCGGGAGAGTGATTTGAAATTACGAGCACGATTACCCCTGAATTGTACGACACGAAGTTCAATTACTTAATTAGTAATGATCCGCATAAGAAGGATAGCGCTGAACGGCAATGGAATGTCAAACACGATGGAATGTCAAGATTTTTCATTGTTAGAACTAGTGATCTCATTGGCCTAGACTCAAAAACCGCTAAAAAGTTATGGTTCAAGGTGCATTTTGTCTAATTTTTTTAAGGTTTCAAGTAATTTGAGACCCAATCGCACAACAAACAATTTTTAAAAGAAATTGTATTTGGGGAACTTCATCAAAGAAGCAAAATTATTAGCTATTGTCTTCTGCTATTCTGATTGGTTAAGCACGAACATTTCCTAAAATTTATTTGACGCAAATGGATTTTCTTTATTTTTATAATGAAATATAATTATTATCCATCAGCTCCTCCTCTATGTGGGAAAGAGCTAATGCCGCAGAACAATGAAGTTTGCTATCGTTCTTATGTGGAACAATACTTAATCGCATCAATAACAAAATTCAAGATTAATAATTCTATGTGGAGTTTTTTTTTTTTCACTCAAAACGTCCAGGATATTTTCTGTCAGTTTGAAAGCAGGAGAAAATAGCAAAAAACAGAACCCATTTAGTGTACCTGATTGACGCGCGCGCAACGTAGGTGTCCAATTACAAAAAGTTGCAATTGGACACCCACGTAACCGCGCGCCTGTTACGTAAGAAATAGGCGCGCGGATAACCAATCACGATTGAGAATTGTGTAATTGATACGATTACTATTACGAATTATACTCCACTCAGTCCAATTACTATTACTTATTTTTTATCTTGACTCGTTCGGTAACGGGCAGAACTCCAAGCTCTTACTGAAATACATACATACATACTTATTACCTTTCCCCAAGGGGGCTTTTCAAAGATAATTAAAACTAACTAACAAGAATAATCGCAAATATAACTAATTACAATAATCATAAATATAAATCGTATTTACAAAAGTATTTGGACAACTTAATTTTCGTAAGCTTATCAAGTAGAGGAAATTCTTAAGATATCACTTTTAGCACCTTTACAACCTCATTTCATTCTCCCAAGGTTTTTGCTAACAGAAGATGAAAAACAGATTACGATGATTTATATCAGCTCAGTTGAAAATTCTTCCACCTCCCCCCACGATTTTTTAAAGGGTCTTCGTTTTGTACTTTTGGTAGGGTTATGTACAAAACGAAGACCGTGGTTAGATTCGTTAGTAACCGCAAATCTTGTTGTTCCTTGTTTCTGCTTCGGTCGAGAATCATGTTCCAGCCTTTTCAAGTGATTTCAAAACGATTTTGAAGGGGTCTTCGTTTGGTACCTTTTGTACAAAACGAAGACCCTGGTAAAATTTGTTAATAACTGCAGATTTTGTTGCTCCTTGTTTCTGCTTTGCTCAAGAATCATGTTCCAGCCTTTTTCAAGTGATTTCAAAACGATTTTGACGGGGTCTTCGTTTTTGGGTCTTAGGTCTTCGTTTTGTACCCACCCAAGTTGCACCGTGTGTCCGGGCCTTAAGACATGTCTTAACTAAAACAATAAATTTAAATCTCTTGGGTAGAAAGAAAGATAACTCGAGTCAGAAGCCCATCAATTGATGGGCTCCTGCTCGAGTAGGAAAGGAAAGCGAACTTAAAGACAACTAATGCTTTTCGTCCGTTTTGTGCTTGCTTGTTTTCGTTTTTTTTTTTGCCTTGTTTTTATTTGTTTTGCATAATAGCCCATTCTTCCCATAACCAATGGGCTCCTGGTATAACTAAAACGACTATGCAGTGGCGCTTCTAGGGGAAAGTCCCGGGGGTGAGGTTTCTTTTTGAGCTTCTTTCGTATATGCAACACAAACACACAGTTAGGAGGAGAAACATTTTTATTTAAACTTTCCTAACCTTGTCTAAATAACGACACAAACATTTCTTAGAACTTTCAGTTTTTTCTCTCCCGTAATAATGAAACGACATATACTGCAACATGTATTGAACGTTACTGCTCAAGTTTTAAAAACTTTATCTTGGATTTCTATAACCAAAGTTAAGAACCAGCTGAATACGATTACTTGCCGTTTTTGTTATCAACGAAAGTAATTTAACATGATTGGGTTTAGGAAGAGGATAAAAGAACTTTTGCTCCTATAAGCTCAAGCTCTTTAGAAACACTTGCGGTGCACAATGGCAGGGCCAGATTCATCATACTCCTGCTTGGAGATCCACATCTGTTGGAAGGTGGACAGGGAAGCCAAGATGGAGCCTCCAATCCAGACAGAGTACTTGCGCTCAGGGGGAGCGATGATCTTGATCTTCATGGTAGATGGTGCCAGGGCTGTGATTTCCTTCTGCATTCGGTCGGCAATACCTGGATACATCGTGGAACCGCCTGACAGTACTGTGTTGGCATAGAGATCCTTTCGGATGTCCACATCGCACTTCATGATGGAATTGTAAGTGGTTTCATGAATACCAGAAGCTTCCATGCCAAGGAAGGAAGGCTGGAACATGGCTTCAGGACAGCGAAATCTCTCATTCCCAATGGTGATGACCTGACCATCAGGAAGCTCATAGCTCTTCTCGAGACTGGAGCTAGAAGCTGCAGTTTGCAGTTCTTGGTCAAAATCTAGAGCAACATAACACAGCTTTTCCTTGATGTCACGGACAATTTCACGCTCAGCGGTGGTGGTGAAGGAGTAACCGCGTTCCGTTAGGATCTTCATAAGGTAGTCTGTTAGATCTCTGCCGGCTAAATCCAAACGTAAGATAGCATGGGGCAGGGCGTAACCCTCATAGATGGGCACAGTGTGACTCACACCATCACCACTGTCCAGAACAATACCAGTGGTACGACCAGAGGCATAAAGAGACAGCACGGCCTGGATGGCGACATACATGGCTGGACAGTTGAATGTCTCAAACATGATCTGTGTACATAGAAAAATAATGGTACTAAAAACGGTTTTCTCTTAATAGTTTTGCACCTGAAGAAGACAGCATTGCCGAAACGTAGGCATAATAATGATATAAACATTTATTTTAGTACTAAAAATGCAGTCTGACTGATATGATCGCACTCGTAACTTCTTTCACGATCTTATTTGCTCTCCGAAATCACTACGTTTTTTGAAGCTGATTGTTTTCCACTATCAACACATGATACCAAACCGATCGAAAAAGCAAAGATTTTCTAGTGAAATTCTTGTGAAATTCCAAAGAAAACGTGTTAAAATATCAATTACTTATGAATTTGATTAAAGATAGTGAAAATATGTCAAAAATAAGCGAACTTTTAGAAAGGATGCTGGGAAGTTGCTCACTCTCCGAAAAGTTGCTCAGAATCGAAAAAGTTGCCGAAAAGTTGCCAAACAGAATCTGTCTAGGCCTGATAAGAAATAGAACACAAACCGCGGTGATAAACATATTGAACTTATTCATTTTTTTATAAAACTTGACGTTTCGTATGTTACTACTCGGGAATTTGCCATTATTTCTACGCCAATTTACAATACGCAATTTGCAGCTTGAAGATAATTAATTCGATAAATGCTAAAAATAAACTGTGGATAGTCGATTGATTCGTAAAAAATATTACTTGGAGGTGAAAACAAGTAGTTGACGGGTTGACGTCATCTAATTAGCATTTTGTAAATTCAAATCTCTATAACTCACAAACGCGACGTTCAAAACCAGAAATATTTTACCATTCAACTATTCAATCTTCATAGAGTTGATTCTGAAAATACCTTTCTAGGGGTTTAATAGGCAATTTAAGTTTTGTACAAAAATGAATAAGTTCAATGGGCCTTTATCACGCCCCGCCATTTTGTATAAAAACAAAAGATTTTTGCCCGCCCAACCTCGTTTTCAACTTTTTCACTGCGAGGCTGGACGGGCAAAAACAAAGCATTTTATTCTCCGGGGAGTCAACATGGCCGCCGCGTGATAAAAGCCTATATGTTTATCACCGCGGTTTGTCTAGGCCAACTTGGTAGGCTAATTAGCATGAATATAAAAAAAAAATAATAAATCGACTGCCAATTATGAACAAGGTCTATGAAGGAAATAGACAAATTCGGCTAACGCATTGTTGTACCCAATTCAAACCTTTTGGGATTAGAACTCTTTGTTCGTCATATTTCCATATCAATGAAGCATTGACATGGAAATTATATGGAAATATTGTGAACAAAGAATCTTATTCCCAGGTTTGAATTGGGTACAACAATGCGTTAGACGAATAGGCCATTTCCGAGTTGCCTTTAGCCTCTCTATCAAAGCGAAGCTAGGTGCGAAACCTTTCTTATGAAAATGAGTTTTCATTCACATGCAAATAAAACTTATTTGCATGTGAATGAAAACTCATTTTCATATGAAAGGTTTCGCACCTAGCCTCGCTTTGATAGAGAGGCTAAAGGCAACTCGGAAATGGCCTATTGGTCTATTAGGTGAGAATAGTTTCCAAATATGGATGTGCCGGATGTTATTCCATTTCCAGAATGGGTATCATGTGTTAATATTCTGGGTGTACTGTGATTAGATCAGCGACCTTTTTCATTCATATTACCATTAATTTGCATACAGTGAAATAATAAAACGGATGAATTTAAAGGATGGTCAAATACTCAAATTATTAGACGAGTTTTGTAATTCATTGAGGTCACTTTACGATTTAGAAATTAACAAACAAGGAAGGAGTTACAGTATATAATTAGAGTGATTATGTCAGCAAGAAACTTTTTTAAAGTTTAAAGCAACTTTCTCGATTTTAAGCAACTTTTGAGCAACTTTGGGGGATATTTTTGTGCAACTTTTTAAACATTTTTTAGCAGAATCTGTCTGCCCTACTACCAAGTCTCGTTAGGCTCTAGTGTTGCAGTTAACTTTCAAAGGCAGGGAGTCGATGAATAATTTTAAGGGGTCAACAGGTTGTGGGTCTCTTTAAATCTTCTTAACTTAGCCATTTGATATCTCTTGATTCGACAGGTCAGGAATCCAGCCTTGTCAGGTTTTTGACCTGAGACCCCTCTCTTGTCTGGAACACTGGTTAGCATGTACAAAATTCATAAGACTTTTTGCCCTAAAATGAGGCTAGGTAGGCTGATTAGCATGAATATAAAGGAATAATAAATCTGCCGCCAATTATGAATAAGGTTTATAGGATGAAATGAGTGAACATAGCCCGCCAATGGCCTCAGTAAGATTAATAGAGGAAACAAACTGAATGCAAGGCTGGCTCTACAGCCCTCTGATTTATTTAGTGGCCAATATTTTAGCTAACAAAATAGTCTTACTCAGGACCTGGCTATATAGCATATATAACACTTCAAGTGACGTCTGGTTCCAGTATCTCTACATTGGAGATCCGGCAAAACCGAACCAGTGTATTTTATTTGGGCGTTGTGTGGCCCTACTGCATTCAAACGTTTTTATAGAGGAATTTATGGGTAATCAGGGCAAACATGCCGTCGAATACCGTGCCAAATAATTTTGGTTAAAATTTAAATGTTCTAATATTTGTGAATTAAAAACTTTCGATCCTAGGAAGAAGATTTTACTCATAAAATTTGCGAAATGTAGCTGTGTAGCTGTAATTTTACAGACAAATGTATGAAAACAAAAAAGCAATTTCACGCTTTCTAGCTGTAAGGTTTATCAAGTTTTGTTAAAAGTAACTGAAAGACGGAAACGAACGAAAGTGTACGTTAGCTGGAACTTTGGAGGCTAACTTTTGCTTTAATATTTAAAAGCTGTAAGTGTAAAGCAAGTGGAAATGCCTTTTGCACAACCGTGTCATTTTTGTAGCTAAGTGCTACATCTTTCTGCCTAAGCGTAAAAGTCAAAGTTTGTCTACAAGAACGCTGATTGTGAGGACATATTAAAAAACGACTTATTTACCTGGGTCATTTTCTCCCTGTTTGCCTTAGGATTCAAAGGAGCTTCTGTCAGGAGAACTGGATGTTCTTCAGGAGCAACTCGGAGTTCGTTGTAGAAGGTGTGATGCCAGATCTGCCAAGAAAGAAAGTCAGTATTAAAGCTTATAAACTTGCAGGTATTCTAGAGTTGTAGGATCTAATAGAATGCTTTATGACAAATTTTCGCTTACTTTTTCCATATCGTCCCAGTTTGTGACAATTCCGTGTTCGATGGGATATTTTAGCGTCAAGATACCACGTTTGCTCTGAGCTTCATCGCCGACGTACGAATCTTTCTGCCCCATACCAACCATGACACCTTGGTGACGAGGACGGCCTACAATCGACGGAAAAACAGCACGGGGAGCATCGTCTCCTGCAAAACCAGCTTTGCACATACCTGAACCATTATCCACGACCAACGCAGCAATGTCATCATCTGCCATATTGAATTTTCAGTCAGCGAAAAGCTGCTTGTATTTCTTGTGCTGTTTTCGATGAAAATGAAGCTAACACGCTTCACGCTACGTAACACAGAGCAAAGTGCTACAAATTGTCAATCAACTGACGAATTGACTAGTTTATTACCTTATATGGTTATCTTTGAGGCCTAATATGGTAATCAAATTTTCCAGGCTTTGATTGATGGCTTGTGTTGGCTTACTTTAGATCCGAGAAAGCGCCTGGGAACGAGTTAAAATGCGTAGCACTTTCTGCTTGAAAGTCTAACTTTTCTTGGCCGCGAAATAATTTAATTACCGGTACTATTCGTTCCAATTCGGAATTAACTGAAAAACTCCTATAATTTTTATTTACGGAATACAATCCCTTGAAACTGATAAAAGATCATCTTCAACGATCTTGCGCGCACATGTTTTGAGGGTATTTCACGCCGTCAACACGTGTGCGCGCGTTTTCGCGTTTCCCCCACGCACGACTCGAATGTTCTAAAGGCCCGGCCCGGCCAAACGAACGCAACATTTCAACGCAAGATCTTGCAACATTGTTGGATCGTGTAGCGAAGGAGCTGGCCAAACGCGCACAACATCTTGCAACATTTCACGGGTTTGTCGATGTTTATGTGCCCCAGGCTCCTGGATGTGGAGGACTTTGAGTGGTATCGATATCGGCGTCGTCGAATTTTAGCTTTTTCATTGGCGCTACTTCTAGTGGATGACGATGAAAGAGTAGGCAAAAGAGGTAAAACTCGGTAATGGATTAAGTGAAGACAAGCTAGAGAAAGGTTACAGTTGCAAATATTGTGCAAGAGTTAATAGTAGAAGAAGTGGCGGGATACAGGGAAATGTTCGGAATGAAACCTAGCGCGCATGCCCTAGTGCAACAATGTTGCGTGAACGTGGCTAAACGAGTACAACATCATGCAAAATCCAAAAATGTTGCAAAAAAAACTTGAACATTTTCAAACTTGATCCAACAACATCCAACAGGCTGGCCAAACGTTGCTAGCACCAATGTCGCAAGATGTTGCGTTGAAATGTTGCGTTAGTTTGTCCGGGCCTTAAAACGTTCTGATGAGGCATGGCTGACGGCGACGCGATTATAAGTAGTTTTGTCTTTATTTTTTTCTTTTCGACTCGTACTTAACAAAAAAAACAAATTGGAGAGCAAAGGAGGTTGAGGGGGCATCTGATTTGCTAATGTCAACCTTCTTCTTCTCTCCCTAGTGTTTCTTCTTGGTAAACAGATTGAAGTAGAAAATATCTTTATTAAAAATAGCAATAAAAATAATTTACAATAACTATATAATTGATACTTAAAAATAATGAAAGCTAAAAAGAATTACATTTCTATATATTCATTTTTTCGATAAAAAAATATTCAAAGAATAGCTGAAAATTTTGAAGTTAAACAGAGATATATATTTAAAATAATAATAATAACAACAATCTTTATACAGGGAGCTCACTTTACTATTATAGTGGTATTCTGTGAGGCCCTGTGTAAATAAAAAATAAAAAATAAAAATAATGGTTAAAAGCCAACTAAGTTAAAAAGATTAAAATCTACAAAATTACGCTAAGAATTATATATAATACACTAAAAGCTATAAAAACATGTAAGTTGTAAAAAACTTAGTAAAAAGGTAATGCTTAGGGCTAACTATAGATTTAAAAAAAATAGTTTTTAGCTTTTTGCTTAAAATAATAATGTTTTACCAAATTACCCAAAAAAAATTCTGCGGAAGAAATTTAAAAAAAAAAAAATCGTGCACAAGAAATTAAGCACGTGAAAAAAAGTTCAAGCATTTTGGTAAAAAAAATTCTTGCAAATAGTGATGCAACATCACCATTTTTGAACCAGTGCAAAATATTTGAACTCAGTGGAGCAAAATATTTTCACCAGGGCAAAATATTTGCACTGGTGTATAACTATATTCTACTGTTCAAATGTTGTTGACAATAGCCCAATTTCGATGTATTAAAATTCAATTTGAAACAAAAGACAACACTACGAGGCTTAGGGGAATAAACCAAATAAATCCTTTCTGTCATTCCCCTAAGCCTCGCAGTGATGTCTTTTGTTTCAAGTTGAATTTTAATATATCCAAATTGGGCTATTTAAATAGACAGAAACGCTTTATCACAATATTCGTCTTTATATTATAGAGATAAAGAAGAATAGACAATCGTATTGCAACAGATTGAAATTGCAGTTCAGCCACAGAACAGATCATCAAGTCTTTCAGTGAGAACTATAAACACTTGAAATAAAATGTTAAGCCCCTCCTCCTCTTGAGTGACTTATTTTACTTTGAGCCCGGCCCCCTATCCTTGCTTTGATTTTACTTTATGCTCCCCCCCCCCCCCCCCCCCCCACTCCCCGATAATTCAATTGCACTCTAAATCTAATGCGCAGACGGTCCGCGTAATACTGTTTTTGCGAATTGCTAAAATTGAAAAAAATAAGTCCGGTCGTCAAATTTAAAAAAGTGCCGCCATTGCTAAAAACGCTGTTTTGTTTTCATACCTGAACATCAGATCTGAAATAATTAACAAATATGGATTTTTTATACGTGAGCTATTGAGTATGGCTTGTCCAAAGTTAAAAATGACGCGTTGAAAGGAGTACAAAAAACTGTATTAGAGATTTCAATATTTATCGGCAAAGACGTGTTTCTCGGAAAAGATTTTGTGTTTCGAAATTGCACCGTATGTCATCGACTGGATGAGGTGTGGTCCTATTGACTGGAATCATTCAAAGACAGTTTGCATCAAAAATTGAACTTTATATTGAACGATCCGTGCTCCTTCATGGGAAATAAAACTTATATTCTCGTAACTATCGTTTCGTGTTTTTTTATTTTGTTAGCCAAAATCAGGGTAATAAGCTCTTGCCAAAATGTCTTGTATTGTTTCTACTGTGACCAGCTTTTCAGCCAAGAGACTTTGACGGCGTTGAAATTTTTCCTCCCTGACTCTATTTTCTTTGCAGAGTCGCAGTCTTGTCGTTATGCATGGTTCAATTCCTACAGTAACCATCCCCCCCGGGCAACCCCGGGACAAAGTCGGCCCTTGTGGCCCGGGGGTGGGGAATTTTGCAAGTAGTTATTTGTCCCGGGGGTAGGGGGTGGGGATAATCTAGATGCGAAAGGAATTATGGGGCGAAAATTTCGTCGAAGCACATGGCGGACGACATGACTGAACAAGCGGACTTCTTTGCTGGGAAATCCTTACAATTTGTTAGTAATTGGCTGGAAGAAAACAATTTGGCAAAGTTAAAGCCTGTATTTGAAGGAGTGTTGCCTGTCAGTGGATGATGTGAAGTGTTGGGAAGAACACATCCTCAGTACACGAAACAACCGCAAGAGAGGAGCGATGAAAGCCAAAGAAACGCGAGCAATGGGAGAGATGCTTCCTGATCTTTGTAGCCATACGAGTCTAGTCTAGTCCAGTCCATTTCTCTTTTGTAAATTGTTCGGTGGATTTAGATAATAAATATTTCGATTCTGTCTTCTTGAGAAACGATACAGCTTGCTGTTGGGTGTCCCGGGGGTGGGGGATTACCTCTTTCTTTGTGCCCGGGGGTGGAGAATAGGACGCCAAGTAAAGAAAAAATGGCAAATATCCGGGGGTGTGCCCAGGGGGGAACGGTAACTGTAGGAATTGAACCATGCACTTTTTCTACGCTCAGTTTTTTTTGGGGGGATCGGCGAATGAAATAGCTTCCGGCGGTTACCCGAGTTTTGGACTTCTTCTCCGCATAGGATACAAATTACTTCGCTTGATCTTGGCGAGAGAACAACTTTATAGAAGGTTTTCGTAGTATGTAGTTAAACTTCCGTCAGACGCCATTCGAGTTCGCGATGACCGCGCACAGAGCGCGTTTAATTTGCGACATGTCAATCATTTTTTCGCGTCAAAAATTACGCGTCTGATTCAAATTGTTTCAAGTGAACGAGTCGTCCTTCGCGACTTAAATTCCTCGCGCAAATTTATCGCTTAGGGCCGATTCGCACTAGCGGACAAGTTTAAAATGTCATGACATTTTTGACAAAAACAAAATTGTCGCGACAAGTCAGAGACATTTTGAAGAAAACAAAAGGTATAATTATCAGTACAATAGCTCTGCACGTGCTTCTGGCATCCTTGTACATTTCTCGGCACGGTCGTCTTGAGCAAACATCAAATATGCAGGCAGGTCCACGTGGTGAAAAATGTTAAAACGATTTGCATTTGAAGTGCGCGTGTACTGATGTTTTTGTGCTCGTGCGGGGAAAATGTCGCAAGAAAACTATTATTTTTCCCGTCCATTTATCGGCACAAACTGGTTCCCTCCGCATTCTCTTGTTCCAACCCCGGTATTACCATCCTTCCACGACGTCACCTCCGCAAGTTATGAAGCAAGTGGCGTTTCGACAGATGTTAACGCCACACAATCGTCCACGAAGCGGGACTATGATAAATGGGCAAAGGACGAAATTTCGCGTGTTGTTTGTTAGTACAATCCAGACCAAACACAATAGCCAATCAACAACGTATTGTTATCTGGCATTACGAGGGGCATTGGAATGCGACTTGTCATGAATTGTCCTGCCTTGAGGCAGGACAACGGCCCCTTTGAAGATTTGTCCGTTTTGACAAAATTTGCACTTGTCCAACAAGTCGTTCGCACTTGTTTTTGCGATTGTTTGACAAAATGTATCGCGCGTCCAACGCTGACCAATCATAAGACAACTGCTTCTTTGTTTTCCTGAATTGTTGGACAAGTTCTAGGTCTCAAAAAACGTATTCGCACTTGTTTTCTGTAACAAGTGACACATTAATGAAGAAATCTACAAATTGTTACAAAATTTGTCCGCTAGTGCGAATCGGCCCTTATATTATAAACGACTGTAAAAGCGAAGGTCGACTTGTCATGGCAAGTCTAATTAGGACTTGGTGACTCGGCGACCTCGATAAGCACTACACAGGCTCGATTACTAGCCGCTGTTCGGGGAAATGAGGCCGCGGTCCTTCCCAGAATGCGCGTGCTAAATACCTTTGACACTTAAATAAAGTCATTTATTTATGGAATTCCCGGACTTGAGATAGAGAGGACGGAAATCGTGCCTACATCGATCATAGACCGCAAGTCTGCGAGCCGTTGCCTGGGAATCCTGGGATGTGCGAGGTAGTTCAAGTGATGTAACCCCCGGGGGGGTACTCTGCAAATTTTTTGGTGGGGGTGTTCCGCTGGGACTCTGAGACCATTAACCTATACTAGACATACATTTTAGCTGCATTTTGCAACCCTATTCTAGACTAAACACCGAAAAACCCTACCCTATCCTAGACCTATTCCAGACTCGCTATTTTCCAGAAACTCGTTCACTATCACAGTTATTAGTTACCAGGGGTCAGTAAAAATGCCGTACTGCTCGCCGTACCGATTTTTAAATGCCATTTGCTAGTAAACCTTGTCTGGACGAAATTCTTCTCGCAACTGATAAGTATAGTTTTCAACACTGTAACGGTCACTTTTGAAAATGTATGTAGTAGCATACGAAACGTCAAGTTTTTTAGAAAATGAATAAGTTCAATATGTTTATCACCGCTGTTTGTGTTCTATTTCTTATCAACTGATCAGTTTCGCGTAAAATGATACCCTATTCTAGACCAAAAATCTCTGAACACTATACCCTATCCCAGACTAAACTGCCTGAAAACCATACCCTTCACAGCAGCACATACCTTTATAGCTCATATATGGGAGTTCCCCCCCCCCGGGTGTAACCCCAAGGGGATGAATGAGGCCAAATTGTTAAACCCAAAAAAAGTCCTAGAAAGGCAAAAGAAACATTTTAGATATTTAATTTCCTCTTTTATTGTTTTATTTTATTTTAAGGTATTTTATTTTATTCTTCAACGGTCAATCTATATGTCGTCAGTCTTACGTATTTCCGTCATTATGCAAGCTATTTTTCCATATAACCACGTATACCAAATAAATGTAAATTTTCAGTCCTCATTGTACCCAAAGATGCATGGCTGGTTTAGCCAGCCGAATATAGTACTTAAACAACTAAAACTCTACGTTGTATCAGTGTCTGTTTCAACAGTGTATTACATCATTAATTTGATCCAACGTACACAGCAGGATTGTCATCCCGGGGGGGGGGGGGGGGGGGGGAATTGTCGTCCACGGCTGCCTACTGTAACTGTTTGAACATTTTATCATAACCCCTCAAAAGTCCCTTTTCTCTCTACATAACATGTTACGCTTTTTGCCGACCCCCCAAAAAGGCTTCACCAAAATCTTTCACCCTAAAATTTCTAACCCAAAATTTCTAATTTCACCAAAAAATTCCTAACCCGAAAAAGTCCTCAGATCGCAAATTTCAACCCCCACCCCCCAACCCCTCCAGAGGAAACTGAAACGAAACGTGATAAGAGGTCAGAAGAGCACAATAAAACAAATATATTTCAGGAACTACTTAAAATGCGAAAGAAGTTTTAACCTGAAAGCATTTCCTTTTGATTTTCTTGTGCATGATAGCGGTTAATCTGATCAATGAGGTCAGACGAAGAAACGAAGTGGGAAAGCAAACTTTCCCTTTTCCTTGGGGGATAGGCATACATGTACAGGCTAAACATAGATTCGAACGAACTTATCAAACCAAAGCTCATCTTATAAACAACACCGGGTTTATATGCTATATTGCTATCTGATTTGGAAATTAAATTGGATATTATTTAATATTGGCTGTGAAAGAAGGGTCACCTTTAATCTCCGACAATCCTCGATATTTCCTTCTCAAACTGTAGGCGCGGCTGGTTAGAGGTGATCATGACGCTCTCGAAACTCTGAACAAGTAAAACTTGTTCCATGATCAGTGTCCGGGATCAGTGTTGAAAGCAAGGTCATAAATCTACTTCATAAAATCTCTGCGTTTAGCCACATTGCAGACAAAGAGATTCTTTCTCTGTTCGCGGGAATCACATATTCACAATAGAGACTGCTCCCCGGGGCCCGCTCACAGCTGGTAAATGTAATGTTGCGTTATATATTTCCGGTATACCGTAGTTTGATGGCGTGACGAAACGGGAACAAAGCTAGAAATATCGATATATTTATACTTACAAAAATATCTTCTATAATCTCTGTGAAGTAAAATGACTACATAGATTATTTTTTTGCTGCATCTTACTGAAAACTTTATGATGTGATCTGCATCATGGGGTGTTCATTCTCATGAACAAAGTACAGACCTTCTGTGATCAATCGGAGTGGTTTAAGTGATTTTCGAAAAAATATATAAATCCCATAAATGGTAAACGACGGAAGAAGCATAAAAAACAAAAACAAAAAAACGAATTCCACAGAAATTTCGCGCCCACACAAATAATCTTTGTAAGTTGATTCCCAAGAGAAAGGGAAAGAACAGGAAACTGTAAAATAAATTGATCAGTGGGAAACTAACCTGGGGGAGGGTGATTACTCTTCGAATTTGTTTTGTGGGCGTGTGTGGTCTGTCTCTTTAGACCCAAACCTTAAAATTTCACACTTCTTTTCAAAACAGAAAGGCAAAAATCTATACTTTTTTTGTCAGACTAAAAGACTAAACAGTTTCAGTCCAAAATTGTCATATTTGTAAAATCATATTCTTTGCCTTTGCTGCCGAATGTATAGCTTGTACAGGAGAGTATCCCCCCCCCCCCCCCCACCCCGGGGTAAACACGGCCCCTATTTAATTGAATTACAGTAGCCTTAGTAATCGCCAGGAGTCGATTACCGTAGATTTTTTCAGTGTAACGTTAAAATTTTGGAGTTTTTTTCTTTCTGAGAGTTTTAACAACAAATCCGCGAAACAAATACACAAAGGCAATTCCGAACTGCGAGCTGCCAAATCATAGCATAATTTTGAGTGCAATGGCGAACTCCCGTAGCGTGAGCAAAGACAACCACACCTCCCCACTTTTGTTTTAGCCTCAGCAATTTTCCTAAATTGAACGTGACACAGATTCAAATCTAGAAAAATTCACTTTCTGACTGGATGAATCATGCTTTCACCTTAACGAAATCGCCAAAAATGTAATAAGCTTCGATTTATAGTGGAAATTTCGGTTTGGGACATATGACCTTTGTTGACAGATCTCTTGTTTGTTTGTCGGCCGGCGCGCGTAGGGCTGGGTGGGGTGTTTTGCCAGAATACCGTAGAGCTACGTTTCGCCTTGCTGCTAGATTTTAACGTTTAAGATAAAGTCAAATGGACATTAAAAATAACTGCGATTTTGATAACCGACTTGAAATATACATTTCAGTTTTCTTTCGACAATTTTGATTCTCGTGTTGTTATTCACTAATGACGTCATAAGCGTCACCTCTCAATTCCCTGTCGGATCCCCTTGGGCGAACCAAGCGCACCAAATTTTGACCAAATTTGGTAACAACTTGTGCCCCATTGTCATGGTACGGGTATAAATAACGCTGCCGACAACTCGATCGTTCTATTTGTTGTGGTTGCCGAGAGTGATCGCTTGGTCTTTGAGATATTTCAGTGCCTCGGAACGTTTCGCTTTCTTACTCACAATGGCCGATGAAGATGTTGCCGCTTTGGTTGTGGACAATGGCTCCGGTATGTGCAAAGCTGGATTTGCAGGAGACGATGCTCCCCGTGCTGTTTTTCCTTCGATCGTAGGCCGTCCTCGTCACCAAGGTGTCATGGTTGGTATGGGGCAGAAAGATTCGTACGTCGGCGATGAAGCTCAGAGCAAACGTGGCATCTTGACACTGAAATATCCCATCGAACACGGAATCGTTACCAACTGGGACGATATGGAGAAGGTATGTTGTCTTTGACCGGTTGTTTTATTTAAAATTTCTTGCGATCCCTTGAATTAAACTGACCAAACTGTCACTTCTCTTGCAGATCTGGCATCATACCTTCTACAACGAACTCCGAGTTGCTCCTGAAGAACACCCAGTTCTCCTGACAGAAGCTCCCTTGAATCCCAAAGCAAACAGGGAAAAAATGACCCAGGTATGTATTTTTCTGTTCAAAATTTTTGTTTCAACTAGTTACGTGAAGTTGTGGCCCCACCCCCAATTTTTTTCAATTTTGCCATACGAAAGTACACCGCCCACTAGCAACACAGAAAGCAATCATTTAACCGATTTTATAACATGCATTTACATCCCTTTTGATTGCATATATTGCCCTTCAATGTTGCTGGAATATTTTTGTGCTGTGTTGCAAATTATTCCCCTGAGAGGCCTACGCTAAACACGCATGGTTAGTGTTCGTTGAATTCATAGAACAAACCGTGCTTGGATCGATTCGCACATTTTGTTTTCCTTACAAAGATTCCTGCTTGAAATTGCTAAAGAATTTGCTCAACTATTTATTGCCACTTAAACGTTCTTGAAATTTCCTTCGTTCTCGTTTTGCTAAGGTTTACAGAGCATAAGAACTTTTTTAAAGTATACCGGTTGATTTCCATATATGGTAAACGTTATCAGCTATAGGTCAGCTGGTTTGTTTTTCTAAAAGATTAAAAAATTATGAGTAAATTCCTTTTATTATACAAGCCAGGTATTGTGTCACGTAGATTTTGCTGTGTTTTGGTCAAAATACACTAAATATATGACAAAGTACCTTTGCTCAAACATAAAATTGCTTTTAGAACACCACGAAGGTAATATCAAGTGATTTCTTCAAGGAAGAACAAACCATATTTTTTTCTGCGTTTTTTCCATGACTCTTGGGAGGAACTTGAAAAAAATTGGCCAATTACTACTTTCTGTGCACTGGTAGAGTATTTGTTAACAAAACTGGACCATTAATTTAAAGGTTCCCATTGAAACAAATATGTTTTTTTGGCTTTTCAAAGGGATACTAAAAATAGGTGACAGGGTCGCTTTAAGCTCTGTTAAATTTTGATCAAAGTTCAATTTCCTGTAAATTAAACAAATGGAAGATTAATCTAATAAATTTGATAAATTATAGAAAGTTAATTTTTACTCTGGTTTATTGGCAGATCATGTTCGAAACCTTCAACGCCCCAGCCATGTATGTCGCCATCCAGGCTGTACTGTCCCTGTATGCCTCTGGTCGCACCACTGGTATTGTTATGGACAGTGGTGATGGTGTTACTCACACTGTGCCTATCTATGAGGGTTATGCCCTGCCCCATGCCATCCTGCGTCTCGACTTGGCTGGTAGGGATCTCACCGACTACCTTATGAAGATCCTCACTGAGAGAGGCTACTCTTTCACCACCACTGCTGAGCGTGAGATTGTGCGTGACATCAAGGAGAAGTTGGCCTATGTTGCCCTTGACTTTGAGCAGGAGATGTCCACTGCCGCATCAAGCTCCAGTCTTGAGAAAAGCTATGAGCTTCCTGATGGTCAGGTCATCACCATCGGAAATGAGCGATTCCGCTGCCCAGAAGCCATGTTCCAGCCTGCCTTCCTTGGTATGGAATCTGCTGGTATCCATGAGACCACCTACAACTCTATCATGAAGTGTGATGTGGACATCCGTAAGGATCTCTATGCCAACACTGTCCTCTCTGGTGGCTCAACCATGTACCCAGGTATTGCTGACCGAATGCAGAAGGAAATCGCCGCCCTGGCACCACCAACCATGAAGATCAAGATCATCGCTCCCCCAGAGCGCAAGTACTCTGTCTGGATTGGAGGCTCAATCTTGGCTTCCCTGTCCACCTTCCAACAGATGTGGATCTCAAAACAGGAGTATGATGAATCTGGTCCCGCAATTGTTCATCGCAAGTGCTTCTAAGTTCTGATCTTAAATGAACAGTTGAGTTTGGTTTGCCTGATTGGAAGAGTTCACCACTATTGGCGGCGTGGTACAATATCTGAAATGAACACTAACTTGAGAGATTGTGTAAATTTTTGTATAGAATATTAAATGATTATGTGAAAGTGGCCAATGAACTACTGTGGACAGTACTGGAGTTTTATTAAGTGTAAAAATTTAATTAAAACTCTTGTTGTTTAAAATGCTGTGTAGTTTTTGCTTTGGAAACTATTTTGTGGGCTGGGAAGGAACATATTTTGTGATTTCGGTTTTTCATTTACTTTTTATCCTTATTTTTTTTCAAAAAGACAGACTTAATATCAATGCCCAATAAAACCTTTTGGCCTGAATTTCAGCCATTTCTTCAATTTTTTGTACACTGATATATTTTATTGAAATTTTAAAGAAAGCAATTCTGAGAATTTTTTATTTGAGAAAACATCAAAATATATTACAGAAAGAAGAAAAAAAAGACTTCTGATGAAATATATTGCGAGTGCTGACGCAAGCTAAGGTTATATCAAGCGCCAGGTTTTTCCTTGCTCACAGGCAATTTTGAATAACACCTAGTGGTATTCAGTGGTGGATCTAGGGGAGATTTCCCCCACCCCCTGCTAAAAATATTGAAGGGCACTTCGTTTTCATTCCGATCCACCCCCCCCCCCCCCTCCCCCACCAATAACAATGCGTTTACACCTTGCATAACCGCGCGTTCGTCAGTGTACTCTTCACGATCCTTTGAGTTTGTCCTCGTTTATGTTCAAGCAAGACAGGCCAGGAGCCCATTCGAATATATCCAAATAATATTACAAGACAGGCCAGGAGCCCATTGATTATTAATTTTGTCATAGGCACACCAACGCAAAAATAGTCTAGAAGCTTGCATTGTATTTGCCAATTTCGAGCATTTCCCGCTTGGTGTTAGGAGGAATATTACATTTTCGGTAGTTTACTGAGCAGGAGAAGAGCTTTCTGCACCCTCTTTGCTTCTTAACCAATGGCGAATCTTCGTGTACGCGTGTCAATACTTAATCTGCAGCGCTTGTATTGTTATATATTTTTTCTATTCTAATGTACTTGAACTCCATGAAAAATCTTCCATTAATTTTCCCCAATAGAACAAGCTGCGGTTCTGTTCTCGGGCGTTACCTCGCGCTAGACACGCGTGTTGTCACGCCGAAGCCTGGGTCGAGTGCTGACTAATTCCACCCATGATTCCTTTAGAGCACCTTGACAGCAAGAACTCTATCAAAATGGCGACTTCAACTGATATGAAAGGAAATGTGGTTAAAATGGAAGTGGACTACAGCGAGACTGTAGATAAAAGAATACCAGAATGCGAGGCATTAGCTGCTGTATGTAATCCCAGGGTTTTGTTGGCTTTGCTTTCGTGGCAGTATTATTTGAACTTTGCACGTGTTGGTCTTTAAAAGACTCAAACCGGCCGTTTCAAATCACTGGAAAATTCTTATCGTATGAGCCGGTTTGTTTGTTATATAAAGCTTTATTCGTTTTGTCCCTGCTGTTTATTAGGATGGTAAACTCAGTGAGGCACTGGAGATTCTTCTGTCTTTAGAGAAACAAACTAGAACGGTGAGCAATACATAAGTTTAATTAATAGACCGGTAAAAGCGTGAATTAAATTATTAACTTATATTAAGCTTGTGAAAGATCTTTATTTGAAATAAGAAAGATAAGATTGAAATAGAATACATTTTTTATGTTTCTTAAGAGTACTATTGAAACACGAATGAAAGTCTTGAGAGATTGAGAAATATTATAGAAACTTGAGAAAAGTTTAACAAATATAATAATAAGCCATGCAAGAGTTTTTCAGGATCTTTTTTATATCCATTGGATACCACCAGGCATAGTCAATAGTTAGAGGTCGATATAAGAAATCAATCAGTCAAAATCAATCACTGATTGTTATGTATTGATATCTGCAATTGATAACAATCAAACCCTCTGGAAGAAATAAGTATTGATTGTTATCGTTTGGCAATAGTTGAGGTTGCAGACAAAACGTGGACCCCCTTCTGGACCCCTCGATTTTTCTATCCAAAAAAAAATAAGGTCTACCTTAGATAAAGTTACAAAAACATATCATTGCTTGGTTTGTGCAATAATTTCTTCAACTCACCATGCAGCTCGAAGACAAAAGAAAGTGTTTCCCAAATGCACGCTAAAATTTCTATGTTTTCACTGATAATTTCTGAGGAAAACCAGAACTTCTTGACAAACAGCTACTTCATCAATATCTAGTTTGGTCTGTGCCCCATTTGTGTAGTTCTGGGCTACAACTCCTGCCATTTTGTTTCTGTCATCTTGGTTTTTACCGCTGACCATTACCAAGGAGCATGCAAGATGAGGGATTGTAAGTTTTTATTTGCATTTTGTAATCCACCTATAATCTCTTCAATCATTTGCAAACTTTGTATCTTTTATTTGCAAAATAACATCTCTATTTGTCACAGTCCTTTTTTCGGAATCAGGGAAGGAGAATAATGGTCTTTTTCAAAGCATGTAAGTTTTCCTTAGTATTAATGAGGATAAGAAACAACGATCATGCATCAATCTTGTATCTTATTCCTTAAAGTAGGAAACTTTTCCCCATGCTTCCTACCTTAAAAAATAAAAACTTACAATCCCTTATCTTGCATGGATGTATTATGTAACCGTTGGTAATGGGCAGAGGTAAAAACCAAGATGGTGGAAACAAAATGGCAGGAGTCGTAGCCCAGAACTAAATGGACCGAACTAGACACAGTTTTGCAAATATTGACGAAGTAGCTGTTTGTCAAGAAGTTCGGGTTTTCCTGAGAATTCATCAGTGAAAACATCTAAAATTTAACATGCACAAACCATGCAATGGTATGTTTTTGTTATTTTTTCTAAGGTAGACCTTATTTATTATGTTTTTTCTTTGGGGTCCAGAAGGGGATCCTGAAAGGGGTCTAGAAAGGGGTGTCCAGGTTTTGTGTACACCCGATAAACGATCACAATCAATAATCCATTTTTGTCACAAATTCATCTTATTGTTTCAAGCATATATTATAACCATTTTTCTGGACTGAAGGTGGTATTGCTATTGTTAAATAAAAAATGCAGGACAGGTGTTCATTGTTAAGCATTTTATTATCATGTCCATCATGTTCAGTCATTCCTACGTTATTGACTCCATCTTGGATTTCTTTTATCAAAATCTTTCTTAGATGAGAATCCAACTCAAGACAAAAATCCTTTCTGAAAACAGTCTATAGTAATGGATACCAATCAATAAATTAATCCTTAGAGATTTCTATTACCAATCGATAGCAATCAAACTCAAAACTGTTTTTTCATTGATTTTCGTTGATTGCTATCGGCAGTGAATATCAACTGGAGATTTATATCGATTGGTATCAATTACTATTGATTATCAGTTTTCGATTGACTACACCTGGGATACCAGCAGATAATGTTTAGTTGAGCATAGGAGGAGAATAGTAGCTTCATGTCTTTATGTTTAACCAGTGTGCATTTATTAATCTTTTGCCTCAAGGCTGCTGATATGCATTCTACAAGCCGCGTGTTAGTGTGTTTAGTGCAACTCTGTTTCAAGAATAAAGACTGGAATGCACTCAATGAACATATCATTATCTTAACCAAGAGGAGAAGCCAGTTGAAACAGGTACAACTAACATCTAACCAAAACAATTTTCTTTTCTCATTAAACATTATTACTTATATCTTAACCCAGGGCTATCATTATTTTTTTTAACCCATTGACTTATGCACAATTTCTCAGTTTTTAAATGAATCAAGGAACGATAATAAAATGAGCAATGCGCACAAGAATAAGAGTGAACACAGACTTGAAAAAACATCTCTTCAGTCTAGAATAATTGGTGTCAGCGATTTTCCAATAAAAAACATCAGTTGCAAACGAAACTTGAAAGTCAAAATATCAAAAATTATGCAGACATTTTGGGTTTTGCAATGCTAGGAAAATTGAAACTACGAAATGCAAATTCGGTTTTGTTTACAAAAGATCTCTTTCTAGATTAATTACTCAAATAACAAACACAGGAAAAAGGACAAAATTTGTTGATAGTTTTATTCAAATATCTACTAGTAGTAATCATAGATTATAGTGTGTCTCTTTATCCCGTGGCACCTCGTCTTGACCTAGTACCTTAGTTTCATGAATTAATTCAGCCACTGTTTAAAAGAGATTTGTCGCGAGATAAACGTTGGGCCGACATCAAACAAATTCACGATATCGCCGTGGGATCGGGCAAAATCCTGCCGTGCTGTGTACTCCGAAAGGTCTCAGATTTTTACGACATATAAATGGTATATTTGTCTTGATTTCATTTCGGTTATTTCTCCGATTCTGAAATCATACTCCTCAGTACATGTACTAATACCGGAACCGGAAATGAGAAATTTCTGAGAAAAGCCTGAAAAAGTGCTCCCATAATAAACTTCTTGGACACCGACGATTAAGTCACACAACATTCAATGTGAATTTCGCAGGATTTTTCGGATAAAATTACAACTACCAGTTGCAAGTAAGACACAAGACTGTTGAATATAATTTGTTTATTAGCTAGAGAAATTTTAGTCACAAAATTGCGAAATCTTTAGTCGCAAATGCGCCCGATACAGGCGCAATTTCGAGCACTGTAAAGTTAATCTGCGTTCGCCTGGCGCGGCCGGTCAGTGAATTATTGCTACAAGACATAAGCGAATTGCACCGTACCGTAGAACATTGCGAAGAACGACGTCGGTATTTAGGTGAAAGCTTCCCAAATCAGGCAGAGAACCACAGCAAAATCAAGATAGAACATTCAAAACATACCAGAACGGTAGCAAGGAAAATCTGTAACTTCTTGCTTGATTCCAAAGAGACCAAACAACTTACTTGGTCCGGAGAAGAACCTTCGTCCAATTTTTCCACTGCGTACTTTTACCAGGCATTGAAATATTGAGCCGTACGATTCCAAAATCGGGAAAATATCCGAAACTAAATCAAGACAAATAGATTATTCACATGTGACATTTCGGAACCCCAGCTCCCCAGGATGATGCCTGATTTCCACGAGCTGGGAATGCTGGATACTATTGTGACGTTTCAAGATGGCGCCGATTTGGTACCGACACTTTTCTCGATTCGTTCCGCTTAGCCTAGACGACGTGCTAAGAATGCTGGATACTGTTGTGACGTTTCAAGATGGCGCAGATTTGGTACCGACACTTTTCTCAATTCGTTCCGCCTAGCCGACAAGATTAGGAAGCGTCTCCTTTGTCGACGCAATTAGAATACTCTCAAAAGCAAAATGTGAGGAAATTGCAAGGAAATTGTCCATGCAAGAAAATTTGGTAAGCACATGGGGAATTTCTTACCAATTGCACGAACAAATGTGGCTGAGTTTTCTAAAAATTTCTCAAAAACTAATGATAACACAAAGAAACAGAAAGTAAATCCATATTCAAAAATATTTTTTTCTTTAACATACAATGTAGTCTTCCAAGGAAGCTTGAAAATTCTTAGAAGTCTGCCGCTTTGAGTGTGAATTCTGAAGGACTTCAGACATGCCCTCACTTTGCGATAAATCGATGGTGATCCTCAAAGGATGGTTTCATCGCTTTCAGCCATCTTACCACCACTTTTTAAGGTGTAAAAATCTTCTTTAGGACTTTTTCTTTCCATTTCAAAGTCTTAAAAGGTGTTTTTATTCCAGTTATGCAAAATTAACATCTGAAAAATGAAAACGAGCGGCCACATTTGTTTGAAATCTGATATTCTCCGAGTGACAAACCACTTCTCTCTAATCCCTCCTAAAACCCAAACATATGCGCAGAAGATGGATTCTGATTGGTTTACAGCCAAATTTGTTGTATTGCGATGCGCAAAATTCAAACTTTGAAGGATTTTGGGTTTTTCTGTTCCATCAATCATCTCAGTAGGGGGCGGGGTTATGCAATTCAAAATGCAATGTGCACACTTCAATTCCTGTGAGACTATGACTTGAATGGTATGTTTGTTGAGGGAAGGATGGAGAGTAGCAGACATTGCTTCAGTCTTGTACTATAGGGAAGACAATCGTGGGAAAGATCAGAAGTATCTTTGTAGCAAACCAGTCAATTGAGTGTCGACCGAGGCAGGGAAAGTTGAAATGCCTCAGCAGTGATAAGTTTTGATGTGTTGCCTGAACTCAATGGTGTATAAGGATAAATGTGACCTCTAGCGCAACAACAATACAAACAGCTATCTGTTTAAGGCGTTCGCTTGCCGTTCAACAGCTGTTCATGAACGGTAGGAGGCTGTTTTAACGGCCATGACGAGTCATTCAAAAATATATTCAGCCATTTGAACGGCTGCTACTAGCCGTTAAAAAAATCTTTATCGGTTTGGAAAAAATATTCAGCTGTTCGAATGACTGATGTTAGTATCTGTTTAGATAAAAGATTTCTGGCCAATTGAATGGTTATCGAAAGAGCTCTAGTCTTTTTACAGTTGATTTCTTTTGTTTTCATTCGCTCACCACATGTCAACTGTAATTTGCAACCTTTTCAATATAAAAAGATCTCGCTATTCACAGAATTATAAACACGCATTCAAAAGAGAAACACCTTCAGACTATAGTCATTCTATTGCCAGAACGATACTTGGAATTGAAAGCAGGGAGTTTGGAAAAGCTTAATCATTGTTAATTTTGTTCAGCGAAACTACAAAGAAAACAGAGAATTCTTAGAAGCGGACAGTCTGTTTGTCAAAAAGTGTGTTGTGTTACCAACACTGTTTCGTATGCAAATTTTAGCAAAAATTAATTCGCAAAGTTATGCTTTAGTTAGTAGCTAGCTCAAACAGAATAAATCTGAAGAACTTCAGTAGCCTTGTTGCCTGAAAACCCTGCAAAACGGACAAAGGTGGGCGAGCGCATTGCATTTTGATGCAAAACCCCGCCCCCACTGAGATGATCGACAAAAAAGAAAAACCCAAAATCCTTTGCATTCCGCGCATCGCGATACAACGAATTTGGCTGTAACTTTCCTGAAGCCTTTTTTAACAATAGGGGACCAAAAGAACTTTCTAGTGGAGGCATGGGTGAGTTTGCATACATGCAGATAATCATGCGCCATTTACAGCCGGTTTTGGCCGGTGTAGGAGTCCTAGAGAAAATAGGTCTCAGATGTTGCCAATGTTTTGCTTTTCTATCGAAGTAGCCGGTGTTAAAACACATCAGGGATCAGGGAAACTCCCTGATCCCCAGCCCTTAATTACAGCTTCATTAACCCCAGCCAAACAGAGATGCCGATCTCCCATTAAAAATGACCAAGGTGGGGATTGTAGTACGGTTTAGGAGGCAAAATTTGTACACTTTTTTTTTTTTTAACAACAACAACAACTTTATTATTACAATTATTATTACAAATTACAAATACAATAAATAAATTATTATAATAATTGGTGAGTGAGTGAGGGATAATTTCCAACCCCAATTGTATCTTTTCTTGGGTTGTATTGTGGCATTTCTAAAATATTGAGATATATGTAAGTATCATTTGAGAAAATATATCTTTGTACTCTTGTAATGTGATCTCTCTTTTCTAAAGGCTGTAACGAAAATGATTCAAGAGGCCTTCACCTATGTAGAACAGACTCCAGACTTAGAAACTAAACTAAAGCTGATAGATACACTCAGGACAGTTACAGCTGGAAAGGTAAAATTAAATATTGCGTGTGCTTCATAAAAGTAGGCTCGATTTTCACCGCTTTCTCGCGTCCGGTCTCTGCATGAGCCTCCCAAAGAAGAACGACTGGACACGTGGGCCACCGATCGTGTCTGTGATGTCAATTCAAAATTTAATTTATGCCTTGCTACTGGTCACCAGATATGTCAAACACACATGATGTCGTGCCAGATCTTGTCAATATGTCTATATGTATATAAGTTTGAAAAATAGTGAGCTTCATCAACAGCAATGAGGCAGAATCTCTCTTCATAGACTTCACTTGACAACATCTTCCTCCATCGATCAGAACACAAAAATGACTCCGGTGATCCAAAAGGATCTTGCAGTTGCCACTTTCAACTTTTTTTTTCCGCCTCATCACCCTTTTGATCTTTGCTAATAAACTCGGCAGCGATGCCTTTTGATTTCAGGAATTTTACTTGATCTTCCATTAGCGAAGCCAGGATGAAATAACGACAGCAATGGACTTAAAACTCGTCTCATTCGCAATATTGAAAATCATCGGTGTGGATTGGAAAATAAGAGACTTTCTTGATCCCATAGGTTGAATAACGAACAAATCTTCACCGTCAACTAGCTTTTCCAGCACTTTCTGTTGTAAAACTTTGAGATTTTCAAGTTTAGACCTCTCTACAACAACTCCTTCGCATCCGCTATTTTGAAATTATGCTCTAGAAAAAAATTTATGTGCCTGTTTGATTGGAGGAAATTAATAATTACAAGTTTACGTGTCCAGCAGTCTTTTCAGGGGAGGAGCATGAGTTCGTTTCCCAAACAGGGGCTGGTAGTCGAGCCTACATTATAGTTGCTAGGCAAAAAGTATCATCAAAACAATTACTTAATTCTTCAAAAAGTATTCCTTCAGACAACAGCTCCATTTGGGGGTGAAAAATGCATTTTTTTTTAGCAATTTTTGTTTTGTAGCAAAAAAATGTCACTACAGCTGTATGCACCAATTTACTAACTAAATGATTGTTACATTTTGTGATTGGTTGTTTCATTGTAGATATATGTTGAG
This sequence comes from Dendrophyllia cribrosa, assembly GCA_024195265.1. Lineage (NCBI taxonomy): Eukaryota > Metazoa > Cnidaria > Anthozoa > Scleractinia > Dendrophylliidae > Dendrophyllia > Dendrophyllia cribrosa. The sequence continues at coordinate 25,937,742 of JAJLRJ010000009.1, forward strand.
ATAGAGAGGGCTCGTCTGACAAGAATGCTGGCTAAAATCAAGGAAGACCAGGATGATATTGCAGGTATTAACAACATACTTGTCTGAATTAATTTCTTTTTTTTTTTCCTTGGTGCTTTTCATTAAACCCAAGATTCCTAAAAGTTTGGTGTAAAATCCAACAGAATGTCTAAGTCTGAGTGAAAAATTTTTGGGGTAAAAGTACCATACATGACAACCAAAAGGGTTGCGAATCTGACAGTTTGCGAATCTGACAGTTTGCGAAATATAAGAGCGACAAATTTAATTACTGTTGATGTTGTTATTATTTTTAGAGGCAGCTAATATTCTTCAGGAACTTCAGGTAAGAAAGTCTACAGACATTTGACACAGTGTTGAGAAGAAGAAGGCAATTTTTTAAAATGTGAATTACAGTACTGTGCAAAAGATATGAGAGGGAATTTCGAGACTTTTTGTCACTTTTCAACGAAAAACAACAAAATTTTTAAACAAAACAAAATTTCGATGAACTTTTGACAAGTTTTCAAGGCTGCTACTGTCTCAACATTTTCGAAATTTTGAACTTACTCGCGAAAGTTCAAGTGAAAATTCGCACAAAATGAAACAAAATTTTGGAAAGGGTCACAAAATTTTGAACGCACTGTTTTGAATTTGTTATTAAATCTGTCAATAAAAAATCCAAATTGTGGGCATAATATTTTTGGTGATCCATCTCAACAGCCATTACATTGCTTGATTCTAAACAAGTACATTTGGCACCACACAACAATCAAATCAGTATTTTCTACCCACTTTTTCCTATGGCCATGTTCTATAAACAAGTATGTTTAGAGTTCTATCAACATACCCTTAATGATCCTCTTTCGAGGCAGGCTGGTTGGTATCTATAGTAATTAAGGACAACAACGCACAAGTGATGGGTAAATCAGGGTGGCAGGGAAGCGCCGCTAGGGAACCCCCCAGGGACCAGGAGAGGAGTGCCCTCCTGGGGGAAGAGCAGATCAGGTGGTACGGCCATGTTAGCGGACTCTGCTGTCACCAAATGTTGGAAATAATTGTTGTGCAAACAAAAACATTTATGAATTCTATCACAGTTATGTACTGTGATTTGCAGTCTGTCCATTTGAATTGAAATGTACAGCAAAACATCATAGTTGGTAGTTATAAATGAGAAAGAATGTGAAAATGTGCTCACTCTTGTCAGTGTTCAATTCCTCGATCTCGTGCAGTGAATTGAAAAAAAAGCACTTGTCTTTTCACTTGGTGTCTGGTTTCAACAATAAATTTGCATAAATGTATTTGATGTACTTCATCGAAGTCATTGTCCAAAATTACCAGACGTGCAGCATATAACGTTCATGAAGCCTTCAATCATTTATACAATCTTATGACATTTTAGTTTAACCTTTGTTAAACAAAACAGCCAGTGAAAAACAATATTGATGTAATCTCTCGAGCAAATCTAAGCCCTCCTCAGCCAGCTTTTTGTCATGACCGCATTGTGTAAACAAAACGCATTTTGTTTCAAGCTCTCAGCGCAAAATATCATGCATATTCTTCATTTCGGCAACAGTTCGCTGGTTTGAAAATTCGTTCTTTTGAAATTTCGTTGAAACGAAAGTTCGATTCTGCAAGTTCGTCTTGAAATTTCAAAATACTTCGCGAATTTTTGTGGTATTATCATCCAAATATTGCGCTAAATGATGCAAAAATTGCTTGAAATTTTGCTGACATTTAGTGGAAATTTCACGAGGACAATAAACAGAATTCTCTCATTTCTTTTGCACGCCACTGTAGTTCATCATGTCAATAGTCTATAATTAAGTTTTATGTTTTGATTAAAAAAAATAGTCTCACTGACTATTCAAATGAAACCTCTTCAGCAGTAATTTTTCATGGTACCATTTTGTTTTGCAATATTTTACAAAACAAAATTTGGGATTTTGACACTCTTAGGAATTAAAGATCTGATAAGTGTAAAAGGTTTTATTAGGGAGCTTAAGCAACCACGACGGCAACAGCAGCGAGAACAACACAAAACAATAGGTTTAATGAGCGAAAACAATGCCTCTGCACATGCGTTTTACATTTTGGTACATGTCTTTGTTGTTCCCTGCAAAACAACAACGTTAAATGATCAAATTGTAGCTGGTTTTGTGGAGAACATTAACACATGACGGTTAATTTTCCTTTCTCCATTTCAGCTCCTGGACAATCCAGTCACATTAGATAAACTAAACAAATTGGAACAATGACTGCAAAGTAGTTTAAAATAGCGCAAATACTTTTTTCAACTGATGTTTTCCTTTTCCTTTTCGTTGCTTAAGCTCCCTATTATTCAACTATGACTTCATTTTACCTTATAAGGGAATGAGAACATGCAAAACATCCAAGCATATTACACAGTAGATTGATGATTACACCTTAGTGTCCCAGTTTAAAGATTTAGAAGCTATTATTAAAAATGAAATTCAGTCATTTTACTCATTGCTCACATTGTTTTCTTGCCTTGCTGGGACTAAAATACTAGGCAACTTGTAAAATATCTGTGCTTATTATCTGTTAAACCATCAAATAATGTGTATTTATTCCTGAATCTTGCAGGTTGAGACATATGGTTCAATGGAGAGACGTGAAAAGGTGGAATTTATCTTGGAGCAAATGAGGTTGTGTCTGGCCAAGAAAGACTACATTAGGACACAGATTATCAGTAAGAAGATCAGTCCAAAATTCTTTGAGAACAACCAAGAACAGGTTTGTATTTTATTTCCTTCCTTAGGATATTATGAAGATGCACTGGTTAGCACGTTTATTTTTATTACTTAAATATTTATCATTTATTTTTTTTCATGTTGAAGGATTTAAAGCTGAAATTTTACCAGATAATGATTGAAGTTGCACGTCATGATGGTAGCTATCTGGATATCTGTAAATATTACAGGGCTATGTTTGACACTCCATCGGTTCTGAAGGACAAAGAAAAGAAGCATGAGGTAATATCATGAGAATTTACAGTTCTGTTATTATTTGATGTTGTTGTTGTTAAGAAGGACAGAACTTTATTGACTGTTTTTTCATTACAGATCATGCATTAGGCACTACACACAAGTGCACATATTAAAGATATTGATTGGCCAATTTTCACTTTTGCCTTATTGCCCAGGGCAAGTAAAATGATTCAATGGGCAAATAAAACTACAGTAAAAGTTGCCCGATCGGGCAACCAAATGTTTTGCTCCTGTCCACCAAGAAATAAAGCGAATTCGATTGAAAACTCTTTGCCAATTTATTTAGTGTTAATATGGGTACCTGGATTTAAACAAAAAGATACTACTTAACATTAGTTTGAACAAAATACAACAAAATGAACAAGAGACACTGTATACAAAATTGTGCTGCCATGTTTTATCACATGCAAGGAATGTTGGTTAACTTCAAAATGATACCCAGTTTCCAAGCGGCCAAATTTTCACAGCAATCAAGTTGTTGAAATGAGTATTTCAAAATGCTGCCGCTTTAAAAGAATGACTTTGACCAAGAAGAAGCACTATCAGAGTGGCTGCATTTGAAAGTCCTGGTGAAGAATAACTATGGGAACCTTAGAGACAAGCAGTGTGGCAAGTCATGTTCACAGATTTTACAGAAAGATTCTGAAACATTTGATGTTGATCAAAATTTTGCCAGTGCAGGTCAAGTTTAGATATGGTGATACTAGACTCCTTTCTTCTCATTGAAATTGATGGAGTTTTCTCAACTGACTTTAACCCTCAAAGGGCTATTAATTGCTCTTTGGTGGAACACTGGAGAGAGAGCTAGACAGGCTTATTTTGTTAGGAATTAATAGGTCGAATTGTACTTCCCTACTACTCATCATGATTAGCTGTCTATTTCCTGACTTCGCCTTCAGCTCTGAACTCAGAAAACAGTTTCACACATAATCATTGAACTGCAGATTCCTGAAAATTAGCTCTAATAATACCTAACATATTTGTTGAAATTGCTTGCTTTGTTTTCAAACATAAATATGGGAGTGAACACAAAAAATGAGATAAAATGAGATAAAAATATCAACAAGCCTGTAGTTTATGTTAAAAGATTCAGTTTATGGGTGTTTAAAATCTTGTGTATGATGTGCTCTATGACTGATAAATCACCCAATGAATCACTGTTGCGATGCCAAAACAAGAAGGCAAGTTTATAAAATAAAGTTGAGCATTTTTTTGCAAGTTTCTTTATATGATTGCTAATAGGCAGCAAACGTTTACTAGATGGACAACAAAAAAGACACATAGGCAACCAAAAAAACAGAACTGGTTGCCCAAAGAGCAAATAAATTTGGCAAGAAAGTTAGTGCCAAACACTGAGGGGATAGGGGTTCACTAATCCATTCCACTTTTAGACATGGTGTTCTAGTGGTTATAATGTAGTGAATTGGAATTTCAACGTGAAGATCAATGGTTCAATGTCTCTGCCATTGTGTTAATTTTTTAGCTAAGAACCTTCTAATAAATACAGGGGTAACCCTGCGATGTAATATACAATATTTTTTATTTCAACTCACACAAGATCTTTACAAAAAAGGAAAATAATTAAAAATAAAAACTAAATTTATAGATATAGAAATAAAGAAAAACCAAAGAAAAAAAATTAACAGCTAGAATTTGTGAGTTTGGAGCATCCAAATAGCTGGAAAGAGCTAATCGAGTGGATGACCCAAAAAGAATAAAACTGAGCCATCCAGAGGGGAGTAGTGATACTCTCAGTTGCTACATGCTACCAAAACAAGGTTAAGCTCCTTTAGTTTTGGGCCACTTGGCACTTGAAAACATTTTCTCACACACCACTGGCAGCCATGCCAAGTCGACTGCCGCAGCCTGTCCTTTATTTTAAACTCATAAAATTGTACACATAATTATCACAACCCTACAATGTAACAAGCAGGGGCACTAACAAAATTACAAGGTTGCACATCATATTTACACAGTGTGCAACTGAAATCTTAGGGAGGGTGGGTGAGTGGGCAGTCACAACAAAAGCAATTGCCTGCCTTTCAGGTCACATGACGTATACCCAGTTTCCACTTATTTTGTTTGATCACTCAGCCAGTGGAAAATTTCCCTTACCTGTTTATTTGCAGCTTTTTTTCTTGTCACATTTGAGTTAATCCATTGACACTGATGGAAACAATCTTGCACTCATACCTTTTATGTCTACATGGCATACTGGTATAAGCCTCAGTACTAAATTGACGCTGAAGATGTGCTTTTATTTCCTCGTTTCTTATAGGTGTTAAGAAACGTAGTGCTGTTTCTAATTCTTGCTCCATATGATAATGAACAGTCTGATCTTATTCACCGTGTCAGTGAGGAGAAAACATTGGATGAAATCACTCTTTACAGGTATACAGTGTACTACTGACAATACTTTGTCACATGAACCTAGTTAATGACCTAACTTGCCACAAGTCTTTCTCCAACTGAGTTACGGTCACTAATATGTCCAGGATTGTACACAAGTATTGTTGAACAAATACTCTGTATTTGACAGGTTGAGAGTTAAATGTCATTTTCATATTATCTGTGTTATGGTGATGACACTTTGTGATGCCTATCATGGTGTATTATGGGCCCCCTCTGCATGCAATCCCGTATATTACTCCTAACAGTAATGCTGTATTTCAACTTTTTAAAGTCCACAATTTGTCAATAAATTGATTGAGTAATCGGCAATGTAATAAATGATTGTGATGTTCATAACAAAGTTCTGAAATTTCCAATCAAGTTGTGTGAAATGTTGTTCTTTTTGTACTTGTTCAAGAATAACAATATTCTTACAATTTTGCTTATGATCTTTCTATCAGGGATCTACTGAAATGCTTTACTACTCCTGAGCTGATGCGCTGGTCTCATGTTAAAGAGTTGTATGAATCTGAACTGAGAACAAGCCCGTCTGCTACTGGTGTGTTTCACCCAGAAACAGATGAAGGCAAGAAACGTTGGGAAGATTTGAGAAAAAGGGTTGTGGAACATGTGAGTTTGCACTTAGACTGTAGTTTCAAATTGATTATACGGATGAATCCGTCACAAGACAGACAGACAATTTTATTTCAAGTATTTTTCAATTGCAATCACATTGGTTTCCAAAAAAGCTGTGCACAAAATGTCTGGAATTTCTTACAATAAAATTATTAATAAAATATAACTATAACCATTTAACAATAACAATTAAATGTTAAAAAGAACTCTGGGGACCAAGTGTGTGTAAGGATCTCCTGAAGGAGTCAGTAGATTGCTCTACCTTTAAGTTAGTAGGAAGAGAATTTAGCACCATGATAGAAAAAAAAAACTATTATTTAACTATTCAGTGTTAGGATTTGGGAGTGATAAATTTATTATGACTTGAGCCTTCTAGGTTGTAATCTTCAATCTTCAATCTTTTATTAAACAAAATTAATAATTATTTTCAAAGTTATGGGTACAATCATAGGTATGTGTAGCATCAAGCTAAACGAGGCGGGTGCTTTTAGAAATAAATAAATAAATAAGAAATCACATTACAAATAAAATACGGAGATAAATAAAATTGGTAGTTAAATAAACAAACCGAGTGAGACATTTAACAAGTCGGATAATTAATTTTCACACATCAGAATAAAATAAAACAGAGGAGAATATCAAGAAATCATGTCTATTATTGTGGGCACATCAATATACGAATCAGCATTATCAAGTGTTTTGAGGAATAATTTTCGAAGATTATTTTTGAAAGCATTTTTTGTAAGCAGTGACATCACTGACACAGACCAAGCTAAATACTTCAATGGGGTACTCCTAGGCTTCATTACTTAGGATTTTATACATTGTAACTGTAGTATGATGTTGAGGTCAAACTCCAAGAGTGTTTCACTTAAGTATTTTAAAGATATCAGTGGAACTCAGCAAGTCACCACCCTCAAAATGAAGAAAGATGGTCACAAAAGGGAGATGGTTGCAAATTAGAATAGTTTGACCCGAACTGTATTATCATTTATAGTTACATTACTTTTTTTGTTAGGATGTTGCTGTGAGTACAGCCTCCTGTCATCGCTCCCAGCCACTAGGGGGTTCAAACAAATGCCCCTAGCGGCCAGGAGCGATGATGTGGCTGTATTCACAAGCTAGTCAGGATGGTGCTTAATGTTATTTTCATACAGTATGACTCAAGGTTTTTTTTAGAACTCACAGACATGGTCTACAAGATTGACAAAACCCTTTTTTTTTTTAATTTTTTAATTTTAATTTTTTTTTTAACCTTATTTTTTCTTTTCAGAACATCAGAGTAATGGCTAAATACTACACTAGAATAACACTGAAAAGGATGAGTCAGTTGCTGGATCTCACCGTAGATGTAAGCAGTCTACTACTAGACAAAGTGTTCTTCATCAATTTTCTCCTTGGAAAGTGAATAATGAACTAGTATATTGGTTTTTGTCCTGGATGGAAGGGGGGGGGGGGGGGGGGGGGGGGGGGGGTACTCCCTAGCTAGACAGTTTACATACACAGTGCAAAAGGGTATGGTTGTAAAACCATTTTGGGCCTTTAATCATCATTAAAATTAAACCATTTTAGACTGAAATATAATATGTTACACTGTATGTCTTGTCTTTACTTGTCTGAAAGATAGCATAGGTTTTGACATTAATTATTTTTGAGCTATTGATTTTTTCTAAGTTAAAACTCTCTTCTTTTCTTTCATCCCCAGGAAACTGAACTGTTTCTCTCTGAGCTAGTGGTGTCCAAAACAGTGTTTGCAAGAATTGACCGCCCTGCTGGCATTGTTACGTTCAGTGCTCACAAAGAATCTAATGAGATTCTAAACGAGTGGTCGCACAACCTTAACACTCTAATGCAACTTTTAAATCGCACAACTCATCTCATTACCAAGGAAGAGATGGTGCACAAACTTGTACAAATGTAGACTTGTCTTGCATCAGATTGGTGTCTGCACTCTCATGAAAAACTAGCCTTCTTTGCAGGCACTCTTTGGCCTTAAAAGCTATAGAAGGACTTGTTTTTTTAATTGTAAATTGGTGAGAAGAAGTGTTTATCAGTTGTGATAGAGAGAAGTACATGTAAGATGGACAACTTCAAAGAGTGAAACTCACTGTACATTAGCTTGAAATAAATGGATTTTTAAGGCAGTGTTTTTGGTGTGTATAAATCTGACACTAAGGCAACTGAATACCAGTGGTTCTAGAGAATCACAAAATGCTTCAATAGGGAAACTTAATATTTTAATTTCTTTAAGTTTATGTTGTCCTTTACATCCCCACTGAGGTTCCTTTATAAACTCTGTTATATTGTTTCAACATCATTACAGGCTCAACTGACAAACAAGTAAAGCCAAATTGCAATAGCAAGCCACAGGCAGGCAGTTAATACAGCCAGTCCCTATTAATAATCTCAAGTGTAAGAAACTCTTCCCTAAATATTCTAATGTCATCGGGCAAAAAGTGATTGTAACACAAGGACAGTGTCTTTAGTGAGAGTAAGTGTTTGATCATTTGACAAAGAGGAGCAACATTTGATGAAACAAACATGTTATCCTCTATTGATAAAAACTCAAGTGTCGTTGCTGATTTGAGGATGAAATTGCAAAAGAGATTGATGTAGTTTGTCAGTCCATTGCCATCTAGTTTCAAAAACTTCAAATGCCCAAGTGTTTCCAGCGAGCACATTTTGCGAAGGCTATCTTCTTTTACACCACATCCTCCCAGTGCCAAATGCGTAAGATTTGACTGCAGGCTTTGAACAATTATGCCCACTCCTGCCCTGATGTGATTACCAGTCAGATTAAGTTTCTTCAGTTTTGCCAGGTTACTGCAGATCTTTGCTACCTGCTGAATAGCACTTGTGTCTTGGTGGCTTAACATATTGTAAGAGAGGTTAAGATCTGTGAGGTTGGTAAGAGGCAGAAGGGCTGGTGAGATGGCAAGGATTCCCTTTTCTTGGAATCCATTCAATGACAGGTCCAGGCCAGTCGTGTATTCAGGCTGACAGAAAAGAAAAATACAAACTTATTGTTATGTTCCTGTTTTACAGTGGTAACCAATAACATGCAACCCGCTGCCTTCAAAAGAGGTAGATAAAGTTGAGTTTTAGTGGATGTCAATCAAAGAAAAGCTGTTAAAATTATTTTGCATTTTACCAAGATTTCAAGCAAACGGAGCTAACTTTTGACAATTACCAACTTACAGAAGGGAAAACGTAACCAAAATCTATTTCCAAGTCAGTTTAAACAAAGGAAAGCTGTTGTTTGGTGTATTTTTAAAAACAAAAACTTTAATTTCACTGCATGTGATAATTTGCAAACTCAGTGATACATGAGTAGGGGTGTACAGTGTAGCTAAGAAAAAACTGAGCAGGGCCATTAAAAAGCCCAGCCAGGTTTTTCTGGCTTGTGCACCTTCAAAATCACCCAAATCTTTGTTTTCTAGTGAAATTTCAGCCGGTGATAAGTTCTCTTTCAGCTGGGGAAATTAGCCGGTAGCCGGCTCTTAGCTACATCCCTGCATGAGTGGTAGGCAGATCATAAAGCCACTACATGCACTGCCAATTTGTTTATCATATTGAATGAAATCTTCTCTTTGAAACTGTAACTGACTTTGATAAGGTTGTTTTAAAATTTCTACCTTTTTTTCTGGTTTAATTGTTCAAAATCTAGTTGGAATTTAAAAAACAATGTTAATGGCTTTCCTTTGATTGACGTCTACCAAACTCAAGTTTGACCATCTGGAATTAAGTTCAATGGGTCGTGTGTTCATGGTAACCACTGTAATAGAGGGTAAACATGAGCCTTTCTTTGAGGGTGAAGTGGGTATTAACCCCCAAACCGCCCATAGACTGACACTGTGAGCATTCCCCAGGCATCAATGATTACTTAGCACAACTCATTTGTCAACCAACCTCTAAAAACGTTAAAAGAGCTAGGACATCTCTTCTTCTTGGAATTTCATGCATGGTTACATGTGATAGCTTCAACTCCATGATTGAGTGATTAGTGCAAGCCTGAATTGCAAGGGCACAGTTTTTAGAATCAATAACGGCATCAAGCATCACAACCATCGCAGGAAATCTTTGTCTGGGGAAATCTGTTGCAACATTCTGTTTGAAAGAATCGATTGAAGGACGCATGTCTAAAATTTTCATTCTTGACACATCATTGTCAAAAACTGGAAGATTGACAGCCAGCTTGCAAAATGCTGTGGTCCCTTGAAGGCCTAGAGAAAAGATAAGATGTAAGGAATGTAGAGTTTTTTTCCAATCTGGTACTATCCTTGCCTCCGCCTGCAAATACAGCCACCTCTTATTGCTGTAGGCTTCTGGGGGCAATGAGAAGTGGCTCTATTCATAGGCTACTCTCACCTATTCAAGGCTCAAGCTTTATGGCCCAGGGTTAGGGTTATACTCCAAGTAAAATCATAGGGAGCCCAAAGGGTTCCAACTATGAAATTTTGGGTGTCCAGCACATTTTAAAACTTTTGTGTAAAAATTATATAAGTTTATCTTGTCCACCAAAGACAAAAGTTATTAGCCTGGAGTGACCAGGAACTGTTAGAGCATCACCAATATGTCACCCCATACAACATAAAACCACAACAGGCAAGAGCAACAAAGAAAAGACAAATACCAGCAAGAAGAAATCCATGCATCGGTCTGTACATGCAACCACAGTCAACAGGGCAAACAGACCCAGGGTACCGATCTATAGTTGTTTTCGACTGAAGTATGCCCAGTACTAATGATGGCCCCCTTTATATTAAGTAACACTATTTTGAGGTTCAGTACTTTTGTTGTGAATTAGGGCATGCACGTTTTGGCTTGACCATAGCTGCTGGAAGACCATAATGGCCAAATCACATGGAAACAGATCACTGACCTCGACCAATGATGATGACTGGAACATGAGTGATGATGATGATAGTATACCCTGCTACTTGAATTTTCTGCATTAGGACATTCCAAAAATTATCCTCTTCCCCCCCCATGGAAGGTGGCCTCTGTCACAAAGGGCGTTAGAATATTTTCTAAATAAGCCAACAAGCTTTGGGACCCCTCAGATGCAATTTTCGGGCAATGGTGCCAACAAAAGAAAAACTAGCGTTTTGGAATTTGGCCTTCCATAGGGGGTGTGGGGTAAAAAATTGAATGTCCCATTGCTGGCTACATTTTTTGAAAATCAGATGACAAATGAGACTATCACCAAGATTCATTAAAATTAATGTTTTTGGTTGTTTGTTTTATATTATACCATTTTAAGCTCAAAATCCAGAGCCGTCTGACAATTTAGAATACACAATGAAGAAAGCAAGGCCGAGAAATGATATATTGTTATTTGTAGAAACCAAGTTTTGGTTTATTACAAGATAATTTGTATTGAAACAATATTTCGGCCCTATTACAGAGTCATAGTCATGTAATAATAATAATAATGATGATGATGATAATGTAATGATATTTTACAAGAAAGAAACTTAAATATCATAGGTAATTAGGCGTGTTATCAATATTCTTTTAACTTGGTTCTGAAATAATTTGGAATTGCTGCAAATTTTGTAAGCTCTAGAATATAATGCTTTGATCCAATGCCTCAATGTTATCAAGAGTAACAACTTTCTATACTGAAAGATCGAGACCACCCTAACAGCCTTTATTTATGGTTATTTGGATACAGAAGACAATTAATTTCACATTGACCGTAAACGGTGCGAACTCTCCGAAAACGTCTGAAGAACTGTGTTATACTGAAACCGGACAAAGGACAAGGTGTCGTTGAATCTGATGAAGGAAGATTATTTCTCCTCACTGGAAAAGCTTTTTGCTGACAAGACCAAGTTTAAATGCTCGCAGAAACATCCAACATTAACTAGACTTTCCATCCTACAGAACTATATCAACACTCCTTTGAAATGACATAACGTGGAGAAATAAATGAAGAGCAGAAGAAAGAAATGAGACCAACCGCAGCACAAATTGGAAGGGCTTGTTGCCTACCAAAGATCCACAAGAACTACACTGATATTCCTAAGTTCTGCCTGATTAGACACTACGAACACTCAGTATTCTAATGTAGGTAAATTCCTGGCTAATTTAATTGCCCCTTTAACCCATAATGAATATACTGTTAAGGATTCTATTGAGGCAGCTCAATGTATTCACGAAATTAACACTCATTATTTTGATCAAGGTTTTGTTTTTGTTTCCTTTGATGTTGAATCTTTATTTACCAAAGTGGCACTGTTGAGGTTATTTTCGCGTTCGAAGAACACAATCCTAATTTCGTATTGGTTGTCCTGTGGTTTATGTGCAGTAAAATTTGAGATTTTTTGGTAGACGGTCTTCCAAATGGCCGCCCCTATTGTTTTTTTTTTTTTCAGGGGCTCATTTCCGCCGGAAATATGATTACTGCTAGTAGATAGAGTCTATAATAAGAATCTTATCTCCACATCCTTAAGTAAAAGATCCTTGAAGAAACTAATCTGGACTCATGCAACAAGACTGCTTTCAGTTTTAACAACAATTTGTATTATTAGCAAACTGATGGAGTGTCCATGGGTTCTTCCCTAGGCCCCGTCTTAGATAACATTGTGACAGAATTGAAAAACCAAGTCGTATTTAAAATATTGGTTTCAGATAATACAATTAAGTTCTATATTAGGTATGTGGATGTTACATTAGTCTTAGTTTTTCTTACATTTCCTAGACCTTCTGATTACAAGAATCTCACAGATCTTTATTAGGATACTCATACTGGGCAAAACACTTCCTTTTCCAGTTTCATCCCTTGGTGTCTTAAAACTGATTGGATCAAAGCATTATATTCTACATGTACAACTTTCTGGAAATTTTTTAGGCTTGGAAATTTGGATTTTTTCAGGTTAATATTTGGTCCAGGGATTTTTTTGGGTTTTGTTGGAAGCCCTAGGGATTTTTTTGGGTTTTTATTTTTGCCCCAATTAGATCATCCCCGTCACTTGAAATCCAGAGTACCCCCCTCCCCCCCCCGAGCCTGGGAAAATATCATTACATGACTATGACTCTGTAATAGAGCCGGAATAGGGTTTCAATATCAATTATCTATTATAATCGATGACAATCAATATCAATTAATCGATTGATATCGATAATCGATAACCAATCGATGGAGAAGATTTGTGTGACCTTATTGTTTGTTATTGATTATCAATAGCAATCGATAGCGTAGCTCATATCAATTGGTTGCAATATTTTTTCCGTTTCAGAGTCTACAAGTTGACGAGAATAAGCGCTTAGTGGTTTCACTTACACGTATATATTTGTGTGGTGCTGGCCAGAGAGGATCCCGGAGCTGCGATTGAAGGTGACCAAGTTGGCCACGATCGTTCACAACTTTAAACGCGTTTCTGCATTCCCCCTTCTTCTTACAAGCAGTAAAAAGCTCGCCAAAGTTCACTGAAAAATGGCAGTGGTGGTATCCTTTGACGATGCATGTTAAGGAATGTTGAACTTCTTTTTCGCCTGACTCAGACATTTTCTACGCATCTGCCATTTTTGAAAGTTTTTGCCTGCCGTTTATAGCAGTTTACAGGTGACTAGCAAATTGAGCGCGTATAACAGGAGTTCAATCACGACAAGCCAATCGATAGCAATGGATGAACGATTTTTGTGTGACTATCAATTGATCGATACCAATCAATATCAATTAGCTAATTTTATCGATTGATATCGATTGCTTTTCCGATCATCGATTGCCATCGATTGGATACCCCGGGTCTTGTAATAAACCAAAACTTGGTTTCTACAATGGGGCACGGCTCGTGTACGACGACTGTATTGTGATGTATTGTGTTAGGTAGTGTTAGGTTGTATTGTATTTTATTAGGTTGTATTGTATTAGGTTTTATGACGTCATTCAGGTCGTCGTACATCCCGGGGGGGGGGGGGGGGGGGGGGGGGGGGGGGGTACTCCCATATATGAGCTATATAGGTATGTGCCGCTGTGAAGGGTATGGTTTTCAGGCAGTTTAGTCTGGGATAGGGTACAGTAGTCAGAGATTTTTGGTCTAGAATAGGGTATCATTTTCCGCGAAACTGATCAGCTGCGTGAAGAATTTATTCTAGACAAGGTTTACTGGCAAATGGCATTTAAAAATCGGTACAGTGGGCAGTACGGCATTTTTACTGACCCCTGTTAACTAATAACTGTGATAGTGAATAAGTTTCTGGAAAATAGCGAGTCTGGAATAGGTCTAGGATAGGGTACGGTTTTTCGGTGTTTAGTCTAGAATAGGGTTGCAAAATGCAGCTAAAATGGTCTAGCATAGGTTAAGGGTCTGAGAGTCCCAGCGGCACACCCCCATCCAAAAATTTTAAGAGTACCCCCCCTTCCCCCCCCCCCCCCCCCCCCCCCCCCCCCCCACCCGGTCGTACATGAGCCATGACCCTCTACAATGATATCATTTCTCGGCCTTGCTTTCTTCATTAAGCTGAAGGTCTCTCTTTTTTCATTTCACTCACCAATGTTGCATCCTCTTATGTCTATAAGCTTTATATTTTTCTTGGTTCTCTGCAAACAGTAAGCGAGAAGAACTGCTTTTGGTCCGTCAAAACCCGAGACTTTCTGCAGTACAAGATGTTCCAGGGGCCAGTTTAGGATTAAACTGCCGAAAACAAGAATTTGCGAATGGGAAATAGAGGATACGAGAAGTTCTTGCAAAACTGTTCTTGGAAGTGTACTCAAGTTACATCGTTCGACAAAAGATCCGTCCTGGTGAATTATAGTTGAGGCCGATAATTTTACGAGCGAGTTTATATCGGCAGACATCTTGGTTTTGCATTTTGTGCATGAAAGGACCGGTAACGAGTTTGAGCGGCAGGGGGGAGGGGGAGGGAAATGTCTGACATGTATTAAAGTCAAAGACAGTCTTATACTTGGGTTTACTTGCGTGGCCTAGCTTGAAGAGGGAGTATTCCATGCGACAAACGTTACAGATCATGTGTTACAGTCCAGACGATTAAAATAGAAGAAAGAGTCGGTTAGGGGAAGGTTATACACACGCTTCCCTCTCCCCACCCCTCTCTACCCTATTGCCTGGACGCTAAGGCCATAAATAAGCTCCAGGAACATTTACTGTATGTATTGTTAAGCTAGTGGTCTCTACACAGCTCTTTTTGTTTTCCTCCACATGCACAGGGCAACAGCGGAAAAAGATATCGAATATCAATAACTTACGAATTTGCGTAAGAAAGGGCAAATTCCAATAATTATGTAAGCTTGATAAGTCGCATGAAATGTGATACGTTAAAGGTTGTGTCACATTGAAAACTCGCGCTCTTTGAGGACACTGTCCCAAGTTCTCTGGCAAATATGCAACAACAAGCATATTTACTCTTATGTTTTGGAGTTCTCATACTCCTCGTATTTCCATCTCAAGTACATTGTAGTAATTCCGGAGACTACAAAGTACTAATTTGGAACAGTGGGTCGGCTCAAATCGGAGAAATAACATCATTCAGCGCTCAAGTTGTCTTGAAACCCGAGGCAAAGACGAGACATAAAGCAAACGAAAATGTCACCTTCGAGTTTTCCTGGAAAGTTCCCTCGCAGCCTTGGGTAAAACACCAAAAGACTACGCATAGATTGGATAGCTTTAAATGGCGGTGGACAGTAGCCGGAGACAAGACGGTTTCTGTTTATGTGCGAATTCTCGATGACAATGGACGTGATTCAGCGCATCAACAAAGATTTTTTACAAGCTACAGTTCATATCATGCTACTAACAGAACAAAAGTCACAGTTAAAGAAGCGGACGGTAAGTTTTAAACATTTATTCATCAACAATGTGGTGTTAAAGCTTCAAATCTAAAACATTTCGCAAAATTTGAAAAATACGGAAACCGAGGTGGCTCAGCCACTTTTATTTTCATTTTTATTTTCATTCGCATTTGCATTGTCATGAGCATTTTCATTTTGGTTTGCATTTTTATAATATTTGATTTTATTTTCATTTTCATTCGCGTTTGCATTTGTGTTTGCGGTTTTAGTTTTAAGTTTCATTTCGTTTCTGTCATCACTTACCATATCAACTATCATTTACATTTTCATTTTGCTTTTAATTTTAACTTTTTCGTGACGTCAAAATCAAAATGGAGAGCAAACATCTATTATTTGTGACGTCAAAATCAAAATGGGGAGCAAAACTTCCTTTTAAGGAAGTCCATCTTCCGGATGCCAAAGATTTTAATGGTGGGTGATGACATTGATGATAATGTCCAACCGAGCGATGGCAGAGGTCAACTGTATTCCTCTTTGGATTTTTTTGGCGGGGTCAGGAACATAGGCGGGATTTAATAAACATGGCCGCTGCTTTTTTGCTTCTTGAAAAAAATGCTATTACAAATGAATTGTTGCTTCTGATAATAACAATTTTTTTTTATATCTACATTTTTGATATATGAGACCTTTATATGAAGGTATTTACCGCAATCACGTTTTCGCACCTTTCACTTTGCACAGGCAAATGAAAACACAAATGCAAACGCGAATGAAAATGAAAATAAAAATCAAATATTATAAAAATGCAAACCAAAATGAAAATGCTCATGACAATGCAAACGCGAATGAAAATGAAAATAAAAATGAAAATAAAAGTGGCTGAGCCACCTCGGTTTCCGTAGAAAAATGAACCCTGACCATTTCCCGAAATAGAAACTGAAAGGAAAAAAATCCAACGTATTTAACTCACAAGTTTTCACTTTTTGCCTTTATTTAGAACGTCAGAAGCTTTAACCACATAATGTATTATTATTGTTATGACTTACTGCCTCTTTCAACTGAGTAATATGGAACTCTGAAGTTTAAAGCCTAGCTGAGGTTTACGTTTAATACATGGTTCAATCCACCGTAGGAAAAAAGATGGTGGCTGTTCATTTTACCACAATACCTTGCGGACCTAACACAGCACATAAGGCACAAAGAAAGCCAAATTTTTACAATATTTGTTCCAGTACTGAGGACAATGTGTAGACAAAGTTTAAAGATTTTATAACTTTTCTTTACATTTTTATGAACGTTGTTAAGGTTTTTATGCGCTAAGAATTATGGGTAAATGTACCAGTCGCCATCTTTTTTCCTACCGAGGATTCCTACAGTTACCCTCCCCCCCCCCCCCCCCCCCCCCCCCCCCCCGGCACACCCCCGGGACACTCAACAGCAAGCTGCACTGTTTCTCAAGAAGACAGAAATATTTATTATATAAATCCACCGAACAGTTTACAAAATAGACATCGACTGGACTAGACTTGTATGGTTACAAAGATCAGGAAGGATCTCTCCCATTGTTTTTCTTCCTTGCTCGTGTTTCTTTGGCTTTCATCGCTCCTCTCTTGTGGTTGTTTTGTGTACTGAGGATGTGTTCTTCCCAACACTTCATCCACTGACAGGCTTTAACTTTGCCAAATTGTTTTCTTCCAGCCAATTACTAACAAGTTGTAAGGATTTCCCAGCAAAGAAGTCCGCTTGTTGAGTCATGTCGTCCGCCATACACCTTATTCCAAAATGGTGGCCAATTTATTATAATTCTTTTATATGTATGTTAATTAGCCCTTGTTGCCTCGTCAGCATGTGCAAAATATAACAGAATTTTCACGCGAAAATGAGGCAGAGGGCTAATTAAAATGCATACAAAAGAATAATAAATTGTCCGCCATTTTGGAATAAGGTGTATAGTGCTTCGACGAAAATTTCGCCCCATAATTCCTTGCGCACCTAGATTATCCCCACCCCCTACCCCCGGGACAAGACTGCTTGCAAAATTCCCCACCCCTGGGACACAAGGGCCGACTTTGTCCCGAAATAATCAGGGTCTTTGTTTTATAGTTTACACCCCCCAAAATTATAAAATGAAAACCCCCTCCAAATCTGCTGGAAAATTCATAAACAACGTTGGATACACTAGAAAAATAGGGAAAAAAAAACTGAAACTGACAAAATGGATCAAAATCCACCAATCACAACCCACAAACATGACCTTTGGACCATTCTGTGTAAATCATCATTGTTTCCTGAGACGTCTGCTATGATATTTGTGGCAGAGAAAATTGAAACTGTTGGTTGAGTGTTGAACTTCAGAGTTTGTGTGTTATCAAAAAGGACAGTAATATCCACTTAGACAGAGGTAGCATGTCATGTTGTGTTGAGAATAGGCCTTGTGCATGTTACGTCATTGGCCCAAAAAATTCACCACCAAACCTCGTTTGCACAAAATTCCTTGCAAAACTTTCACAGCTTTATGTTGTTAATGAGGGGGAATTCTATTCAGCTCCGCTTCTTTGAGAAAACATTGATGAAAGTGTCACAAGTTTACACTTCTAAAGCGAGGCTTGGGGCTGAAATTAGCTAGTCTGACGGAAACATGCATAAGGGCTACTTAGGTTGCGTTCGATTGACCCTAATTCTGGAATAAGAATATATTCTGGATTATTCCAGAATAGCCATTCTGTCTGTAGGTCAATAAAACGATTATTCCATTTCTGGAATAATGCCCATGATATGAAAAGCAGACAGCAATCAATTCCCAGACTTGTTTCCTTTTGTATTTGATGTTTTGAAACATCTCTTTCATTTCTCCATACAAGGAAATGAGGAGAATCATCTCTTCTAGACTCCAGGAGTATCCTTTTTTGAGTCACTCATTTTTTTCGCACATGGTCACCGGCGGTAGCCATTTTGTTTGTCGTTTTGAAAAAGGCTGCGAGGCGAGGACGAAGTGACATCATTTTTCTGGAATCAGAATAGCGACTCAGTTAAATGGGCATTCGGGGTTATTAGGTTTATTCTTATTCTGGAATAAGGTCAATCGAACGCACCCTTATTGGACATTCAGATACAACAAACACATGCAACATGTTGCATGGTTTTTACATGTTGGGAGAATCCCAGACAATCAGGTATTTCACTGTTTCCTGACCATCCCAGTTATAATTCCAGACTTATGAAAACATGAAAAGCTAGACATACCCAATCTGTCCAGAATAGAATTCAATAAATCATGAAAACGGAGTGTTCCTTTTTTTCTGACACATTCCAGATTTCTCTGATGCATGGTCAGTGATTGTTCCCCTTATGAAACCATAAATTAAAGGCTTTCCTGCAAAAAGGGCTATATCCCTTTTTGGGTCGATTTTCAACTTTTGCAGGATCGAGCTAATTTTTGGAAGACTGACTTGTTTTGACATGACAAACATCGTATCGTATTTTTTTTTTTTTGCTGATTTGCGCCTTGTTTTCGAGAAATAATGTTGCCAAAAGAAAAACAATGAACCAACATACAGAGAAACACAATTTTCAGTTTTGTTCCATCAAAATCCACTAGCCAAAACTGAATTTTTACTAGACTTTGGCTAGTTGGCCACCATCAGTCTCGAGCCCTAGGTATCCAAACACTTCAAAGTCATTAACTTGGTTGTACCTGTTGGGTTTTTTTTTCAATGTACTTCTTGGTGTTTGGCAATGCTGATGAAACACTCCTCCTCATCTTTGATATATTACTTCCCAGAGTTTTATTTCTGTTGTTGTATTTTACTGATAATGTTAAATTGAATTTTTTTTTTATTTATTTACTAATACCGCAGATGAGATCAATGCAATTTTAAATGCAAACCAAAGTTCCACACCAAAAGGAAATCTGAGCTTTTATGCAGGAACAGTAACCTTGGAGGTCACTATCCTCAACTTTCAACCCCAAGATCTCAGCAACATAACATGCGGCTGGAATTTGGGTGATGGAACACACTTAATAAGCTCAAACCTAAAGAAATTGAATCACAACTTTACAACAGTTAAAACTTGCACAGTAGTTGTCACTCTTCATGGATGGATTCACGGCAAGTTTTGTAAAGGAACTACAAGATTAACACTTAAATTTAAAGGTATGATCTTGATTTTTTCAACAGACTTGTTTCATTGCTTTAATATTCATTATTGTTGGGGCGCTTACCATTTATCAGAACTCAGACCAGCTGGACTGGTCATTTCGTAAACATAAATGCACCTTACGCCCGCCTTAAAAGAGTGTCCGCTTTGAAAGGGTTGGCCGTAAAACTAAATGACTGAAAGTATCTCATTTTTGGGCGTTATTACTGCTATTAAATGCAGTGAAATGTGACAATTCTACAGGTAAAGACTACAGCAATGTTTTAAAATCTCTTGTCACATATGATGCGCTACCAGTTTTATCACACCTTGCCCAACCGATCATGCGTGAACAGTATGAAAATGATCAGCCCAAAAAAAATCAAAGAACTGGGGGAAGCAGAGCGACAACTGTAAACATGAACTTGGCTCTTTCATATCCATAGTTCTTGTATTTTAACCCATCGACTGGACCTACATGTATAAAATTGAGCAGAAAACAGCAATTTGAAGTCACTAAATGCCATTTTCTGACTGCTGTGGAGGCAAAATTTAATTGCAATCAAACTGCCCAAAATGTTGTTTGCAACATGAAAACTAAGCTTTTTTTCCTTTCTGATTCAAATATATCAACTTTTGGTTTCAGGCATGTGCACAAAGCAAATTTTGAATGAGAAAAAGCTAAATAATAAGCTTGCTTTTCTTTTTCTTTGTTTTACTCCCTGTTCTTCTTTGCTCTTTATATAGTTCTTTTTTTCCCTCGTTGTTGGCCTTCACTAGACTTTATTTAATGTACTACAGTACATTGCAAAAGTTTCCCGGAAAACACTGATTGAAGAAGAAGGTGAATTTTTTAAAAAAGAACTGACAAATGGTAGCTAGGAAGACCAGATTTTCCTTTGATTTTGCCAGTCAAATGTGATAGGTTTTTCATATGTATAGTTCTCTGGTATAATATCCTAGATTATCATGAGCCAACAACAATTTTAGTCTGGCATGCTTTATTCCTCGTGTCTCCTTCGCTGCTCGTCCAATCATCCTTTTCAAACTAGCTGTAAACTTCCGCTGGTTTTCTTACTTCCGCTGGACATTACACCCTTCTCTTCCTTCTACGAACACCTTGCTTTTTTTATAAGTAAACGAAACAATATTTTATTTAGAACATGGACAATATGCGAATATGAAATGTAACCTGGTAATAGTTCTGAGGGCATACCCTCTCTTTCTCCTAAAGGTACAACAATGTCAGTGCTGCAGTGTTTCTTTGAGTTTTTGATTAGCCGACCGCATTTTTTGGACCGTTTTTTTTTTCTCTCTAGAAAATGAAGCACAAAACCAGTAAAAAACATGCAGGGCAGTGTTTACAACACGAAAACAAGTCCGTATGCCAAAAAACGGCTAATTTGGAGCAATTTTTATTTTTTTCCAAAAAGTCACTTAGCATAGTGTTATCCCCAGCCCTTCAATTATTATTCAAAACAGTATGTGATTAGAAATTCCTGTTTTTTTCTTTCTAGCTAATATTCATCCCTATTTGGTGATCAAGAGCTCTGCAGGGCCCAAGCTTCCTTCTGACTATCAATATGCACTTCCCACAAAACGTCCTGTTGAGTTTGAAGTGAAATTTAAGGATCCCTTCAATCTGGTGACCAGTGTCTCCACTGACTGGAAATTTGGTGATGATTCTCGACCTGTGATCCGCTGGAACAAAACAAAACTTAATCACATATACCACAAAGAAGAAAACTACTCCTTGTGGGTGACAGTTAGACTCAATACCAAGTTTTTTGGGAAAAAATCATTTCAACCAATTATCAAGAATCTTTATGTAAAAGGTTGGTACACATGTAGATTTATAAAAACATTTCTCAGCTGTCAGGTGTCTTTCAGAATCTTGTACTTGTGGAGAGTGTTTGATCATTAACAAAGGTCTTTTTTCTTCTAAATACACCAATAATAACTAAATATTAATGCCCCTTAAACTTCCCCTATGAAATAAATGAGGCATTTTAATTTTGGAGAGGGCTTTCATTTAGATCATACTTCAAGTATTTTGAACAATGTGGAAAAAAAATAATTTTTTGTGCTGTACAGCTGTTAGTATATTTGAAGGGCTCGGGGCATAACTGACCTATGTTGAATTGCTTTTTAGGTCATTTCTGATATTTTTTGCTCAGATTTGTCCATTTTTGGCATGTGAACTACAAATTAATTGCAAAACATTCAGAATTTTTTCCTGTTATTTTTCCATCGTTTTCGAGAAATAACATGCAAAAAAATATATATATCTGCATGTCTCCCGCTGAATCCGGCTCAAAAAAATGAATCCCAAAGTTTACCCAAATTTCTGAAACAATCAAAAACAATCCCAAGTCCATTCCCTCAAAATTGTTTCTGAATCATTTTATCGCCAATAGTCAGCCACTAAGTTTCACCCTTATGGACCTCCTCGGAAGCACTCTCTCCTCCGCTGCAAGCTCATAACCTTTGCCCACCTTGCCCAATTTCAGCTGGCCAGCAAGAACTCACTTTGAACTGCCCAAAGCTGTATTTCAAATACCCGACCACACATAGCGGACCTATCTGCCACTGTGGCAAAACCAAAATGGAGTTTCCTGCCCGAAGATTATACAAAATTACGATAAGTCTGGAAGAGATGGCAAATCGACCACAACTCACAACACTGACCATTTTTCTTTGCCAGGGACTTAAGGATTTCCAGACTTCGTGATGTCCTTCTATCATGGGGCAGGCCTTAAACATGGCTTAAACTAGCCGCTACACCTGGTTGTTGTCTCAAGTTGCAAATTCGATCGATATGAACTGCCTATATGCCGGTATGTTCATTCAGGTCGTTGGCACGGGTTAAGAGTAATGTAATGTAATGGAGTCGAAATTATGCTCTGAATGTACAGTCAAAACACTAGAGGGCCAGAACTCTGCTTTTTTTAGGTGAAATTAGTAAAATTCCTTAGGGTTAGTGCAAATTCGACAAGGGTTTGTGATATTATTCGTTGTACGATAAAATGAGGCAAATCTGAGCAAGAAAAATAACAAACAACCTCAAAAGCAACATAGGTCAGTTATGTCCCGAGCCCTTCATTTGTTACAGCTAACTGTTCTTTTTATACTAACAAAAGTAAATATTGTTTTGTAATAAATGCTCTAGATGTTTATTCTAGTGAACGCAGTATTATCAGTTTTGTAATAATCATTCCTACTATTTTTGTTGCAGCACCTGTGTCGCTTACAGTCAGGCACAAACATCTTGATCATAAAGACAAAACAGTGCAGTTTAACATCTCTTGTAATGGAAGGTACATTATTTGTACTAACCACCTAATTAATAACCTTATTTTGCAATTTGAGCATTCTCTTGTGGAATCAGATAATTGTGAGTCAATTGAGGACTGATTGCATGTCCAGAAAACTCTCAACATTGTAAATGGTTTGAATCCATCCATGTCTGTTGACGAGTATCAGTAGTCTCTCAAATGTGATAACATGGGTTAGTGCAACCTCATTCCCAGGGTCTTCTCCTTCTCGTCCCCTGGAGCGAGAGAGAGAAAGACCCTGGCACAGGCTGGTCATGTGTCTCCCAGAATCTGGGAGATTAAAAAAGAAAACATTGAGGGAGGGGCTGCCAAGTCGGGAGTTTGGTTGTACTTAGCCTACCAGGGAACGGAGAATATTTGCATAAAAAATAACAGTTCTGGTTTGTGTCTCCGCGAAGTAAATGTACCCACGAGAGGTCAAGTGTCGAATATTCAGACACCAAATTGCAAAAAAGAAGCGGCAGCTTCTAGTCACGTATTAAATAAGAGTTGCTGTAGGCTTTGCAAGTCTTTAGGAGATATCTCGCACTCCAAGAATTTGTTTGCGAAGAATAATCGAGCGCTGCTTGCAACTGCGAAGAACTGATGTGAAGATGTGAAAATTATAAAGTTATAACAAGATGTGAAAATTATATCATATTTCGCATCTTTAAGAGTTTGTCTCGCTCGTCTCATCCAGCTCTAGATTGTCGCTGTTTTTGGCCTTTCTTACATTAAGGATAGCTGCTTTGACTTTTCTCTCGTTATTTCCTCTGATCTGGTAGCTTATCACAGAGTTCAACGGCAAAACAACGACATATAAGGGATGAATTGGCGAGACTGTCTGTGTCGATCGAGAGTTGATTTTGTCCAAGAAAAGCCCGGGTAAAAGATGGAAGATAATTGATTTTCTGTATACTGTTGGCAGTACACCGATAGTATATATTCCAGAGTAAATTAATTACTTCCAGGCACTTGACTTGTTTTGGTTTAAGATTTATGTTCCAGTGGCTGCTATTTACGATCGCAAAGTGAAGGCTGCTAAAAAATCAAGCGGATCTCAACCGCCGCAGACAGCCTCGTTTTGATGTTGACAAAAACGTTTGGTGACAAAATTCCAGAAACAGGGATCCCTCGTGGGGAATATTTTATTCTGGGAGACACGTAACCAGCCTGTGCCTGGGTCTTTCTCTCTCTCGCTCCAGGGGACGGGAAGGAGAAGACCCTGGGAACCAGGTTGGGGTTAGTGTAGTTCTGAAAAGAACTGTAAGTTGTTGTTTACAATGCCAGACTGATGTTTTGACAACCTGAGTGGAAGTCATCTTCAGAGACATGTGAATTGTAAGCCATCATGCAGTTGATAGTATTGATATCTGGCTGTTGCTGTCATTGATCAGTTTTGTATTGGTGACCATGATGCTATTGGCTGTACTAGAGTGAGTCCAGACAAGAAGCTGTATACAAGATCAAATGCTGCAACTGCCAAGCCACTTACATCAGTGAGACTGGCAGAAATTTGAACAATATGACTGACTGAACACAAATTGGTGCTGAAAAATGGTGCTGTCAACAATCACATCGCTTTGCACCATTTACACACTAATCAAAGAATTGACTGGAACTCTGCCGAATGCATTACCAACAGTATGGATTACTATAAACAAGAGATAAATGGTTTACTAACTTGAACAAACAACACTGAACCATTGCCAACAGCTATCTGTGGTCTACACATGATACTACATTCAACACATAAATACTGAAGTTAGGGCTTATTCCTTTTTTCGAAGGTGAAACATTTGTTACAATATGTTTATACTTACTATTAATATTTTAATTTGTTTCCTTTTTTTCAACCAGTCTCCCTGTGTCCTTCCATTGGTGCATTTCTAAACAATGCCATCTTCCACCAGGAAAAATATGTAGTCCCACAATAGAAAACAGCAGCTCTTGTAATTGGATAGTTAAGCACAGCTTTAATGATCCTGGAAAGTACTGTATCAATATTGGGGTCATGAATGATGTCAGTGGTACCAATACTTCTCTTATGGTACAAATTCCAGGTAAGATTACTGTGTATGTTGCTGAAATATACTATTAAAAATATATTATTAAAAAGCCTTATTTTAGCAGACTCGCTCTCTCACCCAGACAAGTGTCAAATCTTCTTGGGCAAGTGCAAGTTGTACAGTTGCACAGTTTCCACCTCTGTTTAAGTACTGAGCATTAAGAGTAGAGGGATAATTGAATTAAGAATATTGTTCAGTGAAACCTCCATTAACTGCCACCGCTCTACCATGCCCAATTTTTCTTGCCCACATTTACCTTGCAATGCCCTGCCATCCTATCCAGGGGGAAGTAGTAATACTTGTATAGGCCTAATGTTCTGAAAACAGGAAATAAGCACTGCCCACGTGGGTTGAATGATTAAATCAAAGACTCCTATTCTCTGTTTTCGAATTGCCCATAATACACTTTGTTTGCCCCCCAAATTTCGCATAAACTATTGTTTTGAAATGCTCTACAAATAATAGTTTATGCAAAATTTGGGGGGCAAACAAAGTGTTTTTTAGGCAATTCGAAAATAGAGAATGAGCCAACACATAATCCTCTCCTCTCCTGGACATTTTGCTTCACCACTCCCCCCCCCCCCCCCCCCCCCCCCCCCCCCCCCCCCCCCCGCCTCCCCTCCCTGCATCCAACTCCCTTTCCTCCTCTCCCTCCAATGTCATCCCCATGGGTAAGGCAGGTGACCGTTCAATACTTATAGAAGAAGCAGGGAGAAGTTGTTAAAATATCAAGAGAATTCATCTTGGTTGATCATATCCTTCATTACCATGAACTTCTATTACAAGGAGAAATTTGGTGATGATCAATGTTTTAAATTGTCTTTTTTTATAGGTGACGTTCCAGGTCCTAAACACAGCAGCAGCAAATCATCAATAACAGTAATTCTTGTTGCGGTCTTTATCGTGTGCATCTTGTCAATTGTTATAATAATTGTTGTATTTGTGGCACGCAAGTGGTTTTATAGCAGAAGAGAAAAAACAGAAAAAGCTAACTTTGAATTCAGAGATGCCGATACGTTTAGTGTGTCCTCTGTGGAATTGTATGGGAATAAAACCTGTTTTGGAAGGTGGAGAATTTTGGGCTCGCGTAGAACAGAGGAAAACGTTCCCCTTATGAAAGACACGCGAATGTATTCACTATGAGTAAACCTTGTTGTAGGTACAAAAATTGTTACATAGAACAGCTGAGTATAAGGAGAGAGAGACTGGGATTTTATTAGTAGAGATATTTGGAGATAACATGGTTTAACAATAGATAGTTTTCATGGCAGCCATGTTTGTGGTCAGAGACATTAGACTTTTGCATAAAAATAGTTTTATTCCCCAGATGAAAATTTCATTGTTCTCACCAACCAACATGGCTGCTGTAAAAACCATCTATGGTTTATTTTGAAACAAATTACAAGAGTGAATAGTGTTATTTGAATGAAATTAGTACACATTGACTATTTACTATGTGTACTATTTTACTATTTATACTGTAGATTACGATGATGTTTACAGGGTGGGTTTGGGGGATAATAGGCAGGGTAGGGGTAAAGTAAACATATATTTTTGTAGATATTAATATAATAATTTATAAATTATAAATTTATGATATATAATAAAATTAATATAATGCCATATTAAACTTAAAATTCCTCTGCTACTCTTGCTTGCTTCTTAACATGGAAATGTTATCCAAGATGTCAGACTGTCTTAAAATTAGGTATAGAAACAGCATGTCACAAGAAATGCCTTTCAAGAATGTTAAAGTTTGTTTTATCCAGGTTAATTTATTGTTACTGATTGATTTATTGGAAGGCTAACACGTCTCAACTCTCAAAGCATTCCAAACTACTTTGTGAGATTGTTGGCATGTTCCAGAACCATGCCAAGAAAACCACTGAAAAATATTGTTATTATATGCAAGTGGCTATTTTGTGTTTTTGGCGTAGTAGAGAGAAGACGTACCGTTAGTAGAGTTGGCTTCTACTTAGAACATTATAACAGGTAGGCCAGGGTAGACCTACAAATTTCAAAAGAAGAATAGTTGAATTAACTGTGCATCGATAAATTTAGTAGCGTGCAGTAGACACATGCTCCCCCTAAGATTGCCTATTTTTATAACATGACGGGGGATTTACTTAACCCGTTAAGTAGACTATGAAGTTATATATGTACACTCCTTATCACTCTCTAAACCTGTTTTCTTTTGTCTTCTTTGGTCTAACAGTTACAGACTATTACGCTGTGTTTGTTCCGCAGGTAAAGTAGAATCACTACCATTTTATCCAAAAATATAAGAAAGCATGTATTACAAAAGGAAAAAAACAAGGATGTGACGAATAAAACAAGCAGTCAAGTTGCTTGATGTTGATAAATCTTCTCCCTATTTGTGAGAAAATTCTATGTCCCCACCAGACTCGTATCTGTAACTTAACAGAAAGAGACGTGCAAAACAGCCATATTAGGGCCAGTCTATTATTTATAGATTGGCCCAGTTGATCAGCCGATATCATTGGGCGTGAAACACCCAGTCGCTATTTATTTGTTTTGGGGGCAACAGAAGATTGGATACTAGGATGAATTGAGGCGTGCGGAGTGGCAAGGGAAGGATTTATTTTCTTTGACCCAAAATCAAATGAAAAGCGACTGAGTACGAGCCTGTCAGTGTGGCACGTTTGGTAAACAATGTTCCCGAAAACCTCTCTCCCGAGCCATTTTTTGTTTCGAGTCTTCTGGACAAATGCCCATGTGTGATCATTCAAATGAAAGCTACCATTTAGTATTGTTTGTTTTACGATGCATTACGTTGTTGAATTGAGCATTATTTTCTGTTGACATTGAAAAAGTAAATCTTGAACTAAATACAGTAGCCTGTTCCATGCAGGCTCTCAGATAGTGTGCGCGAGCGAAAGGTGCCCTATATGTAAGGTAACTTTACCAAGCCCGGTCAAAAATGTTGAAGCGAGCGAAGAAAAAACGAGTGGTAACCTCCAACATTTTTCGCTCGCCCCACTATCTGAGAGCCTGGAACAGGTTATGAACTAAAGGAAAAAACACCTGATCGCAGCCACTTACCACCTTTTTTTGCGGGGTGGGATGAATTTATATACATATTAGGTGTATTTGTGACGATATTTTTTTAATGTTTTACAGGATATTTTTTAGATTATAAGAAGATTCTATATCCTTTTGGACCATGAGTATTAACAATCGCTCAGGATAGTTTTTATGGGAATGTTTATGCCCTTCCGATTTGGCCTAAGCAAAAGGCATACAAGTTGATTAATCCTTCTCAAACTCATTAATAGTCATTAAAATCATAAGCATGACCACGGTGGTTTGGAAACCCGATCTTAATTAGCACAGATTTTGGCGATTTTATTTCTTCGTTTTCTCTGTATTTGATGACCAGTTTGAGGAGCTATATCAAACACTCGTAACAGTGTTTCACGTGCTATCCAAACACCTCGAAATGGGTTAAAAAACTCGGCTGCGCCTCGTTTTTCAACCCAGTGTTTGGATATTCTGATGATATTCTGATGAAACACTCAGATCTCAGAAGCAGAAGGGGTTTCATTTGAATGGTCACACTTTAGGATTTTGTTGACAGACTGAAAAGTTAGAACTTCACTACATGTCTCCATAATTGACTCTGGGAGAGAAAGGGTTAAAATTTCCCAAATGGTACAGTGGCCATAGTTATTACAGCAAGTCACTAGATTTGTTTTTGTAAGACAAGACATAATATCAGGAAATCTTTATTATGAAAATACAATGATGGGGATCTGTTCAGACTAAAGAATCAATAAAATAATACAACATTATGCAAATCATCACGCTTTCAAATTTTTGAAACATAAACGTATTTGATACAATACTGAACATGCTATCAGCTCTTCGAAATCAAGATTGAATCGGTGCATAATCACAATGCACAGTTATAAAAATACGTGGATGAAGATAGAGTGATTTCTGAGATGACCCGTGAAATAGATATTAGACAAATAGACACTATTAGACACTAATTCCATTGGTTTCGTTTGTTTACTTTTGACTATTAGACAATGACTATTTGATTTTGTTTCATAGTTTTTGTGAAATCACTCTACAGTCTTCTTACACGACATGCAGTTTACATCAGTTTTCTAGATATACAGCTGGATATAACCTACCCCTCAACCTTGAGGATTAATAATGGCTGGGGATAATAATATAAACTAAACAAGAAGCTCCGTGAGCTTTAAACTACTAGCGTGAAAAATCACATAAACAGAAACTTGCTTGCCTACTGCACCACATTCATACGAGTCTGCAACCAAGTTCCCGTCTATGGTTCACGTGATTGCCGAGTTTTGAGAGCGGTGTTGTCGCGAGTCGGAATTTTTCGTGTTTTTATCTGCAAAAAGAGCTCCAACAAAAAAATAAAGAATAACCCGCTAACATACATAGAAAGCCATGAAAGATACCAGTATAAGCGGGTTTTTGTCGACTTTCTCGTTTTTGCAAGCGAAAAAAGACGGAATATTAAACAGCTTTAAGACGAAGTAACGTTGCAACCTAACGAAAGCATTAACGTTAAGTACAATTAGAAATCTTAAGTTCATTGAAAATTCATTGAAAAAGCCCTTCCAATTATTTTTTTCGAAAGAAATTGTTTGAAATTTATATATACATGTACATGAATACTTTATACAATCAGAGTCAAAATTTCTTTAATTACTTGGGCGTAGCGGCCAAGTATTAAAATTCAGTTTGGTCGTCCACAAATGTGCAGTATTGCGCAACTCTGGGGACGGCGGGATTATTCAAACCTTCACCGCGGTCACACGTCCGAGCCGTTTTTCGTTTTATTTGGTGGGATTCATTTAGAATTAAGTGAAAACGTGGGCAAGGATGTATAAAATAATTAGTTTATGTAACTATCTTTTCATCTTTCCGGCTCAAAATAACGAGCTTCTTTTCGATCGTTGAAAACTGATCAAAACGCTTCGTGCCTGAGCAAAATTGTGTTGGCAAATGGCACCGACAGTTCTGCGGTTCGTAGTTTTCAAACGCTTAGAACTTTTTTTAGTAAACTTTCAAAACGTTTAGTGAGTTGACAGTGTATTGTCAATATATGAAACTTTTAATAAACAGTGAAAATGACAACCTTAACTTTGAAGTACTTTCGTTAACTTTTGCAAATTTCTCTTGTTTGACCGCGGTGGAGTACACCTGTTGTTTGTTGATGCGAGGTGAACGTCACAAAGTGCGAGTTATGTTTTCTCTGTTGCATCTAACAGTTTCATATTCAATATGCGTAAGGAAATTACTCAAGAAGACACTGCGAAAGTATCTGACACTCGCGATTAATTCTACGATACTTTCATGACGGAAACCCGCTAAAACATGTTAAAACGAACATGAAGAAAATAATTTAGACGAATACATACATAGCGCTTATTTAATAAGAAGTGAACAGTGGACAGCGAAGGAAGCAATATAAGCGTGGTAGGAATGCTAATTAATTTCACTTCTTTCGGTCGTTTGCCTTTCATTAATTTTTATTTCGTGAAGTTGAAGTTGAAAGAACAGAACAGACAACTGAAACTTTGGGTGCAAAAATTCACCGCCGAGAGAAGATGTAAACAATGCACGCGGTGTCTTGCGAGACGTTTCTTGCGAGTTTTGCTTCCGCTAGTGAATGTTTCTCGGGCGAAAATAACCTTAAAGCGATCACTTTTTTATTTAATTTTCTTTTCTGTGTTTCGGATACAGAGGAATAAAACCTGGATATATTTTCGTGTGGCTGATTGCGAGATGTTTTACGAAACAGTTGCGTTATGCGTTACTGGAAAGGTTTCAAATTACTTTCACATTATGCAAATTGCGACATTTTTACCTCAACTGAAAAAATATATTTCAAAGGGCTAAATTTGTTTCTCTCCTCCTAAATTATCACTTCTGTCGTTAACTTTGATTAAATTTATAAGTTTCATTCAAACTTTATTATAATAACGGCGGGAATACTTCCAGCAAAACTTTCAATTGGAAAAGTTGTTTTGACCTCGGGTTCGGACCAGGCAATTACATCATGGCTTCGAAAGGCCACTTTGCGGCCACATTTGCATTCACTTCAAAAGTGTCGGAAACACAGACCAGCTAGTTACAAGATTTAGCTAAAACCAATAACAACCATCGGGAAACTCTGACATACGGCCTTTTTTTCAACGGTAAGTACAAAGTAGGCATCGATTTGTATTTTTCAGTATGTACTCGTCTTTTGACACAGTGGACACGCTACTTTAATAATTTGCGTGCGATCTCACACGCTAAGTGTACTGTGTCTTCTTGTTTTAGACGGTTAACGCGCTTCTTTGTTAGACTATACACCAAATTGAAGAAACGTTGACGCGTGAAAATCATAAACCATGAACGATGAGACCGAATGAGATTCTGGGTAGGCAGCTTTGGCAAGCTAGTAATATTCCATTTCTTGATAATCAATGTTTTCTTTGTTTGAGACATTTAAGAGCATGGATTTATGCATCCTGTGTTAATATAATGTGTATTCTGTGACAGACGAAGATTAATTTTTGCAACTTCCCAGTAAACCTTTGGGTCGCATCGTTCATGATTTATGCTTTTCATCCGACAACGTTTCTTTAATTTGGTGTATATACTCACACTATCCGAATACTCCCAATCATCAAACCGTGAAATAACGTGCATGCAGATTCCCAAGACAATTATTCTCCAATATGCCTAATACAACGACGCCCAAGTATACGCTCCCACAGCGTCTTGTTTACTTTATTTTAGCAGCATCCTCCATATGAAATGCCATTTCGGGTTCGAGATCATTTGTCGCAATGTTATGAGAGGTTTTGCATGCAATCCAGGATTTTTTATTGAATGAGTGCTGAGCATCAAATGACGGTCCTGACATAACTGGGAGTGAAACACTGATACCCCCAAAATACGCCTGATCTGCAAGCTATGAAAGGCCTAAAATTACTTCATCTAGCCACAGTCTTGTTACATGATGTCGCATAATTTCATGTATTGTCTTGGACCTCGTGTATTGTCTTGGTTACGTAACTTTCATCGCATTTGTCACAACGCATCAAGTGTAATTAGGATCTATTGTTTCCTGCATATAGATATAAAATGTAGATTTAAATTTAGGCTATTATGCATGTAACTTCGTAGTGCAAGGATCGGGCAATAAACCTTCAGCGTTCGTTCTCGATTTACACAGCGTCTCGTCTTTCCGCTGAAAACGTACAGCTAACGCCGAAAAGCGCGCAGTTTACACGGTGTCAGGAAATCACAAACCCAGCCAGGAGTAAGAAGCAACGCCGTTTTGTTCGCCGTTTCGTTCGCCGTTTCGTTGGGTTTTAAACTATGGCGGAACTGTCGCATTTTCAAGCGCCACAGGCAGATTTTACGCCAGGCCCGGACTGTTACCACAAGGGATGCGAACTC
The DNA here is from genome assembly GCA_024195265.1 of Dendrophyllia cribrosa. Classification (NCBI taxonomy): domain Eukaryota; kingdom Metazoa; phylum Cnidaria; class Anthozoa; order Scleractinia; family Dendrophylliidae; genus Dendrophyllia; species Dendrophyllia cribrosa. The sequence goes on from JAJLRJ010000009.1 coordinate 25,970,509, forward strand.
CTGCTAAGTGGTCCGTTAGCATCGAAACCAAATGCGGTGAAGGCAAGTTATGTCTTGATTTGGGCTAGAAAGATCGGAAGAACACACATCAAGTCACTGAATCTCACACCGGAGCAGAAAGCAAACCCAAAGTTCTCCTACAGAAGTTTATAGAGTGGACAAAGCCAAAGTCCAACGCACTTGCAGCAGCAGCAAACTTTCGTCGCTTGGAGCAGGGTAACTTAAAGGGGAAGTATCACGGGGATTTGGTGTCATTTCAAAAAGCAAAAAATGTTATTGTATGATCAGAAACCGAAAAATAAAGCTCCAATAGTGTGATAAATTATCACAAAATACATCAAAACTGTCGATTATTGTCTCTGGTCATAGACGGACTGGGTCTCAATGAATTACAACTTGAAAAAAATTAGCCTAATCTTTTTCAAGTTACCACATTTTCGTCTCCAAATGGGCTAGAACAGACCATAATCTGTCTCTCTTTCAAGAATAGGTTAATTTCACTATCTTGGTGTTTTAGTATTACTTTGTAAATAAGTAAAGGCATTGTAAAATGGCTTTGACCAAAAAAACATCAAAATTCCCGTGATACTTCCCAGAGTACATTGACAAGGCCACTGTGCTGTGTGACCAGTGTAGATATCCTGCCGAAGCCCGTGACAGACTACTCCGAGACGCAATCGTGATTGGTCTACGTTCCCGAGAGGCCTACTACAAATGCATTGAGAAAGGCTCAGCTTTAACTCTAGAGGAAGCGATAGCAGTTGCTCAGGACGAGGACGCCACAGCCAGCCAGGTTGGCTATATGCGGCCTGAGTTCAAAGGTAATCCGACACAAGCAGCAATACATCAACTCAATGAGAAGCAAGGAGCTGGACCCAAACAAAAGAAGCAACAGAAGCAGAAGGGTGGTTCAGGCAGCCAAGGACGCACCAAGAGAGAAACCTGTTTCAACTGTGGAGCAAAGACCTCGCATCCGAGAAGTGAATGCCCCGCAAGGAACGCCAAGTGTTTCAAGTGTGGAAAGGAAGGACATTATGGCTCTGTGTGCAAATCCAAGAACAAAGGAGCAAATGTTAACGAGTTACAAGCCCAGTCTACTGTTGCACCCTTACACGGAGAGAGCACACCCGAAGAGTATACACCAGTGTACTTCAGTGCCAGTGTTCATCATCTCAAGACAGTAATGGTGAAGACTCTTAATCATCCTCAACCACAGCCTCACATTCGCCCCCTTTGGCTCAGCCAGGAACCGTCACAGATTTTTCAGATCTCCTGCGAGGTCGATACAGGTGCAAGCTGCAACATTCTACCCCTGTACAAAGCCAAGACACTTTTTGGGGAAAACCTTAAGCTGGAACAACCGACTGTGAATCTGAAAGGCTACAATGATAACCCAGTTGAGAACCTTGGAATCTGTACTGTGTATCTTTACCACGGCAAGCAGAGATACAAAGTCCTGTGCGAAGTGGCAGACGGCAAAGGTCACATGATCTTAGGCAGACAACACGCCTTACTAATGGGGTACGTTAGTTTTCCCGAGATCCAGGAACCAGCAGTCAAAGCCAAAGTGGACACTTCCATCAAGACAGATACGGACGAGCCTACAGAACCGGTGACCCCAGTAATACAAGAGTGTACAGACAGGAAGATAACCATTGGAGGCAAAACACACCCCTTGTCTACGACCAAAGAATACTTGCTGCGAGAGTATGCTGACGTTTTCCAAGGCATAGGAACTTTGCCGGGTGGACCTTACCATATCCAGTTAAAGGAAAATTACAAACCAGTCCAGCATCCACCGCGTCAAGTAGCAGTGAGCTTGAAACCAGCCTACAAAGCAGAATTGAAGAGATTGGTAGAGCTTGGAGTAATAAAAGAAGTCAAAGAGCACACTGAATGGGTTAACTCAATTGTCCCAGTGAAGAAACCTGATGGCTCCTTAAGATTATGCCTCGATCCTAAGGATCTAAACAAGGCCATAAAACGAAACCAGTGGTACAACAGAACAATTGATGACATCCTACCAGAGTTAGCAGGCTCAAAATACTTCAGTTTACTCGACGCAAAGTCAGGATATTGACATGTCATTTTGGACCAAGAGAGTAGTCTGCTGACGACTTTCAACGCGCCACGGGGCAAGTACCAATGGCTGCGTTTACCTTTTGGGTTAACTGTGGCAGGTGACGTGTTCCAGGAAAAACTCGATAGAGTCCTGAGGAATGTTCCCAGTACTACAGGAATTGCTGACGATGTCCTTTGCCATGGCAACGCAGAAATTCCCCATGATACCACAGTCATCGCCCTGCTAAAGACAGCAAAAGCCAATAATCTCACCTTTAATGCCAAGAAGTTTGTCTTTAAGTCTCAGGACTGTCCATTTTTTGGAGGTAGCCTCACGCCAAATGGGTACAAGATAGATCCCAAGAAGGTACAAGCTGTCACAGAGATGAAGGCACCCCAAAATCTTCAAGATCTTTAAAGCTACCTTGGTTCAGTGAACTACCCTACCTCAATCGCTTTAGCCCAAAGTTAGCGGATTTGACAGCCCCACTAAGAGCACTATGGAAGAAAGACACTGTTTTTGCCTGGGAGAGTTCGCAGCAAGTAGCATTTGAAGCTACCAAGAAAGAAATCACAAGTGCACCAGTGTTGGCATATTTTGACAAGTCAAAGACCAGCGTCATCCAATCAGATGCATCTAAGAAAGGCTTAGGAGCAGTTTTACTACAAGATAGCAAGCCCGTAGTCTACGCGTCAAGAAGCCTCACCTGAGACAGAGCAGCAGTACTCAAACATAGAGAGAGAGCTGTTGAGTGTTGTCTTTGCCCTTGAGAGATTTCACCACTATGTGTATGGCTACAAAGTAACTGTTCAAACAGATCACAAGCCATTGGTCAGCATATGGAAGAAATCAATAGCATCCAACTCACCACGCCTGCAGCGATTACTGTTACGACTGTCACAGTACGATGTGGACATTGAATATCTGAAGGGGAAGGAGAATGTTATAGCCGATGCACTTTCCAGAGTTTCACCGCAGGTGGAGAGGAAGAAGACAAAGAAGATGTCATCCCAGTCCACATACTCACTGAAGAAATTCCTGCTGATTCATCAAGTGTAGCAGACTTCAGGCGCGCGACTGCAGAAGATACAACGTCAGGTCTTTTGATGCAAGCTGTGATAAATGGATGGGCTGAGACAAGAAAGGATTGTCACCCGTTACTTGTCGACTATTGGACCTACAGAGAAGACATCAGTGCAGAGAATGGTCTACTGTTGAAGGGTCACAGGCTCATCGTTCCTGAAAAGCTGCGCAACAAAACTCTTCAAACAATTCATGAAGGTCACTTTGGTGTTGAAAAGATGCAGTTAAGAGCCCTAGAAGCAGCTTTCTGGCCAAAGATTACCGCCGACATACTTCAGACAGCCCAGAGTTGTAAGGTGTGTCAGACGTTCTCCAGGAGCCAACAGCGAGAGACACTGATGCCTCATGAAGTTCCCCAAGGACCATGGGAGAAGTTGGGCGTTGGCTTCCTTGAGTTTCAATCTACCAACTATCTTCTGATAGCAGATTACTACAGTAGATTCCCGGTCATCAGGAGAGTACGCAGCACTACGGCCAGCGCAACAATCAAGATCCTGAAACAAGTGTTAAGTGAGTACGGAGTGCCAAAGATTGTGATGTCAGATAATGGCTCACAGTTCGCGTCTAAAGAATTCGAGGCCTTTGCAAGTCAGTACCGCTTCGACCACATCACATCAAGTCCACGTTACCCGCAAAGTAATGGACTTATTCAGCGCATGGTACAAACAGTCAAACAGTGCATAAAGAAGTGCATAGCGGCGGGACACGATCCGAATTTGGCTATGTTAATCTATAGAGCTACACCCCGCTCTCTACCAGCATACCATCACCAGCAGAGTTACTAAATGGTAAAAATTACAGAGCGCTACTCCCAACCAGAAGCCTGATGCAAAATGCACACGGTCAGACCGTGCGAGAGCAGATGATTCAAGACAAGGACAAGAGAAGTGAGCTGTACAACACGACTGCCACAGATTTACCGCTCCTTCCAGAACAGCAAAAGGTCTACGTGCAAGTTGATCCTCAGCTCAACCGATGGACCCCAGCAGTCATCACTAGAGCACGAACCACATCACAGCCAAGGTCGTACAGCGCGGTTGAAACCTCGGATGGAGCTCAGTTGCAAAGGAACCGACGTTTCATCCGCCCAGCTGCAGAAGCTGCCCAGCCAAATGCCACACCCATTGTCACGCAAGCCGGAAGTAGTCTACCACACCTGTCGCCACACAAGCTGGAAGTAGCATGTGACATTAAAGTTCGACCTACCCGTGTGACGAGGAAGCCTGAGAGACTTACAGAGACAATGTGATCTAAGACCTTCAGTGTTTTTTTTTTCCTTTTAGGGGGAAGATGTTACATGATGTCGCATAATTTCATGTATTGTCTTGGACCTCGTGTATTGTCTTGGTTACGTAACTTTCATCGCATTTGTCACAACGCATCAAGTGTAATTAGGATCTATTGTTTCCTGCATGTAAATATAAAATGTAGATATAAATTCAGGCTATTATGCATGTAACTTCGTAGTACAAGGATCGGGCAATAAACCTAAAGCGTTCGTTCTCGATGTACACAGCGTCCAGTCTTTCCGCTGAAAACGTACAGCTGACGTCGAAAAGCGCGCAGTTTACAAGTCTCAAACAAGCAACCAGGCTAAATAATTATGGTTTATTGGCATAACAAATGATACGACAGGCCGAACGTTGATGATCTGATCTCGATCTACGAGCTGTTTGGATGTTCTTCATACAGCTCAAAACGATACGACACCCTTCCGCCAGAGGGGTCAAAATCCTTTGTCTTGTACAGCTTGAAACCTTTTTGTGTGTTTAAAATTAATACCATTCTTTGAAAGAAGGCAATAATTAAATAGTATCAATACCATACAGCTCTGCCGAGAAAAAAAATTATCACGTTTACGCTTATCAGAAAATAACCTCAGTTAACATTTAAATGGCATCTAGGACTTCTTGAACCTTAATATTGACAGAATCAGTGCATCATAATTACAATACCGGATCACTAGCAAAATACATGTCGTTCAATACAGTTTCTCTAATACTAATAGCCCGTATGCACGTTTACGTCAGCCTAGCTAATTTCACCCCCAAGTCTCGCTTTCGAAGTGTAAACCCATGCTAATTTCATCAATGTATTCTCAAAGGAGCAAATTTGAAAAGAATACCCACTCAAAAACAACGTGAACTTGTCAAAGGTTTGCAAAGAATTTTGTACAAACGAGGCTTGGTGGTGCATTTTCAGCTGGTGACGTCATCATGCATAAGGCCTATTGTAAAATTCATTGATAATTCATAACAGTTATGGCCCATAAATAGGCAGTATTTGAGTCACATGTATACCTTTGAAAACCCCAATACAAATCATCTGAGTTGATGATTTATTAAACAGTAGAATTAACTTTTGATACAAACACCTGCTCAGCTAATTAGTATTCATTAACTTTTCATACAGATCTCTACTCATTGTTTCATTTCACAAGTACGATGAAATATTCGCGTGAGATCTGTATGGGCTTTACAATGGCGAGCCGAAGGCGAGCCATTGTAAACGCCCATACAGATCTCCCGCTCGTATTTTATCTACTACATAAAGTCCAAAATTAACCTTTAGTTCATTACCCTTAATTTCAAAATATAAGCAACGTCCTAACCATAGGTCGAGCCTATCTAACCACAGATCAAAATAACTAAAAACTAATTAAGCACCACAACTGTAACTTGTAACCGCGTTGGCACATCAATCAGTCAATCAATCTATCAATTAATCGTGTTGTGGAGGACCAGCCAGGATTCATAATAAGATAATTCACTCATATATTCAGTGCTAACTAAATCGTTTGATTTCTATTGACATTTTATCAATGATTCAAATAAAACAGGTTGAACTAACGTCTAGAAAACTGAGGATTGTACTGAAGTCAATACTCTTAAATTAGTCGTATTCTACATGTAATTGAATCACTTCGGGATATCTAAATAAAATTATCACTAAAACGAAACAATCAAGAATATATTTTCAAATGCCCAGAAAGCTAATCAATGGGTATAGTGCTTTCCTTCTTCATGGCTTCGAGTTATTAAGATAACGCCAGACTTCTGGCGACCCATTTTCCAAGAAACGATCCCACGACACCTCCTACAACTCCTCCCACCACCGGAACAGGAATAAAAGCTTGCCCGATGGCAGCTCCTGCAGTAGAGCATGCTACATTCACTGTGCCAGTCGCAATTCTCTTCCCAGTAGCTTTTATGAATTCCGCTTGGTCGATTCTTTCTTCTTGCATGTCTGAGTAAGCACGACTTACGTCCCGTGCAACAAACAAGCCTTCAATAGCTGCTGCACAAACTAATCCTACAGCAAGAGATTGTCGGCCGACTTCTTCTCCAGCTTTTGATGAAGTTTGGGTCACAACTTCCTTTGTTGTCACGCGCGTCCCTGTCTTCACGATCACTTCTCCGCTTTTTGATGCAGTTTCGGTCACAACTTCCTCTGTTGCCACGCGAACTCCAGTTTTAATTATCTGTTGCCCTGTTTTTGACGTAGTTTCGGATACAACTTCCTTTGTCGCCACTCGGACTCCAGTTTTCACCATCTCTTGTCCGCCATTTGATGCAGCTTGGGCCACAACTCCCTTTGTCGCCACTCGGACTCCCGTTTTCACCATCTCTTGTCCGCCATTTGATGCAGCTTGGGCCACAACTCCCTTTGTCGCCACTCGGACTCCCGTTTTCACCATCTCTTGTCCGCCATTTGATGCAGCTTGGGCTACAACTCCCTTTGTCGCCACTCGGACTCCCGTTTTCACCATCTGTTGTCCGCCATTTGATGCAGCTTGGGCCACAACTCCCTTTGTCGCCACTCGTACTCCCGTTTTCACCATCTCTTGTCCGCCATTTGATGCAACTTGGGCCACAGCTCCCTTTGTCGCCACTTGTACTCCCGTTTTCACCATCTCTTGTCCAGCATTTGATGCAACTTGGGCTACAGCTTCCTTTGTCGCTACACGGACTCCCGTTTTAGCCAGCTCTTTTCCGGCATTTGATGCAACTTGGGCTACAGCTTCCTTTGTTGCCACTCGGACTCCAGTTTTCACCATCTCTTGTCCGGCATTTGATGCTACTTGGGCTACAGCTTCCTTTGTTGTCACTCTGACTCCAGTTTTCACCATCTCTTGTCCGGCATTTGATGCAACTTGGGCTACAGCTTCCTTTGTCGCTACACGGACTCCCGTTTTAGCCATCTCTTTTCCGGCATTTGATGCAACTTGGGCTACAGCTTCCTTGGTGGCCACTCGGACTCCAGTTTTCACCATTTCTTGTCCGGCATTTGATGCAACTTGTGCCACAACTTCCTTTGTCGCCACTCGGACTCCAGTTTTCACCATTTCTTGTCCGGCATTTGCTGCAACTTGTGCCACAACTTCCTTTGTCGCCACTCGGACTCCAGTTTTCACCATTTCTTGTCCGGCATTTGATGCAACTTGTGCCACAACTTCCTTCGTCGCCACTCGGACTCCAGTTTTCACCATTTCTTGTCCGGCATTTGCTGCAACTTGTGCCACAACTTCCTTTGTCGCCACTCGGACTCCAGTTTTCACCATTTCTTGTCCGGCATTTGATGCAACTTGTGCCACAACTTCCTTTGTCGCTACACGGACTCCCGTTTTAGCCATCTCTTTTCCGGCATTTGATGCAACTTGGGCTACAGCTTCCTTTGTTGCCACTCGGACTCCAGTTTTCACCATCTCCTGTCCGGCATTTGATGCAACTTGGGCTACAGCTTCCTTTGTTGCCACTCGGACTCCAGTTTTCACCATCTCTTGTCCGGCATTTGATGCAACTTGGGCTACAGCTTCCCTTGTCGCTACACGGACTCCCGTTTTAGCCATCTCTTTTCCGGCATTTGATGCAACTTGGGCTACAGCTTCCTTTGTCGCCACACGGACTCCCGTTTTCACCACCTCTTGTCCGGCATTTGATGCAACTTGGGCTACAGCTGCCTTTGTTGCCACTCGGACTCCAGTTTTCACCATCTCTTGTCCGGCATTTGATGCAACTTGGGCTACAGCTTCCTTTGTCGCCACTCGGACTCCCGTTTTCACCATCTCTTGTCCGGCATTTGATGCAACTTGGGCTACAGCTTCCTTTGTCGCCACTCGGACTCCCGTTTTCACCATCTCTTGTCCGGCATTTGATGCAACTTGGGCTACAGCTTCCTTTGTTGCCACTCGAACTCCAGTTTTCACCATCTCTTGTCCGGCATTTGATGCAACTTGGGCTACAGCTTCCCTTGTCGCTACACGGACTCCCGTTTTAGCCATCTCTTTTCCGGCATTTGATGCAACTTGGACTACAGCTTCCTTTGTTGCCACTCGGACTCCAGTTTTCACCATCTCCTGTCCGGCATTTGATGCAACTTGGGCTACAGCTTCCTTTGTTGCCACTCGGACTCCAGTTTTCACCATTTCTTGTCCGGCATTTGATGCAATTTGGGCTACAGCTTCCCTTGTCGCCACTCGGACTCCCGTTTTCACCATCTCTTGTCCGGCATTTGATGCAACTTGGGCTACAGCTTCCTTTGTCGCCACACGGACTCCCGTTTTCACCACCTCTTGTCCGGCATTTGATGCAACTTGGGCTACAGCTTCCTTTGTCGCTACACGGACTCCAGTTTTCACCATCTCTTGTCCGGCATTTGATGCAACTTGGGCTACAGCTTCCTTTGTCGCCACTCGGACTCCCGTTTTCACCATCTCTTGTCCGGCATTTGATGCAACTTGGGCTACAACTCCCTTTGTCGCTACACGGACTCCTGTTTTCACCATCTCCCGTCCAGCATTTGATGCTACTTGGGCTGCAGCTTCCTTTGTCGCCACTCGGACTCCAGTTTTCACCATCTCCTGTCCGGCATTTGATGCAACTTGGGCTACAGCTTTCTTTGTCGCTACACGGACTCCTGTTTTCACCATCTCCCGTCCGGCATTTGATGCAACTTGGGCTACAGCTTCCTTTGTCGCTACACGGACTCCTGTTTTCACCATCTCCTGTCCGGCATTTGATGCAACTTGGGCTACAGCTTCCTTGGTGGCCACTCGGACTCCAGTTTTCACCATTTCTTGTCCGGCATTTGATGCAACTTGTGCCGCAACTTCCTTTGTCGCCACTCGGACTCCAGTTTTCACCATTTCTTGTCCGGCATTTGCTGCAACTTGTGCCACAACTTCCTTCGTCGCCACTCGGACTCCAGTTTTCACCATTTCTTGTCCGACATTTGATGCAACTTGTGCCACAACTTCCTTCGTCGCCACTCGGACTCCAGTTTTCACCATTTCTTGTCCGGCATTTGATGCAACTTGTGTCACAACTTCCTTTGTCGCCACTCGGACTCCAGTTTTCACCATTTCTTGTCCGGCATTTGATGCAACTTGTGCTACAACTTCCTTTGTCGCCACGCGGACTCCAGTTTTCACCACCTCTTGTCCGGTTTTTGAAGCGGTTTGGATCACAACTTCGTTTGTCACCGCACGCATTCCAGTTTTAACTATCTCTTGTCCGGCTTTTGAAGTAGTCTGGAGCATAACTTCCTTTGTGGCCACGCGAACTCCAGTTTTCACGATCTCTTGTCCCGTGTTTGATATAGTATGGGTCACAACTTCTTTTGTCACCTCACGACATACTCCTGTCTTTACGATTTCCTGTCCGGTTGTTGATACAGCGTTAGCTACAAGTTCCTTTGTCGCCACGCCTACTCCTATTTTCATCATGACATCTTTGGCGCCATTTACTTGTTCGGATGATGATATTTCTGTTTTACACCATAAGGCGAAATGCTCACAGTTATTGGTAACAGGGTTGTAAGCTTTTTCCCCCAGCCTGCGTTTTGCTCTCAAAACAGTACTGTTGGGATCCAAACATGTCTGGTGTTTGATTACGTACACAGTTTCCTTTTGTAAGTTGTAATGTCCCCTAACCACCATTGCGAGCCCTGGTCTTTTTGGCAGGCTGCAGTTATCCTCGACAAATTGTTTCACTGTATTGGAATACTCAATAACGTTGATTTCGTCATTCGATTTACCGATGTACTCTACTATGGCGTGATGCGAGTAGAATTTGCGATTGAAGCAGATATGGTCTCCTGTTTGAATCTGGCCCAGAGATGACACACGTACCTCGGGAACTTCATGCTTTCTACCATATTTGTCTGTGTATTTGTATACTCCGTTATGGACATCCATGTTTTCAGTGGGACCTATGAAAATAAATCTCCTGTAAGTTATCAACAAATGAACGCGAAAAGTAAACATTAGATTGGTTTATCGAACAGAGTCAAACGCGCGCGGATTTTGATTAGCTTATCGAACATGCAACGTGTTGAATACAAAAAAAAAGTAATTTTCCGCTTTTTTCCGCAACTCGAAACAACAAAATGCCGAACTGGAGAGTAAATACTCGTGAAGGACTTTACAACCCTGGCGTAGCCTATCCCTTGCAAAAAGGTACCAGATTTTGGCAGACTATGCAGTAAGTGGAAGTTTTGCAGTCGGTGCACGCGAAAACCGCGTATGCTATGTACAATACCGCTCGAACAATTTGCGAAAAATTCATCGCGACCGGAAATTGTCAAGCTAAAGGAAGAGGGAGGCCATCAAAGAAAATGGAACCTTCGGGCTCTCCATCCTTCGGTGTAAACTCACTCCTGATGAAATGACGAAGCACGAAAGACTACTTCCTTGGTTATTTAATGAGAAAGACCTCTGAAATAACCACAGATACAAAAAACACCATTCAATTTCCACCGACTTTCGAAAACACGCACAACATAGCACATTTGATCTTTTGTCCGAGAACTTTCTGAAAATCGTGCAATTAATATTGTTTGTGAATGTGAATATATGAAAACCATATATTTGAACTGCGGATAAACATGAGTGAATTTGTGATCCTTGCAGTGTGCTCTCAACTTAAGCAGTTGAAAAAGCAACCTGAAAAAAATTCAGGCTTGAACGGGATTCGCACCCATGACCTTGCGATACCGGTGCAATGCTCTATCCACTGAGCTATCAAGCCACATGGATAGATGCAACCTCGTTCCCAGGGTCTCTCATCTTCCCGCCCCCTGGAGCGAGAGAAGAGAGACCCTGGTCTGGTCTGGTCACGTGCCTCTTGGACAATTATATTCCTAAGGAGGGGTCGACGGTGTTTGTTACTTTGTCTCGTTTTCTTCACAGTGGCTTGTGCTGTGCGCGAGTCGGTTGATGTCCGGAAACGGTTCAGTCAAACGATTAAAAAAAAGCGAATGAATTATACGCAAGGATTAAAATGGTTATCGTTCAATAATTTCACAAGCATACAATGAAACAATGAAATGTAAAAAATCTTGTATAGATATTCAAACGACTGGAACTGGTAAATGTTGAACAAAACAACATGCCTCACCTACGAAGAATAAAAGCTATCATTATCTTCTCTACCTCGTTTCCTGTTATAAAAGTGTTGAGTCGATCTGCATGTCAAAAGTATTTTTCCACTTCGCCATCGTCCGAGAACAGACGGCGACAATTTAATGTGTCCATCGAATGAAGCTTGAAGATCGCGAGCTAAATAGTAATGATGTAGCGATAATTCATCCCAGTTCGGAACAATGCCATAAATCAAAAGCATTTTTTGCCGAGACCGAGCTTAGCGGCGGCGTCCAGTAATAAAATTGGACTGCATTGTTTTTCACTCATTGTGTAGCGAGTCCAAAATTGGCTTTCAATACTGAGACAAATCTTCAAGCGCCGTGACTGTCATAAGATTCGAGTCCAAAAGCCACGAGCATGCGAGCGATTCCAAAGTTCAATGTATAAAGTTCTAATGAGCATGCGTGTCACGCGTCACGCATAACATCCTAACGTGACATCTCCTCTTCTAAGACAGTTCGAAAATAAACGAGGTTCTAACAATTAAACAAGGTTCTAACAGTCCAAAGGTTTTGGGTGTGTAACTACAAAATCACCCAAAGGTTCTTTTAGTTTAAACTTGTAGTCAGCTTGACGGTATCACTATACAGTTTCAATAAGACGCTGTGGTGGTCTTCGGACCCGTAGACTTCTTCTGACGGGTTGATTCGTTTGCGGGATATCAGGCTGTGATTCCATCTCTGGCGTTTCGATACCAGCATCAGTGCTTGGTTGCATACAAGGATTTGACTCATCACTGGCTACTGCTTCCCATGCTGGGCTTGGGGTTGGCGATGCCTCTTCCTTGGTCGGCTGAAGATGGAAGCGGTTTCGACACATCTGCGTTCCATCTGGGGTCACCACAATGTACGAACGAGGAGTCTGGTGTTGTTGGACGACCACCGCAGGTGTCCAATCCCGTCCCCGCTTCATTCGCACAGGTTCGCCTTCGTGTAGTTTGGAAAGTGGCCGAGTGCCACGGTCATAGAACGCTTTCTGACGTTGTTGACGTGTCAGCAGATTGTGACGAATCTGAGAAGTAGACCTAGGCTGCGGTTCAAGGAGGCTCTTGGAAGTTGGCAGTCGTGTTCTAAGCTTTCTACTCATAAGTAGTTCTGCTGGGGATTCATCCATTCCGCTGATAGGGGAATTACGGAACTCTAATAACGCGAGGAATGCATCCTGTTTGGACTCATCAGCTTTCCTTAGTAACTGCTTAACGGTCTGCACGTTTCTTTCCACGAGACCATTAGACTTTGGGTAGTGTGGACTTGAGGTTACCACTTCTATCTCCCACTTGCTGGCAAAGTCCTTAAAATTCGCACTGTTGAAAGGCATGTTGTCTACGATTAGCCTCTCAGGGATTCCATGACGCGCAAACATATCTTTCATTGCCAAGATAACTGCTTCACTATTCTTACTGGAAAGGCAAGCTACTTCAGGATACTTTGAGAAATAGTCAACTACAAGCAGGTAGTCTCTCCCTTTATAGTAGAAAATGTCTGCTGCAACTGTCGCCCAGGGTCTCTCAGGGACCTCTTGAGGAATCAAAGGCTCTCTCTGGTTGCTTCGCTGGTGTTGCTGACAGGTACTACACTTGGATACCAACTCGTCAATTGCACTATTGATACCTGGCCAAAACACTGCTCCTCTGGCTCGCGCTTTGCACTTCTCTATTCCCAAATGAGCGGCGTGTATGCGTTGTAGGATTTCGGGTCGCAGGCTGTGGGGAACAATTATGCGATCACCCTTGAACATTAAACCCTCATAGCAGCTTATTTCATCTCTGTAGTTCCAGTAAGGTCTTGTCTCAACTGGTGTCTCTACTTTGGTCTGCGGCCAGCCACTCATGACAACTTTCTGCAACTGTTGAAGTTCAGGGTCACTCTTAGTCTCGTCCCTCAACTTGTAAAACATCATCTCAGACAACTGTCCAGAGTCCAGGACATGAATTTCAAACTCATCAGGTTGGTCTGTAGCTTTGCTGGGTAAGTATGCTCTGGAGAGCGTATCAGCTAAAATCAGTTGGCTGCCAGGTAGGTACTTAACATTAACTGCATAAGGCTTGATCCTGAGAATCATCCGTTGAAGACGGAGGGGTGCTTGATGAATGGGCTTCTTCAGGATTGCTTCCAACGGTTTGTGATCACTTTCAACTGTAATCTCTCGTTGCCCATACAAATAATCATGAAAGCGTTCACAGCCAAAGACAATGGCCAGCATTTCTTTTTCCATCTGCGCATAATTTTCCTGGCTTGGAGTCAGGGCTTTGGATGCGTAAGCAACTGGGCGGTCATTTTGCAGAAGGACTGCACCAACACCTTTTGAGCTTGCATCAACAGACAGGGTCACTGGTTCTTTCGCATCAAAGAACTTGAGGACTGGAGCTGACGAGATTGCAGTTTTCAGGCTTGTAAATGCATCATCTTCTACTTGTCCCCAGGACCATTCAACATCTTTCTGGAGTAGCTGGCGGAGTGGAGCGCTCTTCTGAGACATGTTTGGGATGAACTTAGATAAATAGGTGACCACACCCAGGAATCTCTGTAAGCCTTCTCGATTGGCTGGGGTTGGCATAGCAAGGATTGCTTCAACTTTCTTAGGGTCTGGTTTGACACCATCTGCACTCAACACGTGGCCCACATAATGAACTTCGGATACTCGAAAATGGCATTTCTCCCTGTTAAGCTTGAGGTTACGCTCACGACAGCGGTCCAACACCTGTCTCAGCCTCTCATCATGCTGCTCCACATCTTCCCCCCACACAACAAGATCATCCACAATTACCTCAACACCTTCAATGTCCTGAAACAAATGGGACATAACATTCTGGAACACCTCTGGGGCCGATGCTATCCCAAAGGGCAAACGTGTGTAACTATACCGGCCAAATGGGGTGTTAAAGGTAGCTAGCTTGCTACTGTCCTTGGCTAGTTTAACCTGCCAAAAGCCATGGTTAGCATCAAGGACACTGAACACTTTTGCACTGGGCATCCTGCTAATCACATCTTCCACGGTCTGCATGGGAAAGTGTTCCCGCCTGACGGCACGATTGAGGTCGCTAGGATCCATGCACACTCTGAGCTTGTTATTCTTCTTCTTGGCAACCACAAGACTGTGTACCCAGGCAGTGGGCTCTGTACATTTCTTAATGACTCCCAGCTTCTCCATTCTCTGAAGCTCCTCTTTAAGAGGCTCACGAAGGGCCACAGGAACCCGACGGGGAGGGTGCACAACAGGGGTGGCATTGGGATCAATTTGAATTTTGTGCTGGACGCCTTTAATCTCACCCAGGCCCTCAAACACGTCTGCATACTCGGATTCTAGGTTCTCTTCTTCAAGGCGGTAAATTCTCTTTATCAGGCCTAAATCAAGACAGGACTTCAGTCCAAGAATGGATGGTAGATCTTGCTCAACAAGTATGAAGTCCATCACTGTGAATTTTCCTCTGTACTCGCAAGTTAGGCTAACCTTGCCGCTGGGTGTGATTCGACGTCCGTCATACACTTTCAGCTTGGCTTTGCAATGGCGGGACTGTTTGAGATCCACTGGAAGTCGATCGAGCAGCGACTTGGAAATGACATTACAATCAGCCCCCGAATCTATTTTAAAAGTCACATTTGTATCAGCGATCTTGAGTGAGACGTGCCACTCATCTTGAGAAGGGCATTCATCATTGGACTCCACTGCAAAGGTCAGTAAATCGGCTTCGTTATCACTGCCCTCCGATTCAGCGACTGCGTGCACTGTTTTCCCGCCAAAATCCCGCAGTCTCTTTCGGCAAACATTCGCAAAATGATCCTTCTTCTGGCAGTAATCGCATATTTTGCCGAAAGCAGGGCAAGATCCCCACGGGTGAGAAGAACCACAAAACGTGCACTTTCCTTTTTGTGAGCCCGAACCTGGTCTCGGTCGACGCGAAGGATTTTTCTTCTGTCTGTCACCGCCGCCTGCTCGAATTTCATTCACGGTCGGATTTTCAATGTTTTGCTCCTTTGGGCCCATCGCTTTAATTTGTTCTTTGGAAGCCTCGGACGATCTTGCCATAGAAATTGCTTTTCCCAGTGTAAGCTTCTCCTCCCTCAGTAATCGTTCCTTCACTTGTAGATCTCGTATACTAAACACGAACTTGTCTCGCAGCATGTCATCAACCGGCGGCGGGTACTCGCAAGATTTTACCTTGTTTTTCAAACGTGTCACGAACTGATCTACGGTTTCGGAATCTTTCTGTGTTATCTGCCAAAACTGATGTCTCTCAAACACTACGTTCTTTCTGGGGTTACAGTACTGTTCAAATTGCTCAAGCACTTTGTCCAGCTTTTTTTCGTCGCCTTCGGCAAACTGAAATGTGTTGAAGACCTCAATGGCGTCTTCTCCTGCAAAGTTTAACAATATAGCAATCTTGACCTCATCGCCTTTCTTTTCGCTTCCCGAAGCAGTTATGTAGATATCAAACTGTTGTTTAAATCTCCGCCAATTTTCTGATGTGTTTCCGTCGAAACTCAAAGCGCTAGGCTTGTGAAAACTATCCATGTTTTACTCTCTGACACCATGTCATAAGATTCGAGCCCAAAAGCCACGAGCATGCGAGCGATTCCAAAGTTCAATGTATAAAGTTCTAATGAGCATGCGTGTCACGCGTCACGCATAACATCCTAACGTGACAGTGACAATTCCCCAACTGTTAATTTACAGATCTTAAAGCAACTTGCACTCTCAAAACCAGTCGATGTGGATATGTTTTTAAGTCTGCGGATGACCGCCGCTTCATATTTATCGCAAGCCGCCAAACGCTTTTCGGATTTGTTTTGATTTGCAATGCTCTGCTAGAGCGAACAAATTTCACACTTTCACTTCGCCCCTCCCTCAAATCTTTTATTTGTTACATCCCAGATTTTGGGACGCACGTGACCAGACCAGACCAGGGTCTCTCTTCTCTCGCTCCAGGGGGCGGGAAGATGAGAGACCCTGGGAACGAGGTTTGGATAGATGGTCAGTTGCGAGTTCGTAATATACCCGATGATAGCGAATATATGTGAATGTGAATATATGAAAACCATACATTTGAACTGCGGATAAACATGAGTGAATTTGTGATCCTCGCAGTGTGCTCTCAACTTAAGCAGTTGAAAAAGCAACCTGAAAAAAATTCAGGCTTGAACGGGATTCGAACCCATGACCTTGCGATACCGGTGCAATATTCACAAAACTAAAATAGTTTATAATGTAAGATCAAAGTCAATTTTGTTGAACTGCTCTATTATTTTAATCCAAGCAATGATTTTTTTCTAGAAATTATAGTCCCCTTTCTGATTACTAGGGTTCAGTAATGAAACCTCGCGGGTCGTATAGTTACTATAATGGCCATCCATGTTGTGCAAAAACGAGCACGGTGACCCCTATTTTTTATTTCATTTTTGTGATGCTCATAACATAATTACCATGTGGACCAAGTTTTAGAAAATCGTAAAAATTCCTTCATTTTCAATTTAAGAGCACACTGCGAGGATCACAAATTCACTAATATTCTGTTTGACGTCATTCTGTTTTCGACATTCCGATTGGTTTATCGAACAAGCGCATTTGCCATATTGGGGTTGTTTACGCGGGAAACGAAACGAGGCTTTTGTTTCGATCTGTTCAATCATTGGCGGATGAAACAAATCGCAAACACTCTTCGAACCGTTTTTCAAGGTCATACGAAAATCGCTCTATCGATATTAAAATGTTTGAACTGCGCATTATTGTCCATTAGATACATCTATTAAATAACCACTGAAAAACGAAATTAGCATAAAAGTTCTAAGAATGGAAATTATTATGCTAAAAGGAAAAAGTGAATGGTCCTTCTTTCTTCTCGATAAAAACAATGCCGACTTCCTTCTAATGATCAGCGATTTGCCCGGCATATGCTAAATACCTTCTTCAATAAATTAGTTATTTAAACGCACTTTTAACAGAAATAATGCAAAAAAGGATCCTATTTCAGTAGCAATTCCGATTCGTTTCATAACCAAAAGTAAATTAAACTTGATTACTTCAGTATAAGCCCGCCCAAGAGAGAATAATATAGCAACAAGTAGGCTTTGCTACCGTACATTGTTTCATGTACGCAACCGAGAAACGAAGTTTGACCCTGCGGTTTGATAATCCGCCGTTAGCATATGCTATATGAATAATTTCTTGATCGTTTCAACTTCTTTATTAGCTCACCCGAAGGAGACCAAACTCTACCTCAGTAAAAGCTATTGCCGGCGGCAAATTTTGAAAGAATTATATCCTCAAAACTTACCTTGCGAAACCCTAAGCAGGACAGCACCTTCGTCAGTCTCCGCTCTAAGGTTCTGTCAAAGGAAACAAAAGCGGGACTGATAAAGTGAAAGTGACTTGTTTTCAAGGGATTTTTCCCGGCTTGTTTTCCCCCACTTGATTTCTCGGGATTTTACCCAGCTTTATTCGAACACAGTTTATCTCGAGTGGGTCCGGAACTTGGAGCCTTCTTCATATGAACCCCGGTTACCGAGATTTCAGCTCACTCCTTTTTGTAAAATTTGCGATGTTTTCATATGAGAAGGCAGGCGGGCGGCTGGCCCGGTTACCGGATCTCGCCTCACTCCTATTTCCTTAGTAAAATTTGCGATCTGTTCACACGAGAAGGCGGGCCAGCCCGGTTAACGCAGTCATAGCGTGTGATCGAAAAACAAAAGATGTGCACGGTTTTGGTACTTTCACAACATAAATTATAACTTCTTCGTTATCGTCATCGAAGTCTGCAAGGTTTTATAACCAGTCCCTCGACTCACTATGGTCCTTTATTCTTCTTGATTATAAAAACAATATGCCTTCCTTCTATTTCACATCAGAATGCCCCTTCTACCAAATTTCGATCAGCGATTTGCCCGGCGTATACTGAATACGTTTTAAAAGCAATCATGCAAAAATAAAAATATTGTCAAACCTTACCTCGCGATACAAGAACTGAAAACAGGATAGCACCTTCGTCGGTCTCCGCTCTGGTCTGTCAAAGGAAACGAAAGCGGTACTGAGGAAGTGGAGGTGACTTTCGTTTTCTCCGGGGTTTCCCCCGGTTTCGGATTCGAAACAAGTAGACCACCGTAACGAAATAGAAGCTCCGGATCCTGTTGTAAAGAATCTAATCATGAAACGATTTGATAAAAAGCAAAGCTGATAAACGGTACGGAAACGACTATATTTGTAAAATCTCCAATATTTCGAAAGGCACAGCCCTTCTTCTTCAGGGTCTTACAGATCTTCTGTAAGTTCGTGAAGAAGAAAGGCTGTGCCTTTCGAAATATTGGATATTTTACAAATATAGTCGATTCCGTACCGTTTATCAGGCCACAGGCTTCCCAAGCTACATACGTGGTGTATGCGACAGCTTGTGTATACAGAGAAATGTATGGGAAAATCACGGATTCTCTAAAATTGGGTAAATAACTATCTATTTTGAAATAAAGTTTACCTACCTCAAATGTGTCGCTTACTTGTGTCTTGTACTGAATTTGAAGCCATTCCGACGCCATTTAGCGAAGTTATTCGAAGTCGTTGTCTCTCCTTCTAAAAAGAAGGAAAGGCAGACCACTGCATCGATCGCTGGCCAGAGGTCACTCCACAAATCGCTCTCTCCTCAAAAGGAAAAGTCCCGAATCGCAATAAAACCAACAGTTTCATAGAGCCCAATAGATTTCACTCCACATACGTGCGCTTCGGCGGTCGAAAGACTCGTAATGCACCAGTCAATGTAAATCCCCGCCCCCCCAACCCCGGGACTATGCGGGGATTAGCGGGACATTTGGCACACAATCGTGCTTCGATGAGCGGGGCATTAGCCCTATTTGGAACGTTGTGATGATTTGAGCGGAGATTGGGCCGGGATTAGACATGAAAACTGCTGACCGTTTTGGCTCATTTGACCTCGTGGAATCGCTGAACTTCTTGCGGACGACTTGCAGACTGTTTAGGGTATGGCTTTTCATTGTTTGGTAGAAATAAATACCTCTTTATTCTAGCCGGAAGGCGTCGTGGATGACCTTGAAGCGTCTTGGCGTGGTATTGATTGTTTAAAAAAAAAACTTAACATGCAAGGCTGATCAGACAGCAAATTCATTCGATTTCTTTTAATTATATTTGCCCGATATTTCGATTAGACAAAACTAATCTTCATCAGGGGCTAAGAAAGCTAAGTGAAGATGGAAACAAACCGTTACAATATTTAACAAGAGGCTACACTTAGCCTATACTCATGCGCAAGAGACTCTAAGACGCGCGATTGAAGTTACCAATTTTTCTGTGCTCGCTTTTAATATTTAATTTATTGATTCCGATCAAATCCACACTCGTCTATAACTTTCCAAGCTGTGAATTATTTCTGTTACATTTGAAAAGACTACTTAAAAAAATAGGCAGTAGATGACATGCTGTAAAAAGAAATTTGATAATCAATATAAAGATTTAGTTTTCCTGTGTTACTTAATCGCATGCAACCAGTGTAAAATGGGTTATTCCAGAAAAAATTCCCCCCCCCCCCCCCCCCCGACGGATGCAATATTTTTTTACCCCTCCCCCGCCCGGATTTCCCGGCCAGGCCGACCAACCCTCGCACCTTGATTTTTAACCCAGATACCCCCTCCTGCCCGGATGGCCATTAACTTTTTGTAGGCCCTAAATAAACAGGAAATCGCATTCAGGAGATCCGGGATTTTTTTAAAGATTTCAAATCTTTGGTGAGAATTGCTATGAATTGGTCAAACATTTTGTAAATAGACGTTGCGTGACGCATTCACTAAAATCTTTCCGTGATTTTTAGACCAAATCGAAATGAAATGTTTCCATAACTTAAAGCTGGTTCTTTAAAAAAATGCTTTGATTTTGCCATCTGTAATAAGTTTTTTCCAAGCTTCACAGTTTCTTCAAAGTGTTGTCGCAAATACACAATTTTGCTTTGTGCAAATTTTATGTCAAATGAAATTTGATATCAAGCTGTTTTTATAATCACTGAATCTAAAATATATTTTCTATAAAAGGTCAAAACTTTTGAATGAAACTCATATTTCCTTGAATGAAAATGTCTTTCCTTTGATTAAAAGAGTCAAACACTTTTCAGAATTCAGTGATTTTCTGCTTCTGGAAGTCTTGGCGATATATTGTATCCTAATTACTGCGAGGAACCGGCTAGCGTCTGCGAAAATATAATAAACATTTTTATACTTTCTAAAATCGCCGACTTTTCCTGTGTAATAGAATGCCAATCTTATCCGGAAAAATAATTCGTATAATAATGCTTTCGCTAATAAAAAAAAAACAGTTCTGAATGGTCAAAGATACAGAAATGAAATGCTGGCGGCGTTTGAATCATGAGTTCGGATAGCTCATGGTCTGCTAACAAACACTTCGATTCACAGCTCAATTTTTCACTAAAACCTTTTTCCAAACCACGAAAATACCTAAAATAATATTTGAAAACAATACTTGGCCACATTTGGTGAAAGCTGTGCTTGGTAAAGCAGTAAAAATAACGAGAAAGCTCCGTTTACCTTTTCCACGAATCCAAAGCGCGCACGTACAAACAGAACTGCCTTGACAATCGAGTCGTCTAATCCGAAGCTATCAGAACTGTCTCATCGTACAGCAATCGGGTGAACTTGGCACAACTTCGCGCTTCGGAAAGTCGGACTTACTTACACAGGTGACAGCATAGTGGTTACTAGTAACCACAAAAAGCAATAAAGTCAGTAAAAATCTACATTAATATGACACGCATTCCCTAGTCCGTAATCCACAGAAGTCCAGTCCCAAAGTCCAGATGTTTTATTAAATCTGATGGGCTGAAGTAACGACGCTGTTTTGCCGTGTGTTTCTATTGTTCTTTCTTGAAAAAAGTCTTGAAATTACTCACCACAGGCAGCGAGGACTGCTCCGATACAGACATTACAAAGAATCGGCAGTAAAACGGGAAATAAATTGCGAGTGCGAGAGATCGATGTTTGACATTTTTGCCTCGGAAGAACTCTGATTAAAAATAGCTCTTAGTTTTTTCAGAATCGCGACAAATTCGGCTTCAAGTTGTATGCTGTGTATAAAAGCAACGTTCACCTCTGTGGGAGAAATACAGGACTGACTTATACACCAATAAGACCAAATGACGGAAAATGTTTGTCATGCGCATGCGTATCAAACATTTGTTTTATACTTCAATGTACCATAAGAAAAGAAGCAATTTAAATTTTAAAAATTTAAACAAGATAAGAAGACGTCCGACATGGAGAATTCAGTCATCGTACCTGCAAACCACGTTACTATTGAATGTTTTATAAATGAAGGCTGTACCACAATGAAGCCAGTCATTGTTGTGAAGATAATATATACCTGACGTGAACATTACTGATGTGAGTAGGGTTGTAGGAGACGCTGTCGTGATACTTCAGTAACGATGTTTTGCCGGAAGTGAGAGTAGCCGGAAGTCACTAAACCGGAAGTGTAAAAAGCAAAGCTGTGAACCGGAAATACACAATTTAAAATATGCGTGAATAAATTTGCATGCAAAATCGTGACACAAAAAAAAAATAATAATAAAAAGAAAAACGAAGCCCATTTTATAACTCATGCCGCTACGCGCATGAGTAAAAAGGGGCTAAGATAAAATGCTGACACATGATAGGCTATAAATAAACATGCCGGTTGAAAATTTGAAAAGGCTAGTAAGCTTAATGATTATAACAATAAATTTGTGGAAGATTAAATTTCGTCGCCTCTGTTCATTCCATTAGGTTCAAGTGAATTGGCTATAGTGATTAAATATGATTCTCTCGCTTTACGGATCATGTCTCTATTAGAATTAATGAGTTCTAATGGGATGATTTGGAGGTCGGTAATGGAGTGTCCGGTGAGAGCAAAGTGATCTGACACGGCAGTCGGTTGATCCTGATGTTCTTTCTTCAACTGAGGCCTTCTCAACTGCACGTCTATGTTCCCCAAATCGATCGCTGACTTGTCGTTTTGTCTCACCGATGCATGTATTGTGTATGGCATTTGCCCGGGGGGGGGGGGGGGGGGGGTACTCAACAAAGTTTTGTACGGGGATGCTCCGCCCCGAGGTCCAAACCCTTACCCTTTCATATACCGTTTTTGACAGAAAAGGTACCTCTTTCATTAACTTTCATTGAAAATGGTACCCCTTTCATATACCTTTCGTTGAAAATGGTACCCCTTTTTCATATAGCCTTTGCGTGCGTCTGTTTGATATATTTTGAAAGGCCCTTTTTATAATACTTAAATTGCAGTTTTCCCTACCCTTTTTATGCTTCAACTCGTGTGTTCGCTACCATTTCCTATTCTTCGTGAAATCCCTACCCTTTCACATACTTCAACTCGTGAAATCCCGACCCTTTCATATACCTCCAGCCTCAAAAAGGTACCCCTTTCGGGCGGAGCATCCCCGTATAGCCCATTATAGGGAGTACCCCCCCCCCCCCCCTCCCCGGGGGCATTTGGCGCATTGGATCATATAGATGACGTTAGTGGATGTGCAGCAGATGCGATGTCGTATTTGTCATTTTTCACCTGTAGAGAGGGTGTAGAACGTGGTTCCTTCTTTGATAAAAGGACATGTTTTACACCGATTTCTGTTACAACGGAAAATTCCAGGTGTTTGAGGGGGTGGTCTGCGGTGTACAGCTCTGACAAGAATGTCACGCAAGTTCTTGGATCTGCGGTAGGAAATCAAAGGAAGGAAAGGGAATGCTTCTTCGCATCTTTTAGAAGAATGAAGGATGTTGAGATTTCTTTGAATCACTTTAGGTATGTAAGGGAGGGCGGATTGAATGTTACAACAACAAATGGTACCCTGTTAGTTTCTTTCGTGTTAGTTGCTGTTTCCAGGGCTGTACTACGTGGGATAGCATTTACTTTCTGGATTTGTTCAAATCCAGATTTAAAGATCCAGCTACATTTTGCTACTGTTTGTTCAAGTGGTCCTTGCATTTTTACGGAAGTTATTGATTGTTTTTTTTTTTTATCGAATTTTGCAAATTAAAATGTGTTTTAGATGAATAGATTGTAGAGAGTTTTAATTTTGTATTTTTGGCTATGACAATTTTTTTTAGGCGGCTGTCACAGGCTATTTTTTTTAATTTCAGTTTTAAATTTCTTTTTAACGTTAAATCCGTGAGCCCCAAAATTATGCATTACACTAGCAGGATTTTCGTAACATCCTGCACGTATTGCTTGTGGGTGTTTTTTGTTGTTCACACCCTACACGGAACGTGATTTGTACTGTAAAGTTAAGGTAAAAAATAGTTCCTCATATTATCTCGTTTAATCCCTGATGAAGTGTGTAGTAATCACACGAAACCGGTCGGATAAGAAAAGCAGTTAACAAGATTCGTTGCTGTAAGCCGCTCACTAGTACTGACCTATTTTAAAAAAATTGTCACATCGAAAAAAAAAAACAAGAAAAAGGAAAAGAAAAACAGCAAGAAAAGATGAAAAAGGAAAAGATTTGTGCAAGTAGATGTAATTTTTAGGTATGATCTAACAAAGGGCGGGGCATTTGACACACTGAAATGCCCTGTATAGTGGGGCATTAGTTCTGATTGGAACAGCAAATGCCTAATCTCCGCCTAATCCCCGGGGTTGGGGGGTCGGGGATTTACATTGACTGGTGCATAAAGAACGAGATATTTTGCTTTAAATTCGCCTATTCGGCTTTCCAGATATGCTTGTGATGTATGGCGTTCCATCCCCGCCAAAATTCAAACATGTTGTTCTTCGATCCAAACCTTCAATTCAATCATTCTGTCTTGTAATTCAATGATGCACTTCTTCAATTCAAACATTCAATTCAAACATTCAAACATTCAATTGGGCGATTCAAACATTCAATTGCGCGATTCAAACATTCAGTTCGGCGATTCAAACATTCAATTGGGCGATTCAAACATTCAGTTCGGCAATTCAAACATTCAATTGGGCGATTTAAACATTCAATTCGGCGATTCAAACATTCAATTCGGCGATTCAAACATTCAATTCGGCAATTCAAACATTCAATTGGGCGATTTAAACATTCAATTCGGCGATTCAAACATTCAATTCGGCGATTCAAACATTCAATTCGGCAATCTAAACATTTAAATCGACAGTTCAAAAATTCGATTCGGCAATCCAAACATTCAAATCGGCGATTCAAACATTCAATTCGGTAATCCAAACATTCAAATCGGCAATCTAAACGTTCAATTCGAACAATCAATTCAAACATTCAATTCGGCAGTTCAAACATTCAATTCGGTAATCTAAACATTCAATTCGGCAGTTCAAACATTCAATTCGGCAATCCAAACATTCAAATCGGCAATCTAAACGTTCAATTCGAACATTCAATTCAAACATTCAATTCGGCAGTTCAAACATTCAATTCGGCGATCCAAACATTCAATTCGGCGATCCAAACATTCAATTCGGCAATCGAAACATTCATTCAAACCCAGGCTTCAGCAGACATCCCTAAAATCAGGAATCCGGAATCTGGAATCTGGAATCGGGAGTCAGACAGAAATTCTAAAGCCGGGAATGATTTCTCAGTAAGTTTTAAATAAATGCTGGGCTGGAAAGAAATCAATCGAAATTGTAATTAATTAAACTATGCCTAACAATGGCTGTAAAGAACGAAAGGAACGTACGGAAAGGACGAAACGGCAACGCAAAACCCAGAAAAATAAAAGCACAAAACTGTGAATTCCCTTCGACAGAGCTTATTTAATGCAGTAAAAATAAAGGAGAAAAATATTCTTTTGTTCCCTAAGGTTGTTAGTCCACCACCAGGGATTATCAATTTCAGCCAGTGTCCGGAGAAACTATTTTGTGGATCAGAACATATTATAAACGAATCGCCTTATATTGATAAAGCAGCAGTTCACGACGAGCAAAAAGCAGCTGGATCGGGGGTCTGGTTTACTAACTGTGGCATGTGCATTTATAAATTTCAAAGGTACTCAATTATTTCTGCCAAAACCCACATTTCGTGGATTAAATTTGCCACCCTTCTTGAATTCCAGTATATTACGTGTAGCTGTTCATTTTTGGGTATCATATCTGGTTTCACTACTTCATTACATTCCTGTATAAACGATTGTGTACTGCACTGCATTTTAGCAGATTTGAAAATATATTTTTGAGATAACATTTCTTAACCATCAGTGATGGACTGTCTTGCGACCCTTTAATTCCACTGGAGACACTTCATTATTACCAAAGGTTAAATAAGCGTTATGGTGGTTCACTTCATTTTTCTAATTAATTTGTTGTTTTTATAACAAAGTGTTTCCATACATAATATTGCAATTTTTTTGTTATTATATTAAGTGGTTTCACACTTGGGCTTAGAAGTACATCCTAAGTGCCCTTGAAACCAAGTTTGAATGTGAAAGAGTATAATGCACATACTTGAACCCTACATTGTGACCAAAGAAAAACCATTGGAAGGACTCTTTCCTCAGTTTTCTTGGCTTTCCCTCCACATCAATTTCCCCCCCCCACATAAAAATGACTGGGGTGCTCGTCGGAAATTTTCGAAAAACACCCTAAAAGGTACCAGAATCTCGTTTGATGGGCGTGACTTTATACAATTTTTACCCCTAAGAAGTACCAATTCTAAGACAATAAATGTAATATTCCATCCTATTATTCGACTGTGACGTCATTTTACCTTATAAGGGAAAGAGAACATGCAAAATATCCGAGGGTTACGGTATTACACAGTAGATTGCCGTATTACACCTTAGCATCCCAGTTTCAAGACACAAGCTATTATAAATACAAGAATTTTAGTCGAATAATAAATCCCTTATTCAATGGCTTAACAGAATACGTGCGGACATTTTACTCATTGCTCGTATTTTTTTCTCGCCCCTTCGGGGCTCGAAAAAATACTCGGTAACTCGTAAAATATCCGCGCGTATTATCTGTTAAACCATCGAATAAGGGGTATATATTTTTCGGCTCAATACCCTAAAAGGTACTGTGATAATTTTAACGGTGGTCATTTTAGATTTTAGTACCCCAAGCGGTACCAATCTACAAACTTTTGACCCCTAAAAGGTACGAAGAACACCCCCGTCATTTTTATATGGGAGTTCCCCACCCCCCCCCCCCCTGGGATCAATCCCAGTAACTGACTGCATGTAACAGGCTAACAGAATGCTGATCAGTACATGCGGTGCTGTTATCCTCCAACTTGCTTTCTGTTATAGAAAATGTGTGGGCCATGTATTTATGTGTGTTGGGGAATTAGTTTGAAATATCCTTGTTTGGTAATGAAGACAAGTCTGATAGCTGTTGGTTTACCAACCACTCTTGCTTTTTCTAGGACTGACAAAATAAAGCTGAGCCTTTTTTAAATGGTGTTTTATGCATCCAGCACACTGAGTATTTATGAACTGTAACAGTTACTACATTGACAATCTGTGAAACTGCAAAAAGCTAACATAGTTGCAATGAATACTCTCCATGCCTGGCCCAAATTCAGGTGATGAGGCTTACTAATGCCACACTGCCACCAATAAAAGACATGTTTTACAGGATGTTATCTCAATTATAATATGCAAGTTCTCTCTGAAACATTTTGCTGTTTAATTTTTGTTTAAAAATGATAATGACAGTGGCATATATCAGCATGTGGCACCTGAACATATAGATTCCATTTTCTGTTAGGCCGATCTTAGAACTCATACTTAAAAGTTGGCTTTACTTCACATACAAACTTTTACTGGCAGGATTTATGAGGATGAAATATTAACAGGGTTTTTCAAAAATTGATTTTCATGTCTGAAGATAACGATGGATCTTGTTATCTGTTGTGAAAGCCCATCATCTCTGCAGAGGCTCAAATGGAGTTTTCTGGAAACAGAGAATCTGTTGAGCGAAATAAGTGCATGTACAAAAAAACCAAGAAGACAGATGCTGGAGCTCAATCAGTCATGTCTTTTGCATCTACACTCATCTTGTGTATCTAAATCACCCTAATTCCTTTTCTCTGAGCTGATGTGGAGACGAGCTAAAGCCCCAAAAAAGATTTTTACGTTTACAGAACTGGAGAACATTGGCCTTCAGCAGCCAAATTTAATAAAGTAATAAGAGATAACATTTAGTGGCAGTGAAATCTAGCTATCACTGGTTGATTCACCTGCAAGCTTTTTTGACTTTTGGGCTACTTGTAGATCTCCCTTGACCTTTGCAATAACAGTGCAAATGCTCTGCCCTGAGCAAAACAGTCATGTAGATGCTAAGAGTGATTTTATCAAAGAGTTGCACAGAAAGCCACCACATATTTCAACATTTCATAAGACATCATTTCTCCTTATTTTTCTTCCCTGTTCAGTCTTAGATTGATTCAAAATGTCTAGTCAAGCTTGTATATAAAGGAAATATTGTACTTGTAAGTTTGAAATGTCCAAAAGATTTCATTAGTGAAGTCAAAGATTTGTGAATTAAAATACCATTCAGATTGATATTTGGCTGTAAATAACATCTAATCAATAACATATCATGGTCAGCCCTTGCACACAAATATATCTCGGTCAGTATCTCAGTGCACATTAAATTCTACAATGTAACTAAACTCCATTGAAATCCACCTTTACATTTCAAATAGATTCCAGGAATAGCCCGCCAGAAATTTAAAAATGTGGTCTTAAATTGTTATCTATACCTTGAATTCTGGATGCAAAAACTCGGCATCGGCCAGCCAGACTAGCCATTAATATGATGATAACTTTAAAATGCCAGCTGATGTAAGCTTATTCATAAGCCTCCAACTATCTGATCACGAATAACGACGATTATTACCATATCCACGACTCGGAAACTGCCGAAAGTTTAACGATAACATCTAACTACTCCTCGCCAAAAGAAAAACGTCCAACTTCCGAAATGAGACAGCATGAATCCTGCCTTTTCTCGCACCGTGTTCTTTATATTGCAGATGCACGTCCGCCATTTTGAAAAAACTCTGATCCTGCGCAGAACAACCGGAAGTCCTAGATTCTAGGACTCCTGCGTCCCCGTCCCCAGTTCTCCTTGACCCTCGTACTCAGGCTCTAGCGGTTAAGAGGGTCAAGCGGCTCGAATTGAATGCCGGTTGCCGAACGTCGAATGTTTGGATTGCCGAATTGAATGTTTGAACTGCCGATTTGAATGTTTGGATTGCCGAATTGAATGTTTGGATTGCCGAATTGAATGTTTGGATTGCCGAATTAAATGTTTGGATCGCCGAATTGCCGTATTGTATGTTTGGATTGCCCAATTGTATGTTTGAATCGCCCAATTGAATGTTTGAATCGCCGAATTGAATGTTTGAATTGCCCAATTGAATGTTTGAATCGCCCAATTGAAAGTTTGAATCGCCGAATTGAATGTTTGAATCGCCGAATTGAATGTTTGAATTTCCCAATTGAATGTTTGAATCGCCGAATCGAATATTTGAATCGCCGAATTGAATGTTTAAATTGCCCAATTGAATGTTTGAATTGCCCAATTGAATGTTTGAATCTCCCAATTGAATGTTTGGATTGCCCAATTGAATGTTTGAATTGCCCAATTGAATGTTTGAATGGCCCAATTGAATGTTTGAATCTCCCAATTGAATGTTTTGATTGCCAAACTGAATGTTTGAATTGAAGAAGTGCATCATTGAATTACAAGACAGAATGATTGAATTGAAGGTTTGGATCGAAGAACAACATGTTTGAATTTTGGCGGGGATGGAACGCCATAGTGATGGACCTGGCGCCAACGGTCGTTACTCAACGACAAGTATCTGGTTTCATCCTCAACTCTGATTGGTCCATTTGAACCAAGTCACGCGCTGACAACATGACCCTCCACCGGAGGGAAAGGTACATTTGTCACGAATCAAGTGTCACACTAGGGCTCCCAAGGGATGTTTTCTAAAAGCTGTATTGTTCGCAATAGCCAATCACAGCCATGTTTACATATGTTGGGGAGAACCCGCGTAAAGATAAATCTGACTCCTCCACGTGCAAAATAAAGCAAGATATTCGCGAGCATTCAAGAGTTTCACTCAACTTTATTCGAAAAATTTCCTTGAATTATCACAATAAGTTCGCTCCATCGCATTAGTTCTCTGCACGCATTTGCATCCAAAATGGGCTGAAGCCGCAATCATACAAAATGTAGTTTTTGATCGACGCTCGTCGAATGTTCAACTATTCTTCTGATGGCCGTTGTCGATTCGTACTTAAACTGGTAATGAGAAATCAGCCAAAGCTTCCATTTCGCATAAAGTGCATCGTCTTTTTCAGACACAGGCGACCCTCTTGTTCTGTTTACGTTTAGAGAGTTCTGTGGCAAGTCACGATCGTTCTTCTCCCGCAAAGCCGAAGACATATTTAAGAAAACATATCGAGCCAACACAACGATGGAGTTCAGTGAATTTCAACTGTTATGCTAAGGGAAAACTACTCAATACAAATTTGAATATGTAAACATGGCTGTGATTGGCTATTGCGAACAATACAGCTTTCAGAAAACATCCCTTGGGAGCCCTAGTGTGACACTTGATTCGTGACAAATGTACCTTTCCCTCCGGTGGAGGGTCGTGTTGTCAGCGCGTGACTTGGTTCAAATGGACCAATCAGAGTTGAGGATGAAACCAGATACTTGTCGTTGAGTAACGACCGTTGGCG
Organism: Dendrophyllia cribrosa; assembly: GCA_024195265.1. Lineage (NCBI taxonomy): Eukaryota > Metazoa > Cnidaria > Anthozoa > Scleractinia > Dendrophylliidae > Dendrophyllia > Dendrophyllia cribrosa. The sequence goes on from JAJLRJ010000009.1 coordinate 26,000,777, forward strand.
CCAGGTCCATCACAGGCATATCTGGAAAGCCGAATAGGCGAATTTAAAGCAAAATATCTCGTTCTTTACGAGTCTTTCGACCGCCGAAGCGCACGTATGTGGAGTGAAATTTATTGGGCTCTATGAAACTGTTGGTTTTATTGCGATTCGGGACTTTTCCTTTTGAGGAGAGAGCGATTTGTGGAGTAACCTCTGGCCAGCGATCGATGCAGTGGTCTGCCTTTCCTTCTTTTTAGAAGGAGAGACAACGACTTCGAATAACTTCGCTAAATGGCGTCGGAATGGCTTCAAATTCAGTACAAGACACAAGTAAGCGACACATTTGAGGTAGGTAAACTTTATTTCAAAATAGATAGTTATTTACCCAATTTTAGAGAATCCGTGATTTTCCCATACATTTCTCTGTATACACAAGCTGTCGCATACACCACGTATGTAGCTTGGGAAGCCTGTGGCTCATTTGCATTAGATTCGGTGTGGGGCTTTGTCCTTTTATACTGCAGGTTCGCCTTTAAAGCTGTTTTAACAAGTGATACTGTTACTATGGTAACCTGTGATGTCATGACAATGGCCGTAACTTCTTCAGCAATGACTGGGCATTTGTTTGCTACCATTACTGTAGCATCAACTGATAAAGAATGGTAGTATTGATCCATCAAAGTGTAAGTATTGGAAATAACTAGAAACTGTTGTTAGCCACCTTAAGAGAGTGTCCACCAGAAAACCAGGCAGGACCAGGCAGGTGGTGATAATACTCAAATCACCGATTTCGCTCAAACTTGGCACAAAGGTTGAGGGTCATGAGTAGATACATGTACCAAAATATAAGGTGAAAATTTTTTATTCTCTCTGAGTTGTAGGGTCCCCCCGAAAAATGGCCATTTCGCACAAATTTATGCATATTAATTAGCTAAATTTATTCGAGTGGTTAGACAACAAAAATAGTAGCATGGGAATAAAAACTACTAAATCGTATTCTATATTGATCAGTCTTGTAGCAAAATGTGTTATTGGAATCGGTTGCTTTGATTTTCTGCTTTCCTAATACCGAAAGTGAAGGGCATATTTGGTCATTTTCACGAGACGCCAAATTAGGTCATTTTAGATCTTAATATCTCCAATGGGCAACAAGCTAACAACGTAGTTTTAATACCAGAAGTAAGAAGTATCTTTATGCTTTCGAAAAATATAATAAAATTTTTGGGCAACTAAATAGCTTTTTAGTATGAAGGAATTTTTGCACCTCACTCAACGATTTCTGGTGATTTCATCAAAATTCGGTAATTAAAAATAGTGGTTTAATTTTAATGAAATTGCAAGAAAAAGATAGCAAATGTTCAGCTAAGCATCGTTCTGCTTAAAACAATGCTAAAATTAGCAAGAAAAGCTTTTTGAAGCACATTTCACGAAGTTTGTAAATGAGGGTTTCTGTCTTTAATACTTCATTTTCAATGCAAAAAAAAAATCAATGGGACACTTCTCTCCGATCTACAATAACTCTGAATTTTACTTTCAGGTACAGTAAGGGACACAAGAAGGCAAAGACTGATACATACATGTCATTTTAGTGCTTCAGACTCTTTGTTAGGGTCCATTGCGATCCGGCCATCCAGTATATTTTTTAAAAGTTCGATCGCCTAATTCAGATCTTCGTCGATATTTATCGCGCAGTTCATCGCTGTTGACTTTGCTATGAGAATATACATTGCTACCTTGTTGTAATAGCTCCAGTTTATGCAGTAAGAGTGAGACAAATAAGTTATAAAACCACGGGAGAACCATAAAGGCCATCGAAAACTGTCAACATAATGTTTGGAAAACATTCTTCGCCATTTTGAAGTTGAGCCTGCGTTGTGGTCAGTATGGACAACGGACTACCGGATCGACGGATCGACGGACAACTCGTACGGACCACGGACTACGCATAATATAACGGATAACTTGGTGTAAAACGCATACAGGATATAAGATTTGGACTGGTTAAATTTTATAGTCGATTTTCAAATGTTGATTATTTCGAACTGCAGAAAACAGTCCATAACTTAAGATTTGTGACCAGAAAATTCAATACGAAAGAGTCTGGAAAATCGAATAATTCCTTGACCGCTCTAAAAATAATTCGACATTTGTCTTGTTTTTTTTTCGTTGCTTTTTTTTTTGGTTTTTGGTTTCACAAAGTATGAGCCATTGGTGGATCTAGACTAGCTCATAAGGTCGGAGACAGAAGTAAACATTCTCTGCCATTTTGAATGCCAAAGTTAACGAAAGTTAGCGCTAACAAAATACTAGTTCAAAATCGGCTTGCGATTAGGTTTCTACATTTTGTATAACTTAATATATATGCTTATCCTGATTGTGGCATTAGGCCATGAAAAGATACCCCGTTTAAGACAAAAAGTGATGGAATCGAGACCCCGTTAAGAGACAAGAACCCCATTTTTAGTGAAGTACTCTATCGAGCCGCACGTCTCCGTTAAGGCCAGGTAAGGGATCGGTAGAAAAGTTATGCTACAACTATGTTACTACATAATAGTTAAAAGCATCTAGTTAGTCATATTTAAAAAAAATTCAAAACCTTTTTGGATCTTATTGTTACCTGTATATTATTTACTGCGCATGAGACATGATAGGCTCAAATCAAACCTTCAGGCATGGAAACAGATAACTTGGTAGGTCGATTACCTTTTGAATGATTCGTCGAAAATCTTTTTCTTATTACTCTATACTCGAAACTCATCCAAGTGCAACCAAAAGGCAGGGGGGGGGGGGGGGGGGGGGTTGATTGCAACTCCACCCTTGGGTTTTTGCGCTTTTACAATATTTCGGAAATATTTTATCTATAATACATAACCAGTGATGTGTTATGCAAGATAAGGTAAATAGTTTGGGTTATGTTGGTACTAACAATTCATATTTATAGGGAAAATGCTGAAATTACAAATAGTTTTTGCTAGAGTTGTAAAATATGAAACATTAAACATTTTGCTACATTTGGTAGCAAAAGACAAACAAAAGATAACTGTCCTCAAGGAATCATCCGATTTCCCAGACATTTTGGTATTGAATTTTACCGGTCACAAATCTTTATTTCTAAAGTTCGAAAAAATCAGTGTTTGAAAATCGACTGTAAAAAATTATCCAGTCCATTAAAGCACGATTAAGCTAACCCAGGATTAGTGTCAAATATAAACTCAACAATTTAAAAATTTTCAAAGTTTTCTGCCCTTCAGTTTTGACTATAAACAGAGAATTTTCAAAATTAACCAGTCCAAATTTTATATTCTGTATGCGTTTTACAAGAAATTATCCGATATATTATGCGTAGTCCGTAGTCGGTCGATCCGGTAATTCGGTAGTCCGTTGTCCATACTGACCACAACGCAGGCTCAAAAATTTAACTTCAAAATGGCGAAGAATGTTTTCCAAACATTATGTTGACAGTTTTCGATGGCGTTTATGGTTCTCCCGTGGTTTTATAACTTATTTGTCTCACTCTTACTGGCATAAACTAAAGCTATTACAACAAGGTAGCAATGAATATTCTCATAGCAAAGTCAACAGCGATGAACTGCACGCTAAATATCGACGAAGAGCTGAATAAGGAGATCGAACCTTTAAAAAATATACTGGATTTGGCCGGATCGCAATGGACCCTAACAATGAGTCTGAAGCACTTAAATGTCATGTATGTATTAGCCTTTATTTTTTTGTGTTTCTTATTGTGCCTGAAAGTAAAATTCAGAGTTATTGTAGAGAGAAGTGTCCCATTGTTTTTTGCATTGAAAATGAAGTATGAATGACAGAATCCCTCATTTACAAACCTCATGAAATGTGCTTCAAAAAGTTTTTCTTGCTAATTCTAGCATTGTTTAAAGCAGAGTGATGCTTAGCTGAGCATTTGCTGTCTTTTTCTTGCAATTTCATTAAAATTAAACCACTTTTTTTAATTACCGAATTTTGATGAAATCGCCAGAAATCGTTGAGTGAGGTACAAAAATTCCTTGATACTAAAAAGCTTTTAAGTTGCCCAAAAATTTTATTATATTTTTCGAAAGCATAAAGATACTTCTTACTTCTGGTATTAAAACTACGTTGTTAGCTTGTTGCCCATTGGAGATATTAAGATCTAAAATGACCTAATTTTGGCGTCTCGTGAAAATGACCAAATATGCCCTTCACTTTCGGTATTAGGAAAGCAGAAAATCAAAGCAACCGATTCCAATAACACATTTTGCTACAAGACTGATCAATATAGAATACGATTTAGTAGTTTTTATTACCAGGCTGCTATTTTTGTTGTCTTACCACTCGAATAAATTTAGCTAATTAATATGCATAAATTTGTGCCAAATGGCCATTTTCGGGGGGGACCCTACAACTCAGAGAGAATAAAAAAATTTGACCTTATATTTTGGTACATGTATCTACTCATGACCCTCAACCTTTGTGCCAAGTTTGAGCGACATCGGTGGTTTGAGTATTATCACCTCCTGCCTGGTCCTATCGTGGACACTCTCTTAATTGCTCACTTGAACAAACAAACCACACAACTTAAACAATGTAGCATTGGATTTATTTTGTGGAAATCAATAAAATTTCCAAGTTGCTTCAATGGTACATTACATAATTATATGTACAAAGCTCCTATAAACTAATAAAAAAACAGGTCCAAATTTATGGTTGGCCTGGGGAATGATTAGCCAGTATTAAAACTTAAGGTGACTTCTGCATATGCTGTCTTGGAAGCTTTTCATAAAAGCCCAAACAACAGGAAAAAAACTAACTCTAGACAGCATAATTTTCACAATGAATATCAGTAAGTCAACCACCAAGACTGATGATGAAACAAAAAGAAGAACTCTTGAGGTGATCATATCATTTTTTATACAAAAAACTGCAGCTCTTCTGGTTAGGACAAAAAAGTGAGATTGTTGTGATGTGAATGATAGATGCTAACCATCTCCTGCCCTGACCAATATATCTTCTTGGTAAAAATAAGTCAGAGATGTCATTACATTGTTTATATACACAAGCTGAGTTCACCAGCAGACACTTTAGTCTTTTCAAGAGCACTTCCATACACAAACTGCTACAGTTCCTCCAAAAAACATGTAAAGAAGATTTTTGACTTCATGCGTGAGCTCAAAACCGTAACCTTCTCCTACTACTGCATGCCAGGATGAACCAAATTTCTTGTCCATGCTGTCTTTTATCATCTTTGCGGCAGCCTAAAAAGAGTTCAGTTATGCACATTTTGTGAGTGATACAATAAAGAATAAGGGAATTTATGGTGTTGTTCCAGAAAACATCCTTACCTCCCCACAAAAGGTTTTTTGGTTTATTATGCCACCACATAGACTGCGAACAGTCTCTCTTTTTCCGCTAAAGTTAGTGGGGTTAGCGCGATGTGCGAGCGGCGAAAGCCGCAAGTAGCGCCTGCTGGCGCCCGCGCTACTCGCGGCTCGCGGCTTCGCTGCTCGCCGCTCGCACATCGCGCTAACCCCACTGACTTTAGCGGAACAAGAGAGACTGCTCGCAGTCTAGCCACCACACAACTCGGGAAATTCCAGTTCAGCTTCATACTTTCCTTTGAAAAGTTTGGCTTAAGGACATTTGCGCTAGTTGTTTATGTGCATCCTTACTATGCACGCAATTCATGTTGCAATGCCATACTATGTCATGCACGAGTGTGTGAGCAAAGGAAGAAATCTAAATGCAAAAAAGGCTGGCAGCCATTGCATTAACCCATTGACACCTGAGGATTTTTACGTTTTTGAGTGATTTTCTGCATACACACGCCCCATAGGATTTCGTGACTTCATATTTGGAGTTACCATTGAAAGTGCTGCTGTTCTAAAACACTGAAGGCTCGAGTTTACTGGAAACGTCATTGTGACGATCTCATTTTGCTTGGTTGATTTGCACTAAAGGGTCCAATATGAATTATCTACGATTTTTGGTAAGTTCACAGCCATTTTTCATCTTTAGTAGCTGCCTGATGAGCATCATTAAGCTTGGAGGTAGTTCAGAGTCCACTTCTCAATGAAGCGAGTTAGATGTTGTACTTCGTTTACGAATTTGGCATGTTGCTCGTTGAACTGGAAAAATGGCCGCCTGGAAACGAAGTAGCTTTGGGACTCGACTCTGGATGAATTTCTCGACCTACCGCGGCATATTTTGGAAGTTGCGACCACAGGAGAACACAACAAGCGCAAAATTTCGGCGGTGGGTCAGAGTGGCTGTGGACTTAGTACATATATGAAAATTGTGGAGGACGGAATGGACGCTGTCGAAAAATCTGTTTATTTCCCAGCATGCATTGCGGTGGTGATGTTGAAAATCGAGGCAAGGTGAGTATGCACTAGTATAAGAAGCTGTAGCTAGGCCCGAGCAACGAATAAGAGCAAAAAAATACACTGCTAAGCTAGGACTAGGACTGAATTTTGCTGTAAATGTTGACTTTTGGGTTTGCTACAATGATTTGAATAAAAAAAACTAAAGGCAAAAACGTGATTTTTGTTGTTTTTCTATGACGTTAAAAATGGTAATTTTTGTTATTGTCCAAATTCAAACGCTGATATTCTGCAAAAATCGCTGACTTTTTTGTGTTTATTGGGTATCTCAATTTGAAAGACTTTCTAGTCAATGCTCACAACTGCTAGTTAAGGCAATGTTCGCACGATTGAGAAAGTTACAATTTTTTAAAGCAGTGGAGTCTTGTACGGGCGGTTACGGGCGGTTCAGGTGTCAATGGGTTAACTTTGCTTTGATTTAACTTGCTTGGATGGTATGTGACCCTTACTTTTTTTTAGCTAGATAATTTTCTTTTCTAATTATTAACAGATTGTGAAAACATAAACAAAAAATCAAATGCAGGAAGTTAAATTTTTCCTATTTTTCTACCTACACAACATTGACTCTGCCAATTAGCGGTTTTCAGGGTTTGAAAATTATGCTATTGTTTACTCTGACACAAGTAACTCATATTTACCTAGCTGTAGCAAAAGTTTTTATAAAAGATTCAATGTTAGAAGATTTTCGCACGAACATTCTTAAGAGACCCCCTCTCCTCCCCTTTGTATTTTCCAATGACCTTCCATAAGGGGATATGGTTATTTCCTGGAACCACACATTGTATCAGATTTACAAAATATGTGAGCTGCAGACAAAAGGCACTATTAGATAGATGGCAAGGATGACATTATAATGATAATGATGATGACAATGCTGATGATAAATGTGGCTAAATGCAATTTAAGCAAAGTTAAACTTGAGTCAATGTGGTCAGCAGTCTGGTCTTATTGTGTTTTATGTTATATTTCACATTGCATTTAATTCAAGTTGCTTGTTGCAGATCAATTGTCTTGCTGTTAAGCGAATCATCTTTGATGATACATCTTTGTAACTTTACAGTACGAATAAACATTGTTGTTGTTGTTGTTGTTGTTGAGTCTTGCGACCATGGAGTTTATTGATTTGTTGCCTTGTGAAAGACGATGGCTCGTACTATTTGCAAAAGCCAGCATTCTACCTCAGCACAGCTGGGTCAACTTTGTTCGTCCACATGACTTTATCTGTTTCATCCACTGTGAGTGGTATAAGCCATTTTGAGACTTGCCCGTGATCAACCTTCACCAACCTTGTCTGGCAGCGAAACATAGTGCGTCCCAGCATCTTGGCCTAAGGAGGGGTGGTTGGGGGAGGGGTGGTTGGGGGAGGGGTTGTGGGGGAAGGGGGGGGGGGGCGGTGAATTTGTAATCATTTTAAGTGATGAAGACGGAGGGCGGGGGGGGGGGGGGGGGGGGGGGGGACAAAACAGGAATATTGTGCAGTTGCCACTTTGGAGAGATTTAGACCACAATGATAATTATAATTATTATTATTATCAAAAATGCCTGTGTACTGTGCATCACTGGGACTCCTAAAAACATCTTACACGCACATCCTGAAAAAGGGACGTTCCATTTTTTATCCGCACCCCCCCTAAGGATGACGGGTAGTGAAATCTAGGGTTCGGATTTTTTCTTCAAAGAAGCCGACAAAATTTGGAGCCTTCGGATTTTTTTTTCAAAGGTGCCGACAAAAAATCAACCCTTCGGATTTCATTTTTCAAAGGGCGCCGACAATAAATTGAGGGTTCGGATTCCTGCCATCTTTAGGGGGGTGCGGATAGAAAATGGAACGTCCCAAACCGCCTGTACAACCTAAACATTCAACGAAGCATTACCTCGTTATTCGCTGAAAACTTTTCACAAGCTGTTACACACAGCTCCATCGCCTCAGTTCGCATTTCATCATTCATGTCAGAGTACTGAAAATTAAACATTGGTGGAAAAGCAGTGGGTAAATCAGAATAGTTCAACTAAAAAAATGGGAGCCTCGCACCGAACCTCTCCACTAACTTACACGAATTAGAGGATAACTGTGAAGCCTTTTGTAATCATATCCTCCACTTTCCTGTGCTACACCTCCTTCTGGATTTTCCGCCATAGTATCTGCGCTTTGCAATACAACGAAAATCCAAAAAAACAGTCTTTTCTCCTCCAAAACATACAAAGATGGCGGCGATTGTCAACTTTTTATCGTAACCTGTTGTCATGGAGATTGAAGCCTCGCTTTCACGTTGGACTCGCTCGTGATCGCGCGAAACTTGCAAATTTCCCGGGAAAGTCTCAGCTGCTTTCTGATGAAAGGTTTTTACTAAATCATGCAATCACTTCTTTTTCCCATTCCTTCAATGAAAAGGGATTACTTTGTTGGTTAAACATACCTAACTTTCAATTTGCTGGGTGCGATGAGTAAGTGTAAGTAATGTGTACTAGCTGAGAGGGAGCGCTGAATCAAAATGGCTTCCAATGATTCCGAACTGCTCGTCGAAAATGAGATCGTGGAAACGTGGAAAAGGTTTGTGTAATTTGCTTGTCCGCTGAAAAGTAAACCTCGAAACTTTAAATTGTAATAAGAGCATTTTAAATCGCGTGTTTCTCTCTGTAATTTTGAAAGAGCAGCTACTTATTTACATATCCCTGAACGTAAACAATTAAAGTGATGGAAGTAATAAAGTTGAAGTTGAACGTTTTGCAGAATGAAGCATACGATGATCCATTCATATTCAGTGACATGCAAATAAATGGCCGGGTGTTCTACAGTTTAGCCTCAAAAATAGAAAAAAACCCTAATAAAAACAAAGTAAACAAACATAAAAAATATATTAAAAACTCCCATAAAACGAGAATTCCAAGCAAAATATCATGTCTTCCACATAACCTAACAGTCCTTCTTTAGTAGCCTATTTTTAATTCTATATCATCTCTCAGCATCTAGAACAGGCAAATGTGGATTTTGATTGAAGCAAAAACTCTGACTCCTCAACCTATATTTTTACCCCAACTGACCCACTTTCACAAATAGGAGGGTAATGGAAAATGAAACATTCTATTGGGATTGTCTAAGGATCAAAATTCTTGATATATTATATTATTCATCTTATATTGCCAATCAGACTGGCCAAGAAGAATTATAGTACTTACAAATTCTCAAAGAAATGTATGATGATAAAGTAAGAGGAATTATCTTTTTGAGCTGGAAACTGAAAGGTTTAAACTAAATGCCGCTCTGTTTTTTAGGGAACAAATTGAGCTCAAGAAGAAACTTGTGAAAGAGGACTGTGTAAACTGGGGAGTCTTTAATGATGAGCCCTTTAGTGAATTGAATCTGATTGGTGGAGTTGATATTTCTTTTCCCAAGGGAGATGGCGATCATGCATGTTCTTGCTTAGTTGTGCTGACTTTCCCTGACCTTGAGGTATGATCATGTGTGAAGACTGCTTTTCAGTTAAAGAAGGGCTGGAGTGAAATGTTTTGGCCTTTTCTTTTGGCCATTCTGGCCCTATTACCTTTGTAAATAAGGCCCCACCCATATATTGGTCAATGATATCTTTTGAATCAAGGGGTGGCTGAAATGGTCTTTCATAAAATATGGGTCTCAAAAAGTTCTAGTCAAATTTGATGGGTCTTACAGTCTCGGGTTTTTTTTGAGCAGTTCTCTTCACCTCAGAGTCTAAGCCATCCCAGAGTCTCGGTCTTGGTCTTGCATTTTAAAATTTCAAAACGTGCTGGTCTTCCTGTCTCTAATTCAGAGATGCCAACCTCTGGAGATTAAAAATAGGGAGTTTTTTTTCTGGCGGTGAAATTCCACCATCACCTCCCCCCCCCCCCCACTCCCCGAGGCGTGAATCGAGCGACGTAGGTAGTCGTGAGAATCAAAGGGGTTCCGAAAACGTTTTTTTTGTTTTACCCTCTAAAGGTACCATTTTCTGCATTCCTGAGACCCGAAAAGCGTTCGTTAAGTTAAGATATGATGAAAGACCGCATTTTTTTTGGATTTTTGGAGACTTTGGGTTAAAATCTTAGCCTATTTGAGAGAAAAGATCCAAAGTCGCTTTTATCCGGGAGATTTGGTGACCCGTACGGGAGACCGGGAGATTCGTTCCGTATCCGGGAGACTCCCGGATAATCTGGGAGAGTTGGCATGTATGCTAATTTACCATTCACCACCGTACCCCTGGAGCCATTGCATCCTCTCCACATCTCTTTAGATTAAATTAGGTCTTAATTCAGGTGTGATCTGTGAACTGATAAGATAGTGGACTGATAGGTCAGTGAGGTATACACTTGTTTGTGCAGCATCTTTTGTGACAGTATGATTAACTGTGTGCTAAATAATAACATGTTAACTTTACTTAGTACACTTACTTACAGTTATTTTCACTTATAACTAATTGACTTTTCTCAATCCAGGTTGTATATGAGGATCTAACCATGGTGCATCTTACGTCACCTTATGTTCCAGAATATCTAGCTTTTAGAGAAGTTGGGTTCCTTGTTGATTCAATTTGCAGACTGCAAAAAAGTAATCCAGAGCTGCTTCCACAGGTCATTTTAGTTGATGGAAATGGAATGCTGCATCCAAGAGGTACAATGGAAGCAAAAGACTTAATTGAGAAAGATGTATAATGTTCATTGTGTCGTGAACATGGGACAAAGAAACGATTCTGAGTCCCCAACAGGAATTGAACCTATGATCTTCCATACACCAGTCGGATAGTCTAACTGAACTATGAGAGACTTGTGACAAGCTAGACTATTTGCTAGGGTGATACATGACATACATGTATTTAGACAATTTTTGTACAATTTTTGTTATGAGTTTTTCTCACTTTTGTAAAGTGCCTTAGAACTTTTGGATTTTGGCGCTATAGAAATTGTCATGGTAAAGTTGAAAATTACATGATGCATCTTGCCTACTGCAAGAAACCTAGTTAAATTTGTTGGGTGCAAATTCCAGAGATTAAGCATTCGAGCCAGGTGATGGCACAGATGATTATTCAATAAATGAACACCCCATAAATTATTTGAAATTTTTGGGTTATTAATCACCAGGTTTTGGGATTGCTTGTCACCTCGGAGTACTCACTGACATCTCTACGGTGGGTGTGGCTAAGACCCTTTTCCATGTTGATGGGATAGAGCGAGACTCCCAACATACAGACCAGGTGAGGAGTAGGGAGTTGGACCCATCAAAAGTGACCACCCCAAACTGGGAAAGATGGTCACTTTTGAGAGGACTCGTGCTCAAAAGAGTGATTTGTTTCACTTGTTTCTATTCTTGTCTTGCCCCAAAATGAAATTATTGACTGGGGCATGTTTCTGTTTCTCGCCACTTATGAAAAAGTTCTTTTTTGATGTGGGTACACAGGCAGCCCAAGCTCACTATTAGATAACCGGGGACGTGACCCTTGCTTTATGAGCGGTATTGTGTTACAAAGATTCGATTTATAAAGGTTTGTATGGGAATGCAACGGTTTTGTTTTAAAACTTAAAAATTTGGATGTTTTGCGAATAAAATTGACTTACCCTGTTGCTGTGTTGTATTCTTAGCTTTGTTATTTGCCTGCTCCTCGGGGCAATTTAATGCCATTTCGGCGAGATATCGTTTTTTCGGTGTTCCAATCACATTAAATCGCCCCGAGGAGCAGGCAAATAACAAGGAATACAACACAGCAACAAGGTAAGTCAATTTTATTCGTAAAACATTCGAATTTTTAAGTTTTAAAACAAAACCGTTGCATTCCCATACAAACCTTTATAAATCAAATCTTTGTAACACAATACCGCTCATAAAGCAAGGGTCATGTCCCGGTTATCTAATAGTGAGCTTGGGCCGCCTGTGGATGGGATGACTTCGTAATCCCTATATGGCAGGTGAATCCTGTGCCCTTTAAAAATTGCTGGACAATCACTGGATGCAACAATATTATTGGTACAGACAGGGAGGTGTAATCATAAAAAACTATAGAAACGACTCTGTTGTTTTTTAGTGATCACTGGAAAACTCCAGAGACATTAATCAACAGAGTTGATGTACATTGTGACGGATCAAGGCTTACTTAAAAGTTAAAGTATGATAGAGCTGTTCCATCTTTTTTTCTGTCAATAAATTGGGAGGAGGGGAGGGTCCTATGACCCCCCTCTTAAATCTGGAATCCAAAATTAAACTTTTTCTGTGGTGAAATCAAAATAATCATTGGTTTATTTCCCCTATTAACAGATCAAAAACCTTCTCAAAACTAGTGGAGATAGTTTTGCTCTGCAAGGATCGTCTGGTACAATATGGGGCAAGGTAAAAAAATATCTTAATATATCTTTTAGCTGAATTCTGGAGTATTTATTGAGATAATTATTTTCAAACTGAATTCTGCCATCATGAAATATTGCGCAGTGCATGTTTGTGAAAGTTATGTAGGTTATGCTGTACAACATATAGTAAGCTACTAGACAAAGTTTTTTTTGTAAGTTTTTTTTTTTACAATATTTAGTTTTTTTTTGTAAAGGCTTCCATTTCAGCCAGACATTTATTGGATGAAATTTAGCAAAATATTGTGATTTATCAGTGGTGAGCAGATCAATTCTGAGGTAATTGATCTGTGAGACACTGACAAATCACAATATTTTGCGATAGCTGAGTTCAATAATTTTTTTATCATTTGATCACTGAGTTGGTTTTTCAATTTAATATTAATTTTATTCATAACTGCTACACCAGAGCAGAAATGGGGCTGCCATTGTAGAGGACGGGAGCAGAACAATATTATTCGCAGCAAAACCGTTGTGAGCATGAGCAGAATTATTCGTAGGCAGTAATTTGCAGGTCACATGGTGGGTTCTCAGCCAATGAAAAGGAAGAAAAAAATGCATCCAATGATAATTAATTACTCATGCGCAAAGCGCAATGAGTTACAAAATGCCCTCCGTTTTTCTTTTTTTTCTTTTTATTATTATTATTATTATTATTATTATTTTTTGTGTCATGATTTTGCATGCAAAGTTATGCATGCATATTTTAAATTTTGCACTTCCGGTTCATAGCTTTGCCATTTACACTTCCTGTTTAGTGACTTCCGACTACTCTCACTTCCGGTAAAACAGTGTTACCGAAGTGTCACAACAGCATCTCCTACAACCCTACTTACATTACTAATGTTCACGTTAGGTATATACAAGACTTAGACGAATCACTGGCTTCATTGTGGTACAGTCTTCATTTACAAAACATTCAATAGTGTGTGTGCGGATGACGTCACAAACTTACCGGCGGCCATGTTGGAGGACTGACGTAATCAAAATGGTGACTGAAACAACACAACTTGAGCCTCCGATGCTGTCAAATATGCTAAAATCTCGAAGGCCTCATTCAGAAACCTCCTGTGAGTATTCTATCTTTGTTTGGAAATGCCAAGCGCTTCGAAAAATTATTTTGGTTTTGTAGTTGACGAATTCTCCGAGCTTGTGCATACTATAAAATCGCTGTGTTCTCGACACTTAAATTTTCTAAGTGTCGAGAACACAGTGATTTTATAGTATGCACAAGCTCGGAGAATTCGTCAACTACAAAACCAAAATAATTTTTCGAAGCGCTTGGCATTTCTAAACAAAGATAGAATACTCTTAGGAGGTTTAAATGAAGCTTTCCGTGAAAATTCTGTGAGAATTTCTGAGGCATTTTTGAAGACCTTTGAAGACCGTGCTCGGCTGCTACTATTAAAAATCGCTGAAGGTTTTCCACTAATTCCCAATTTTTTTTAACCTTGAAAACATTATCACAGAGTAGAAAATCAGCCACACTTATGAAATCGGTTTTACGTCAACAATATTTCTTGTAAAATGGAATCATTTTCACGGTTGCGACAAATCGTAGAATCAGTCTTGTAGCGCGTCTCAAGTTAGCTTAAGTTTGTCGGTTCCTTGATTGCACGCTGCAATTTGTTTGCACGAAATTTTGTTTCGAAGTCAGGTTTCTGTGGGGAACTTGTTCCCCGGGTGCTTACTATTTAGCCAAGAAAACCGGTATTTTCGATTGGAAAGCAAAAGGTACGGTTGATTTTCAGGGAATTTGGGTTGGCCGGCAAATCAGCAAATTGAATTGATCGAAACAAATACGGCCCTAATTATCAAAAGAAAAGGGGTTTTGGGATTTAAATTAGCACAAATAACAAAAAAGCACTGTACATCAGCTACCTTTTCGATTTTAATTCATAACGTTGAAGGAAACACGAGTTATGATTTCAAAAGCGCTCGCACTGCCCGCTCTCTAGAAGGTAAACACAGGGAAAACCCATCAAAGTGGTCCTCCAACATGGCGGACGGTAATTCAAGGGTCACGTGAGCGCACACACTCTATAGTAAACAACGTGGTTTGCAGGAATGATGACTGAATGAGAGGAGTAACTCTTCTCCATGTTGGACATCTTCTTATCATGTTTAAAATATATGATAAAACTTTCTTACGCATGCGCATAAGTATAGGCTGCTTGGAGCCTCTTGTTATTATTGAAAATGCAAGCATTGTGAAAGGCAGAGTTTGGAACTTGATCGCCCTACCTGCACAGTTTAAATAAAACACATTAAAATAGAAGCCAACAAAAAGTTTACAGAAAGGTGACAAGAACTTACACATAACTTTGTCAAGTAGCTACAGTAGGGCATACTGTTAAAAAATCATTTGTGATATAACATTCCAAGCTTAGAACAGAATGATTACATTCTGATTGGATTTTAGGCATTAAGAAGCACTCAAGAATCTTGCAACCCTATCTATGTGTCTGTTGGTCATAAGGTGGGCCTGGAAACGGCTGTGAGATTGACACATGCGTGCTGTCAGTACAGAATACCAGAACCCATCAGACAAGTAAGGAACTTTATTGAAGCTGTAACTAAGGGAATGTTCATATGATACCCGATATAGAATATGACTTTCACACCAGTATTACCAGTAGAACTCATGACATGTCAGTATGAATCACACTGTCAGTACAAGACAGTGCATGCCTGTAGCTGTACTAGATTGAGCCAACCTCACCTCCAGGTCCTACTTCCCTTTTCAAACAATGGGCAGGTGGAGAAATCCTGGGCTAGGTTACCAAAATACTCCAATAATCCTTACTAGTTTGTCATGTAAAACTTGATAAAATGTCTTCGTTTCTGCAGTTCTAATTTTCAAGTCTGTGGACAAAATCCTATGTGACCATTCAAATGAAACCTCTTCAGCAATACTTTCGTATGGCACCATTTGTAACTTAATCAACAAGATTGATTAACATCTGAATTGTCCTCGCAACGATCAGTTCATTAACAAACAAGCAAGTGAGGAAAATTGCCAAAGAAAAACGTCAACTAAGGGATAACTCAGTGCTCAGAACTAATTAAATAAACTACACGGCATATACATTTTAGTAAGTAGGAGAAGAAAAGTTTGACTGGATGTTTTTCTTTTTCAGGCAGATATCAGATCACGAGAGTATCTCAGACAGCATTACACTGAAGAATTGAAAATCTGTTCATGTAGAGCATCCACCAGTAATGATAATGACACATCAACAATGGAGAAAGATCAACAGAGAAATAGTGCGAATCTTCTGGAAGAAATGCAGCAGACATTTGATGATCTTAAACTCAAATAAACAACCATATCTGATATGATATAATATGTATACCATACATACACTGGTATTTACAATATGTTTTGAAGCAAATGTATATAGTTTTAGAATTACTGTACAAAGACTCATATTTGTAAAAATAATGTTTAAGCGCCACAAGAAAGTTTTTATTGTAATTCAAAATGAAATATTTTATAAACTGCTTGTTTACACTACTTAAAAAGTATTTTTATAGCAGATGCAATGATATGCTTTTGACTATTTTTTATGCAATTTTGGTCATTGTCAATTTTATTTTAAAGAAATAATAGATCATTTGCATATTTAGTTTTGAGACTTTTTTATCTGCTTTATAAGAAATTTAAGAGGTATTCAGGTAATAACACAATGCTAGTAAACTTTAAGTACCTGTAGTAAGCAATACATACAAAGTTGAAAATTGAAAACGTTTCTAATTTGAATCATGCCAAGACTTTGCATCAACCTTTCATACCAAAAAAGCAGGATTGAAGTCACAGCATCTTCTTTTGTTTCAAACGATCATGGGACTTATTTGTCTTTAATTCTTGGTAGGAATTCTTAGCCGATGGAATAACCTGGTCCGTTCAAATGTAAACATCGAATCGCGCCGTTCAAGGGGTAATAAGCTCTCCACAAGCGGGTAGTTCTACCCGCTACCCGGCTCTTATTGAAACCCCTGAACTGGTTTGAAATTTTCAAACCAAAAACAAAATTTAAACCACAACATATACAATGAATTCCAACACAGGGATGCCACTAATTTTTGAAGTAGCCATGGGGATGGAAAAATTAGTAGAATTGCCTTGTTTGTCTAAGAAAGTAGCTGGGCTCAGAAATGTAATACAGCCACAGGACATTCCAACCCCTGGCCTGTCCACAACAATGACGTGTATTATGTGGACACTGCAGGAAAAAAAAATTAAACTGGACACTTTCAGTTCAAATTCTCCACACCACTCTGGCAAAGTTCAAATTCCCCACCCCCTGGGCACAGAACACAGTCACATGTTTGGTGTATGCCTTTTGGGGGGGGGGGGGGGGGGGGGGGGGGGGGGAGATGTTGAAGTTGAATTGATCGGTGCAGAGGCGGATCCAGGATATTTTATGGGGGGTGGCTATGGGTATATGCCTAAGTCTATAAAATTTTTCACTGTTGCAATTAAAAAGAAGACTGTTACAACCGACGGTCTAAAGGGGGGTGGCTAGCCACCCAATCCACCACCCCTGTATCCTCCACTACGGTGTACAATTACCTTGATGTATGTAGCACACCCCACAGAACTAAAAGTAACATCCATACAATGTAAATTATGTACGAGTTTACCAGATTATGAGTTAATGCTCAACCAGCTTCACTTAATTGTGCTGTACATAGCACACTCTACAGAAGTGCAAGTCGGCATTTTGTACGTTCCAGAATCAGTTAAAGGTGCGTGAATCTTGATCTGCCTCATGTGGGTATCCCTTCCATTTTGATGATTTGCCAAAACAGCGATCTGCAGCATATAAGTTCTCAAAGGCTTATCTCCATCAGATAAAGATACGGTCTGCCATCCACTGGGCTCCTCAAGTTCTATCTGTTCTATCTGGTGTAAATCATGAAAGTGATTTCCAGCTCTTATGGATATTTTACTGGGCGTGTAGCTTTCATCCGCCTTGTAATCAGCGTACAAACAAAGGTTCTGAATAGCTGTCTTTCGTCGGAATTGGATGCTGATCAAATGTGGTTGTGGTCCGTCCGATTGCCAATAGGTCTCTAAGTTTCCGTCTCGCAGTTGCTCTACGCCAAACCCGGGTTTGCACGAGGATAAGGACCACACTGCTTGATCGCCGATTTCTCGGTATTTTTCGCCGCTTATTCCATCAATTTGTTGCTCGGTGTTCGAAATATTTTCTGCTCGAACCGCCATTTTGAATTTGGCGCTGTTAGTAAGCATGCGTTAGTGTGAATGACCGCTGACAATACCGACGTTGCACCGACACGTTGAACACGTTTTGAAAGAATCGGCAAAATGGTGAGTGTTTTGTTGCAGTTGTTCGTGATATTTAGGATTTCATACTTAAGGAAAGAGCTTTATATATTCATTTCACGCCATAAGCTGTTGAATTTAATACGTTACGTTACGCAAGTGATCTCTCCAACGTTTGAGTTTTAGACAGTCGATTCAAGAGGATTCAAACCATTTTTATTCAATATAAGAGCTTACTTGAAATTATTTTTGCTCCTTTTTATATATATCGTGTTATTCTCTGGTAAATTGAAAATAAATCCCGCTACATGGGATAGAAAAATGAAAGAGGATTTGCCTTGGTATTGTGCCTGATACATTTTATGTTTTTTTCTCTGCAGACTGACAGGTACAACATTCACAGTCAACTTGAACATTGTAGGTATATACTAATACTCAAGATTGAGATCCTTAAAATCAACTACTATTGTAGTTATAGGATATTATTGGGGCTGTCAACAGTAGCCAGCAGCTGGCTATTATGGCCAGCAACTCTATATTTTTTTAAAAATAATGACCAAAGGACATCAACCATGGGAGGCTATCTTAAGTTCATGACTACCTGTTTGTCTTGTATAGACAGCAACCTCAAATCTTAATGACAGCCCTGCAATATTTCAATATGACTCTATTTGGCCTAGCAAAGGGGTTTTACGTGACGCATGATGCGTGATTGTGTTTAAATTAACGGCATGATGCGTAGACTGCAAAACAGTCCGTATTTTTGCGCGAGTCCTCCGAAAAAATGCACGACCGAAAAGATCTGGAGCGAGTGTGGATACGTGGAGTAAGACTGGGGAGGGACGCTAAAAATGCAGACTGTCCTGTTTCCATACAGCGAATTTGTTCCGTTCCTCAGAAACGGGGAATCCCATTGGCTAAAAAATGACGCTATCTGTCAACAAATGTCACCGCATTTTATCGCACCTCATCAAAATTATAACCGACACCATATCAATTTCAGTTATTCGTGGCAAAATAAAAAATGTAAACTTAGACACGCTTACTAGAGACAAACTGGGGATTATCAGCTTTTCGTACTGGCAAAGAAAACCCTTTCATTTTCAGCTGAACAGACCATGATCATCGTGATCAGTCCCCTCAAAAGCATTATAGAAGAGCAGATTGCAACGAATGAATTTAACCTGTCTGTCTAGCTCTGGGTTTCCCTTTGTCGCCATCATCGCAACCCGGATCGCAACTCGCGGTGGATACCCGTGCATTTTTTTTAATTTGCGAAGAATGAGGGGAATTGCTCATTCGCTTCCATCGTACTTCTTCGACCATCACGGCAAACTGTTGGGTTGTCTACAGGGTGCACTGTGCCACCAAAGTTTTCTTTTAGAAGGCAAAACACAGCGGCACAGTTTCTTGTTTTCGTTGAACACAGCGAACAGACTTTCGAAGAAACAGCACTGGATTCCTCCACATGGATGGAGAGGTCAAGCTTCAATATCTCTGCCAACATTCTTCTTGTTTTTCCATTTCTTTGCGATTCGGGAAATATATTTTCTGAAGAAAGCCATCCACTTTTAAAACTACCGAATTGGGTTTTAAAACAACAGCCACACAGCTAGCAAAAATCCGACACAGACGGCGGTTTAGGCTTTGATCCGCGTCTGCGGGTTGGCTTTTTGGGGGTAGTCTGACTCATCAAGATCTTGCATTTTCCCGTACAAGCACGATAAAAACTTATTTTGTCGAAGCGAAAGAAGACTAGAGTTTTGCCACGTAGATCGACTGTCGTGTGCTATACCCGCAAATTTCATATTTACGGTATCAAATTCTCTAGTTGGCGGAACTGTGAAAGAATTCTTGACAACTCGACGGAAGTAATCAGACCCCCTAGTCGGAACGAATTCGTTGTACAGTACCGGGCAAATGTAAGTTGACAGTCTCTTTCGAGTCGAGGATCGAGACTCGATCCTCGATACTCG
Source organism: Dendrophyllia cribrosa (assembly GCA_024195265.1). Classification (NCBI taxonomy): domain Eukaryota; kingdom Metazoa; phylum Cnidaria; class Anthozoa; order Scleractinia; family Dendrophylliidae; genus Dendrophyllia; species Dendrophyllia cribrosa. The sequence goes on from JAJLRJ010000009.1 coordinate 26,020,741, forward strand.
ATCCTCGCGAGGATCGAGCATCGAGGATCGAGTTGGGTTTCGATTCTATCGAGTCAAGCATGGAGACTCGAAAGAATCGAGGAAGTAATGAGCTTGTCGCTTGACCGATTCCTCGAGAAAATAATCGAACAAACGCACCGCACTTCAGAGAAAGTGGTAATAGTTATTCAAGAACGTAAACTTCAACGCGACGTGACGAGATGTATTCACATGCGGCTCGGTCTCTATTTTTAGCGGGCGAAAATAAACTTGAAATCGCTTTAATGATAAGTTTTTTCATTGCACTGCTTGTGAAGTACTGTCGAGATGTCGGTATGGCAAATTCGTCTAACGGATAGCTTGATAGTTTCGAAAATGAACAGCTTCCGAGAATAATTTATCAGACTGTACCGACAGTAAATATTCAGAGCGCTGGAACTGAAGAAACATTTTGCCGACTCAGGAAATAATTGCGCTGGATGATCTTCCATAATAAAACAGCTAGTTTTTTTTCTCCCAGAAATTTCATCGAGCATTTGTTTGGCCAGACACGAGCAAGATTCAAGCTAGACAACAACGAGCAAGAATCAAGTGACGAATGTTTTTCTCATTTTTAATAGATGGAGATCACGCGGATGAATCGATGGAACGCTCGCGAACCAAACGCGGCTTATTTTTATTCCCAGCCCGAAGACACTCCAAACTTTCTGTGATGTTTTAGCGCGGTGGAATACTTGGAAATGAAGAAAGAAAAAAGAGAATTTGTAGAAGCGTCTAGTCTGTTTATATAAAAACTTGTGACTTTCGCTTGTGCCAGCATGTTTTCAGGTTTCAAATTACCGTTTTGACATATGCAAATTCGGTGCACTTTTCCCATTTTTCCCAAGGGACCGCCAAGCACTTTTTACCGACAACTACAACAAACTTCAAAGGGTTTAATTAACTGGCTCGTCGCTCTGCGACGAGTCAGTTCTTAAAATACCCTCTTTTTTTTTTTTTTTCGGCCTGTCGGGTCACCTGCCCCGGGAATCGCTTTTGCTGCAGCCAACACCGTACCTAGTTTACTTCCGGTTTTCAGAAATGGCGTAATCAGTGATGCCAGCAACTATAACTCAAATATTTACCGTTCTAATTTCGACGGAATTGTTAAAAATTAAATCTCTGTGATTTTCAGATGTGATCTATTTCTGGTAAAAGGAAAGCGGGTTGAATTTTTCTAACCAAATCAATTGTCAAACAGTCGAGTTTAGATCGAATAAATCGTTGAATAAAACACGTCCCGGCACGTCACAGAACTGCTGAGTAAACAATTCTCAAGCATTACTCCGTGGAGTCACGTTCAAATTCCACACATCTCATATTCATGTCACGCTATTTGATCGATCGTGTTGATATTGTTAATTTATTCGAAACCCCATCACCGATTCTCCAAAATGCCCATGTTTAAACAATCCTGATTCCTTGTAGTAGGTGGTATCAAGGATTTTAAAGCGAAAAAAATATACAAAGTTCTAAACTTATGTTTTTTCTAACAGTACCAAGCCGATCAGAGAAAAAAATATAGACCTGAAACTGTAGCCTACTAAAGGGGGGTGTGGGGTGGGGGGTGGGGGCAGGTGGCGGTGTTGGGCAATTTTTCTGATCTTGAATTTTTTTTTCCGTCTTGATGTTGTGCAAGAATTTTTTTCGGGATTGCTCCATACCTTTTTTTTCTTTCGCTCGCTGTGCATTATTATTTTTTCTTTACTTTTGCTGTGCAGGAATTGCCCAACCCCCCCCCCCCCTCTTAACAATAAAATGGTCCGTCCCTAAGGAGTGCTTGAAGCGGGCTGTGGAATGTAAATGTGGACTGGACTGTGCATATTGATAGATTCTAGATTGTATATTGTGGCTTGCTAATATAAAACTCTAAAATGAAAACCGGGTGGAAACTGAGACCAAACGAGCCAGTTTCGAAGCCCATCGGGCTCCTTGTTTTTATTTTCTGCTACCAAACTTTCCCTACCATCTTTAATTTCGATTATAATTTTTAGTTCCATTCAAGATTTATTCTAACAATGAAGTAAACATGAAGTTATCGACTACTGCACTTCGGGCCGCTTCAAATCAAAGAAAGATTACGAGTAGATTAAACCTTGTCCATTCGACGCGGTGGCGAGAGAGTTGCGTTAAATAACAATTGTCACATACGAAAGTTTTCATTGCTAACGGCGATCGATGGAGACAAAAAGTTCATTTTACTCGATCGTTTTACATTACATGTGTAGCGACCGTTTGAAACCAAAAGAAAATATTGCAGTTTTGAAAACAGTTTCCTTTCCATGAAAACACTTTTAATCAAAGAAAGATTACGAGTAGATTGAACGTTATCCATCCGACGCGGCGACGACATGTTCATGTGGCGTTAATAACAATGTCACGTGCGAAAGTTTTCATTGCGAACGGCGATTGATGAAGACAAAAAGTTCGTTTTACATGTGTAGCGACCGTTTGGTTCCAGCGTGCGGCTAATAACTATGGCAAAATTAGATGATTTTCTTTGCGAATTTTCTCTCTCCGATATTGACAAAATGTTAGCGTGCGACTCTGCGAGGAATTAATCGTTTTCTCGTATGCATAATCGACAAAGTTCCGTTCAGATAAATTCTTCGAGGATCGAGCATCGAGGATCGAGTCGAGTTTCGAGTCAATCGAGTCGAGGATCGAGACTCGATCCTCGATCCCCGATGCTCGCGAGGATCGAGGATCGAGTGTCAACTTACCTTTGCCCGGTACTGTATGGAAACAGGACAGTCGGTTTTTTCCTCGCCTCACGCGCCCTGATCGGCGCTTCGCGCCTCTTGCTTCGAACCTCGCATAGCTTTAAGAGGAAAAAACCAACTGTTTTGCAGTCTACGTGATGCGCGACCAGATAGCGTATTGCGTGATTTGCTATTTTAGAAGCGCATGACACGTGATTTACCTATTAGATTTTCGTGATACGTGAATGCTTTCGACATTTTTTTAATAACAAGAAAGCTATCATTCAAAGGACTCAACGTAATTGTCTAATTCAACATGTGTCTTGTCTTTTCTGTCTTCTCTTGACCTTTGATCTTTGTGGTTGGTCCAAAACTGAAATCCGGAAACAATAGACTCATAGACATTCGATACTGGTTAATGTAATTAATATGTAACAGGACTCTTCAGTGCTATTTTGTTTCGACCGCATGGTATTCCAGATTATATACACTCTATCTTCTTGCTGCAACGAGTAAGTCATATTTAATAACTAATATGGAAATTAAGATTCATCAATTAACATGCAATCCTTCTAGAAAAAAACATTGAATACAATATTTATGCATCCTATTGGGTAGGTATACGTCGATTTGTTACCATTTCAATGCCGGATGACTCCTTATTTACGTGACGCGTGATTGGTTAAAAATTTTCTCCGTGATGCGTGATTTCACTTAAAAATTCGGCGTGATGTGTGATCGGTACCCTGCCTTTGCCACCCTCTCTATACCATCATCAGAAGGAAGAGGCAAGGTAGTGATAATTTAAGAATAGTTGAGTGTCAAAAGTAATTCATGATGGCTTTGTTTTGCATTGTTGCACTAAGTGTCTTAGTGATTGGCTACAACATGTTTATGCCACCTTATCAACCAATCAGAGGTAAAACCAAAGCCAGTTGTGACTTTCTTGCACATGTTTTCCTGTGCTTGGCACTGGCTACATGTATTTGTTTTGAGTTCTGATTGGTTTGTTGAATTGTCGGCATATGTTTTGATGGCCAGAGTAACTACATCGGTTTTGGTTTTAGGACACTTGATTGTGAAACCGCTCTAACAATGTAAAACAGAATAAAAGAATTAGAACCGATACTGATTAGTAAATTATGTGATTCGGTCAATTTGAGGCTAATTGTGCGAAATCGCACCATTACACAATATCAGAATCACCATTTAATAGTCTGATGATGGTATAGATAATACTTATTACTAAATATAACTGTTATAAGTTAATTTATTGTAAGTTCTTTTCTCTTTCATTTTAGTGCAATCAAAGTATGTTGGTACTGGACATTCAGATACAACAAAATTGTAAGTACAGTACGTGTATTCTGTCGAGTATGATCGTCTGCGTTAGTGTACAGTAGTGAACTGTTGTTAACAATGACTGATGTTTTGACAACCTGAGTGGAAGTCATCTCCGTGTCTCTGAAGATGACTTCCACTCGACAACTGGGGCAAAAGTTAATCTGCATGACTCTGAAGATAACTTCTGCTCAGGTTGATAAAATGTCAGTTAATGTCAACAAAAACATTTCATTTTTAGAACTACACTAACCCAGACAATTACACTCGACAAACTGGTGATACTCCTGGGTTCATACTCTTTGGTAAATAAAGGTGCAATTAACTGCTTAACTATGGTTAAGGAAAAGATTAAGACTTACCTCAGGAATATTTACAAACAATGGGAAATGCCATTTACTGTGGGATGTGCAGCCATACCTATTGTTATTTACTTCCATCCTTGCTATTATTAGCCACCCTTACTGTGTAAATTGTTTTCTGTAATTGTCTAGTGCTGTTCTTCAAAATCAAACCATTGTGGTTGAGTTTTTATAATCTACATGGAAAGTTACATTTGCAAAACATGTATGACATTTTTTTTTAATTATTGCTTAGTCAAATCATACATGATATCCTGATAAAAACATTGAAAAGCTCTTTTATATTGTAAGTAGTCCAAAAGACATGAAATTTTACTTCTGTCTGGTTCGATTAAGACTGTGGGTTTTGTTGGACTCTGCTGTCTTGATTAATAAACATGCTGACATTGAAATGTGTTGTTACAGCCTCAGCTCGTAATCTTGGTGTCATTTTTAATCAGTGCTTTAACCTTGAAGAACATATCAAATCAATTTGCAAGAGTTCTCATTACCACATATGAAATATTGCCAAAATTAGAAAGTACATTACTGAAGAAAGTACTTACGTCTAAAATCATTGTTCATGCCTTCATTACTTCGAAATTGGATAATTATTGTAAGTCATTGCTATATGGCCTTCCACAGCATCTACTCTCAAGATTACAATCTGTTCAAAATACAGCAGCTTGAATTGTTACACGCACCAGGAAATTCGATCATATGGCTACCTGTCTGCTATCGTACATGTATAATCCACAAGATTCTCTTATTCGTCTACAAAGCTCTTAATGGTGCTACACCTCGCTACATCAGAGACTTACTCAAATACCAAACATCTTTGCGTATATTAAGATCATCGTCTAAGCAACTCTTGGCAATTCCAAAAGCTGGACTGCAAACATATGGAGAAAGAGCCTTTGCTGTAGCAGCACCAAAACTATGGAACACTATTCCATATGACTTGAGGTCTAGTGATTCCATCAACATGTTTAAAAGACATTTAAAAACGTACCTTTTTAAACTAGCTTTTTAACGTTTCTTTTAATTTCTGATTTATGTATTTTTTTTAATCCATTTTTATTGATTAATGTATTTTTAATATTCTTATTGTAAAGTGCCATTGGCAATTAGTGGATTTGGCACTATAAATTTTTTTTATCTATTTTTTAATATTCTTATTGTAAAGTGCCATGGGCAATTGGTGGATTTGGCACTATAAAAATACTATTATTATTGTTATTATTAATATCTATTCCTCTCCCATGGAAGGAACCTTGTACCCTCCCTGTCCCCCTCCCCCCCCCCCCCACCCCCCCCCCCCCCCCCCCCCCCCCCCCCCCCCCCCCCCCCCCCCCCCCCCCCCCCCCCCCCCCCCACATACACATGCAATCCTTTTGGAAATTCCAATTTTGCTAGAACTTACTTTCCTTTAAACATTTTGGCTTTTAAGTCCCCTCCCTCTGAATTTCCAACAACCTTCCACTTGGAAGGTATGCATATTTCCCTGTTTTACTTGGTGTGTTGTTTTCAGTGAGTGGCTAGTGAATCAACACAGGGACAGTGCAGCATCTTATATTGGTCACTATAACCTGATGGATTACTTTGCTTTAGTGGAAAATGAAACAAGAGCCAGAACAAAATTCAACCTTTTAGAGGTACATGTAATTCGTCAGTAAACATTTTATTGTGTTGTTTTAGGAGTTTTACGTCAAGTTACAGGTAATATTTCAGTCTCCTATACTTTTTATTTGACATGTAATTGGGGAAATGTTTGTTTTCATTCATTGAGGGTTTTAATTATTCCTGGTTTGTAATAAGTGATTTTCATATTTTACTATGTGCTCGTAAACACAATGTTTGACTTCAGTGTGACCCATGAATGAAGAGTTGAATTAAATGTGATTTGTGTATCATTTTGTTTTGCATGTATGAGTTTGTCAACAATTGCAACAATGTAACCCTTTTGCAGCCACAAGCGACTAGAATCACCTTACCCATAAGTGGCCAAAGGTGACTATAGTCACCTTACTCATAAGTGGCCCAAGACGACTATAGTCACCTTACATTATTCGGGGAAAAAATATTTAGCCATGGAGAGAATGAAATTTGAGGAATCGTAGTCATGAAAGCAGGGGTTTCAATAAAATTACATGTAAGAGCAAGTGGCAATATTTATAAAATAGACGGCAGTGGCAACAAATGCATTTCCAGCATTCTGGGCGTCAACTTCAGTGAAATTAATCGAAAAGTAGGAATCAATAATTTAGGAAGTAGCCGGCGGCATTCGCTGGTTGCCGGCTTCTAATGGAACTTCTGTGAAAGGGTTAATGTCAATTTATTATAACAGTTCAGGTTCCCTTTAAAGCTGTAATTAATTCTTGTTAAATTTTGTCATTGTAGAAAATGTTGCAGCCCTGTGGCACACCACCCCACAGGCCTGATCAAGATTAGGATGGCAAATCATGATGATAGCGGGTATATGTGTGTGTGTTGTAGCATAAAAAGCATCACAGTGACAAAGCTTAGCTAATCTCTTATGCAGCCATTCTTTTGGTCATCAGGCAATGCTTCTTACCATTAACCAAACATTGGAAATAATCAGTTAATTCATAAAGAAGATAATAATTATTGTGTACATCTGTAATTCACATGGCCCCACGGAGGTTTAAACATCAGAAGCCATGTTGAAATCTGAACATGCAAATGAGGCAAAGATAGGAGAGAATTGCTTTCATTTGTTTCATTACGTTGTTAGTCGTTTCAATACTTTCGTATTTGTTTGTTGTGGTACAGTGTGTCTCGCAACCCTTTTTAACCCCAACAAAGACAAAATACAACAAAATATTAAATGTTCATTTTAATCTGTTTGTTTCTCTTTAATACATTATAATTCATTTTTCCGCAATAATTGATTGTGTTTGAAGCGTAATAGATTTTCTTTGCCATAAGTTTTAGATTAATCGATGATCAGCACACTACTACCATTAACACTTAGTGGGTAGAAGCTGCTAGACAGAATATGCTGGCCATTGTAGAGTGGTGCTTATAAAAGAAAAGCTTCAATAAGTGTAAACCTTCTAGAAATAATCTGCTGGCAGTCTCTTTGTGGATAGTCAAGTGGACACGCTAATCACAAGTGGGAGTGACAGTCATTTGAGGTAGGGAGGGGGAGTGAGACCTGATTGCATGTCTGATTATCTTATGCGCTTGATTATCCAGAGAGACTGCAAGCAGTTTACTATAGAACAGTCAACCTTGGGATTGAATTTACTGGAGCAGCTGATTTAGAGAACTGGCAGTAACAGGGGGTGTCATTAAAAATACTAGACTAAATGTATTGGTGATCAGGACAGAAAAACAACTTGGCTATTGTTGGGAGGTGGATGTTGGTGGAGGTTTTAGGAAATGCACATAAATGTTTGTTGTAAACACTCAAGTAAGATTGAAAATATTTGCAAAAGTACCTTTTACTGGTGCTAGCTGTTGCCATTTGCAACAACAACAACAACAACGATTTATTTTTCAAGTAATAAAACAAAATATAGTAGCAACCCGCAAATAACTAGAGTTAATCGTGGCGGGTTGCTACGCACTAAACAGAAATGAATCTGAGAAATACACTATGATGCCACAATTGTGTTTTGTTAAACATGTATTTAACTTAAAGTTGTGAGGCAAACATAAAAAATGTTGTTTGCATCCATGCCACAGGTGAACATTTGCTCACACTTTTGAGTAGTCATATCCGCTCCTTCAGACCCGTTTCTCGCGCGGATCCACGCGCGGATCCACGCGCGAGGACCCACGCGCGTGGATCCACGCGCGGACCCCTATTGTTCTAATCATAATTATTCTTTTGTCATAACCCTAGGGATTATCATAATAACCCTAAGGATGGTCACAGCGCATGTCCCTATTAGCATAATAACCCTAAGGATTGCAACTGCGCATGTCCCTAATTCAACATGGTGGATATGATTAAAAATTCAAAATAGCGTTTGAGGCGGACCCTCTAGGTAGGATTCTCGACTTTCAAATTTTAATGAGATGACCCCTTCAGTGACCAGAAGGCATCCCGAAGACCCCTCGGAGATCCGAAATCATCCCGATGAGGATCCGGAACAACGTAAACAAAAAAACGGCAGGGAAGTTTCACGCCACCCCACACTTACGTTATTAGTCACGAAGGATATTTATTTTTGAAAGACGAATCGCTGGTTTCCTTGTGGTAGCCTTCTTTATAAAAACAATCAAAAGTACAAACGCGGTTTAAACGCATGTGGACTAAGTGCAAGGGATAATTGTTGACCACATAGGACTTTTTATTATTTCGTCTGCTTTAGACAAATAGCTGCTTTTCTTGTAGTACAAGAAGGACATACGCATGCGCATGACATGCGTTTTTCCAATTTATTGGTCAAATTGCCGTACAAGTCTACCCTCCCTCAAGGAACGTTTAACTTATTTTTTTTTACCATTATCATCAATGTAGCCACGAAGGTTGTCGTTTCATTTTCAAAATGGTGGACAAACAAACAACTTTAACTTAAAATAAACTCATAAGACCGCTGAGGAAACAGTAGTATATTTTACTCTTTTTTGAAGTTGTAGAAAACAACCGTTATGTGAGCAGTTTTTAACACTCCTGAGTATCCGAAATCCCTGAGAATGTTCTGCCGATGGCGTTTGTGAGGTTGGCTGTCCAAGAATGCGCGGTAAGTTGTGACTGGTATTTCGCTCGATCTGTTTTTTACTTTCTAAACCGAAAGTCTTGTATAATCAATTCCTTTTTTCCTTTATAGTTTCCATCACAGACATCAAGCAGGGAGATCCCAACAATAAACATGGAGGATGACTTTCTCGATTCGGTACGTTGTACTCAGTATAAAGCTTTGTAGTAAGCATTTTACGCATCGTTCAGTATGTTTAATTACGCGAACTTACACTAAACTAAATTTGCATGAAATTGAAAGCAGTCAATCACGCACGAAACAAACTCTTACGCTCGACACACGAACAAACTCTTACGCTCGACACGCGAGTAAACTTTACGCTCGAACACACCAACGTTATGTACGTTCAACAGATGAGAAGCTTTAGACAGGCGCTCAGTAACCGAGAAGCTTCATCGTACGATAATACTCGAAACATCGGATATCTTTGGACTCCTGTAAGAGACACTTCGCTGTCAGACTTTGAATATACATTGCAACGGTTACGGTCGGTGTAGAAAATGTCACTGGTACATGGTATTGCTTGAACATGTAAATAAAATTCGCTTAAACAATTTGACTCGGTTCCTTTGTTTGGACAGGAGCATCCGCAAGGAAAAGCCTTCAGCATTGAACGAGATGAAATCAAAAATAAAACCAACAGTTCACAAAAGGGAAAACAAGGATTTAAAAACTATTTTGACAGGTAGTCGTGAAAGCGATCCACCATTAGTATTGACTGTTGTGTTATTAACAAACCATAAGTGAATTATTTACAAGGTCGTATTAACCGTTTCCTTTGTAAACCTCCATGTGTTTACTCATATTTCTATTTACCATCGGAGGCTGAAGTCCTTCGCAATTACAATTTTATTGATTGTAATTATTTGCAGGGCAGCGAATCAACTACCGACTTGGAATCCTGCACAAACCGTAAGTGATTAATTAAGCTGACCGATCAAAAGCTCATTATGGTCGTTCGCTTTTGGTGATATAGATTCGATTAATTTATCTCAACAAAAGCTCAATTCTCGTTTACTAAAATGTTTAAGATAACTGCGTTTAAGAACAGGGTTGTTTTGACTTTTACCACATTCGTGATTTTTCTAAACAATTTGAAAGTGATTTGTTTTTTCAAAACCTTATGTGGAGATGACGAACACTTGTATCACCTTATTTGGTTATGATGGACGATGTTCCTTAAACCTTATGTGGAGATGATGAAAATTTGGTAATGATGGTCATAGGCGGTTTTCGCACCATTCAATTCTATGAATTGGTAGTTTTATGAATGCCACTCGATCCCCAAATTGTGATACATTTTAATCGATGATTTCAGTAGGTTTATCACTCAAATATATCGAAAGATATGCGTATTTGTATGCTGTCGTCAACACCCATGGGACACATCTCGTGCGTTTATTTGCTTAAAAGAAAATGCAAATCTTGAACATGTTGAGTTTGCATACAACAATCAAATGAACTTCATAAAGTACTATTCGGTAAAGGTCTTGTTATGATTACTTAGTATATTATTAATATACTCATTAAAGTTTCAAATATATCGAAATATAGTTCCAAACAGCGACAATAAAAATTATGTAACAAAAAGCGCGTATTTACAATTATCTATCTTAACTATTGGTGTACATTTTACAGAGGTACAAATCTTAACAAGCATTGATCTTATAATGTCCATAAGTGAGTGTATCACACCCGTTTGTTTAAATATATCGTTTGTCGTCATATAGGGAGATTGACGTGTTTTTGTCAAAGTCACAGAATGGAGTTGATGAGTCTCGCTTCGTATTTAGTTCATCCGTGCCATCTCTGGTTGCTTTTCAAAGAGAGGTTCATTGCTTTAATCATGTGGAAATTGCTTTATAGCGTCGGGGTATTGTGTTCGTAAACATTAATTGATTACAAAGTGAGCCACTGAGGAGGTGAACGTGTTGTTCTTTTACGACGTTTGGCGGTTTCGGTTGCTTTTCCAACGCCTCTTGTTCTTGTTTTCAATAAACCCTTTGCTTTTCTAGGTGTTGATAGATGATATATAATGCCGGCTTTTTCTTCTTGTTGAGTCAATGGAGACCTTTTACCCATGGAACATACTCTCGAGTCTTTGCTGTTCTCCATGTCACGATAGATAACCACTTTAACCTTTGGTTGCAGTTTGGCCTCTTGTAGATACTTTCTTTTCTGAATGTGATCCAGTTGATGCACATCAGTGAGATGATTAGATAATTTCACGAGATATCTGGCTCCACATCCCGGAATTGGACAATCGCGACACACACGCTTAACCATGTTAATGGCTTGAAATCTTAACACAAATGAAGAGCTTTAACGAAAGTTTTAGCTTATATAGTCAAGGACAAAAAGGTCAAAACAGGGACAATAGGGACAGTTTTAGGTCAATAATGACAAAACGAGGACTGTCAGGACAAAAGGAGGCAAACGGGACAAATCAGGGAAATTTCACTGAGTCCACTCACGTGCGCCCTCCGACATATCTGTAGGTGCGGTCAACTACGCGAGGAATGGAACCGACAACGTTATAAAACACGATTAACTCGTCGTTAATGGTCATACAAGATGCAACGTTTAAAACGACAACAACCGTTCTTAGAAGCGATCCTCAAAGAAGCCAAACGTTCCAAACGTGAAGAATTACTTCAACACGCCAACGCGGATCAAATCAATGCTGTGAGCGAGATGGTCTTGAATTTACTCAAGCGTCGCATTCCCTTCGATCCCGCAACCATGACTCGGTTACGCCGTTATAAAACCACGCTGCGTAAAGTGGGAAAGCGACGCTTGAGTAAATTCAAGACCATCTCGCTCACAGCATTGATTTGATCCGCGTTGGCGTGTTGAAGTAATTCTTCACGTTTGGAACGTTTGGCTTCTTTGAGGATCGCTTCTAAGAACGGTTGTTGTCGTTTTAAACGTTGCATCTTGTATGACCATTAACGACGAGTTAATCGTGTTTTATAACGTTGTCGGTTCCATTCCTCGCGTAGTTGACCGCACCTACAGATATGTCGGAGGGCGCACGTGAGTGGACTCAGTGAAATTTCCCTGATTTGTCCCGTTTGCCTCCTTTTGTCCTGACAGTCCTCGTTTTGTCATTATTGACCTAAAACTGTCCCTATTGTCCCTGTTTTGACCTTTTTGTCCTTGACTATATAAGCTAAAACTTTCGTTAAAGCTCTTCATTTGTGTTAAGATTTCAAGCCATTAACATGGTTAAGCGTGTGTGTCGCGATTGTCCAATTCCGGGATGTGGAGCCAGATATCTCGTGAAATTATCTAATCATCTCACTGATGTGCATCAACTGGATCACATTCAGAAAAGAAAGTATCTACAAGAGGCCAAACTGCAACCAAAGGTTAAAGTGGTTATCTATCGTGACACGGAGAACAGCAAAGACTCGAGAGTATGTTCCATGGGTAAAAGGTCTCCATTGACTCAACAAGAAGAAAAAGCCGGCATTATATATCATCTATCAACACCTAGAAAAGCAAAGGGTTTATTGAAAACAAGAACAAGAGGCGTTGGAAAAGCAACCGAAACCGCCAAACGTCGTAAAAGAACAACACGTTCACCTCCTCAGTGGCTCACTTTGTAATCAATTAATGTTTACGAACACAATACCCCGACGCTATAAAGCAATTTCCACATGATTAAAGCAATGAACCTCTCTTTGAAAAGCAACCAGAGATGGCACGGATGAACTAAATACGAAGCGAGACTCATCAACTCCATTCTGTGACTTTGACAAAAACACGTCAATCTCCCTATATGACGACAAACGATATATTTAAACAAACGGGTGTGATACACTCACTTATGGACATTATAAGATCAATGCTTGTTAAGATTTGTACCTCTGTAAAATGTACACCAATAGTTAAGATAGATAATTGTAAATACGCGCTTTTTGTTACATAATTTTTATTGTCGCTGTTTGGAACTATATTTCGATATATTTGAAACTTTAATGAGTATATTAATAATATACTAAGTAATCATAACAAGACCTTTACCGAATAGTACCTTATGAAGTTCATTTGATTGTTGTATGCAAACTCAACATGTTCAAGATTTGCATTTTCTTTTAAGCAAATAAACGCACGAGATGTGTCCCATGGGTGTTGACGACAGCATACAAATACGCATATCTTTCGATATATTTGAGTGATAAACCTACTGAAATCATCGATTAAAATGTATCACAATTTGGGGATCGAGTGGCATTCATAAAACTACCAATTCATAGAATTGAATGGTGCGAAAACCGCCTATGACCATCATTACCAAATTTTCATCATCTCCACATAAGGTTTAAGGAACATCGTCCATCATAACCAAATAAGGTGATACAAGTGTTCGTCATCTCCACATAAGGTTTTGAAAAAACAAATCACTTTCAAATTGTTTAGAAAAATCACGAATGTGGTAAAAGTCAAAACAACCCTGTTCTTAAACGCAGTTATCTTAAACATTTTAGTAAACGAGAATTGAGCTTTTGTTGAGATAAATTAATCGAATCTATATCACCAAAAGCGAACGACCATAATGAGCTTTTGATCGGTCAGCTTAATTAATCACTTACGGTTTGTGCAGGATTCCAAGTCGGTAGTTGATTCGCTGCCCTGCAAATAATTACAATCAATAAAATTGTAATTGCGAAGGACTTCAGCCTCCGATGGTAAATAGAAATATGAGTAAACACATGGAGGTTTACAAAGGAAACGGTTAATACGACCTTGTAAATAATTCACTTATGGTTTGTTAATAACACAACAGTCAATACTAATGGTGGATCGCTTTCACGACTACCTGTCAAAATAGTTTTTAAATCCTTGTTTTCCCTTTTGTGAACTGTTGGTTTTATTTTTGATTTCATCTCGTTCAATGCTGAAGGCTTTTCCTTGCGGATGCTCCTGTCCAAACAAAGGAACCGAGTCAAATTGTTTAAGCGAATTTTATTTACATGTTCAAGCAATACCATGTACCAGTGACATTTTCTACACCGACCGTAACCGTTGCAATGTATATTCAAAGTCTGACAGCGAAGTGTCTCTTACAGGAGTCCAAAGATATCCGATGTTTCGAGTATTATCGTACGATGAAGCTTCTCGGTTACTGAGCGCCTGTCTAAAGCTTCTCATCTGTTGAACGTACATAACGTTGGTGTGTTCGAGCGTAAAGTTTACTCGCGTGTCGAGCGTAAGAGTTTGTTCGTGTGTCGAGCGTAAGAGTTTGTTTCGTGCGTGATTGACTGCTTTCAATTTCATGCAAATTTAGTTTAGTGTATGGGGTTAGTTTCTAGAGAAACTGTGGTGCTGCGTCGGTGGGGGGATGAAACACGAGAATTTAGTTTTATCGACTGAGTCGATAAGGTAAATTGACCACCGTAAAAGGATTCAAATAGCTGACGTTTCGAGCGCTAGCCCTTCGTCGGAGCGAATCCGAAGGGCTAGCGCTACGAAGGGCTAGCGCTCGAAACGTCAGCTATTTGAATCCTTTTACGGTGGTCAATTTACCTTATCGACTCAGTCGATAAAACTAAATTCTTTAGTTTAGTGTAAGTTCGCGTAATTAAACATACTGAACGATGCGTAAAATGCTTACTACAAAGCTTTATACTGAGTACAACGTACCGAATCGAGAAAGTCATCCTCCATGTTTATTGTTGGGATCTCCCTGCTTGATGTCTGTGATGGAAACTATAAAGGAAAAAAGGAATTGATTATACAAGACTTTCGGTTTAGAAAGTAAAAAACAGATCGAGCGAAATACCAGTCACAACTTACCGCGCATTCTTGGACAGCCAACCTCACAAACGCCATCGGCAGAACATTCTCAGGGATTTCGGATACTCAGGAGTGTTAAAAACTGCTCACATAACGGTTGTTTTCTACAACTTCAAAAAAGAGTAAAATATACTACTGTTTCCTCAGCGGTCTTATGAGTTTATTTTAAGTTAAAGTTGTTTGTTTGTCCACCATTTTGAAAATGAAACGACAACCTTCGTGGCTACATTGATGATAATGGTAAAAAAAAATAAGTTAAACGTTCCTTGAGGGAGGGTAGACTTGTACGGCAATTTGACCAATAAATTGGAAAAACGCATGTCATGCGCATGCGTATGTCCTTCTTGTACTACAAGAAAAGCAGCTATTTGTCTAAAGCAGACGAAATAATAAAAAGTCCTATGTGGTCAACAATTATCCCTTGCACTTAGTCCACATGCGTTTAAACCGCGTTTGTACTTTTGATTGTTTTTATAAAGAAGGCTACCACAAGGAAACCAGCGATTCGTCTTTCAAAAATAAATATCCTTCGTGACTAATAACGTAAGTGTGGGGTGGCGTGAAACTTCCCTGCCGTTTTTTTGTTTACGTTGTTCCGGATCCTCATCGGGATGATTTCGGATCTCCGAGGGGTCTTCGGGATGCCTTCTGGTCACTGAAGGGGTCATCTCATTAAAATTTGAAAGTCGAGAATCCTACCTAGAGGGTCCGCCTCAAACGCTATTTTGAATTTTTAATCATATCCACCATGTTGAATTAGGGACATGCGCAGTTGCAATCCTTAGGGTTATTATGCTAATAGGGACATGCGCTGTGACCATCCTTAGGGTTATTATGATAATCCCTAGGGTTATGACAAAAGAATAATTATGATTAGAACAATAGGGGTCCGCGCGTGGGTCCTCGCGCGTGGATCCGCGCGAGAAACGGGTCTGAAGGAGCGGATATGACTACTCTTTTGAGTTGAGTGTTTGTTCTTCAGTGTTTGTATCCTCGTCGTCTTTGTAGAAAGATTAAGCTGTATTTGAGAAAATAGTACATCTTTATGCATATACACAGATATACAAAAGAAGCACCTTTGTTATTCTTCTATAGTTTATACATAGAATATTGCAACATAACCAAGTTAATATTATTGTCTTCTGCAAAAAGGCAAGCCATTAAATCAGTGGCACCCAACGAACTGTTTTGCCAAATAGCTATTCAGGTTCTCATACTGCCCTCATATTTTAGATGAAATGTTTAGGTTCTCAAACTGGAAATGTAAACTGATATTTTTTAACTCAATAATGTAAACAACGCCTGACGTTTTCAAGAGGGTAAAAATGCCATTTTTGGTTCTCAGAAAGTTTAGTTAA
The DNA here is from genome assembly GCA_024195265.1 of Dendrophyllia cribrosa. Lineage (NCBI taxonomy): Eukaryota > Metazoa > Cnidaria > Anthozoa > Scleractinia > Dendrophylliidae > Dendrophyllia > Dendrophyllia cribrosa. The sequence goes on from JAJLRJ010000009.1 coordinate 26,037,036, forward strand.
AAGTAGTTCCCTTAAAAATTATTGGAAATCATATTGAGTTAACTTTTTCGAGGGAAAAGGATTTTGTTCTTAATATTTTCGGCCTGTTGAATTTTTAGTAAGGCGTCCGAAATGGTAAAAATGGAGCTGATACAAATATCCCTTTCAACGGCATTAAATCAACAAAACAAACAAAAACATGACTTTCTTAGTCTTTGATGAATGTGGCATTTAGGTGGCCTTGTTAAATCAGAGTGTGTTATATAATCATGACAATTTATCACTGCTATTAAAGTTACGTCTTCAGATGATTTTGGATGCTCTACAAATAAGAACCTACAACCAAAGACAAAAGTGTTGGGAAGGTTCCTTGTTTTCCTCACCCCTCCCCCCTCATCCCCCCTCTTTCAAAGTTGCTGTTAACGCAAATACTTAACTTACACTGTCTTTTGTATAGACGTCTTCAACATTGGATTTGGGGGAGAGGGGGCTATAAAAAGCGTTGCGCGCGCCGTTAATTGAGCTGAAACCCAAAGGTAGTGTCATTTTTTAGCGTTTTACAAGCCTTCCCAACTAATATTGTCTTAGGTTGTAGCCATTTTTGCATGTAAAAATAATTGGGGTAACTTTTGTCAATCTAGGTTTCTTTGCCTCTCCTAATCAGTCTTTTTATTTTGTGCTTTCTTAGATTCTACTCTACGTTCATCTTCATCTTTGCCATAACATCCCTGGTTCATGAGAACGTGATCAATCCGCATCACCATGGATACATCTGTAGAAACAAATGCTTTCTAAGCTCTCTAAATGGAAGCGAAATCACTGTAAAATGTAATTGTCTTTTCGATAGTAAGGTCGTTTATTTAAACACTTTTTTATAATATGCTTTCATCCAAGTTGTACAATTCAACTTTAAGTGATAATTTTAGTGTTTTTCTGTTTTTGTACTGTCATGGAATGTAATCACCCAATCATGTTAATAATCTTTCTCAAAATAAAGTCTAATTTTCTTGCTGTATTTGCTTCATCGTTAATCTACGTCATTACAGTGCTAGAGCTTAACCAACCCTGCGCCTTTTATTTTCAAGTTTTATTGTCTTTCCTGAAAGGGACCTCTCTAATTGGGAAGCAAAAAATTTTATCCAGAAATTGAAGTGAACATTACATAACACTTCATCCGCTTGACTTTAAACTCAAACTTTAAACCTTGTACAGCATAATAAACAGCACCACAGGAAAGTACTGCTCACAATGGATGGTCACACTTTAGTTACTTCAGTCAACAAACTCAAAAACTATAACCACCTTGTATAGCACAATAAACAGCATTAAACAAGAACGTACTGCTCAATATGAAGTCCAAAGTTAGAACAATTTTGCACGACCCACGATCTAACTCGAGGATAAAAGGAGTTAAATTAAAAATCCAACTGATTAACACCTTGCATTTAGCACCGGCGTTAAGACCACGGGCATTGATTAAGTATTAGTCAGTCCACAAAAGCATAAGCTTAGCTTTTTAGCACAGAAGGCTATAAACAAACGAAACTAAACCCTTTTTAGGGACGGACCATTTTATTTTTGAGGAGGGGGGGGGGGGGGGGGGGGGTGGTTGGGCAATTACCAAAAAAAATTCCTGCACAGCAAAAGTAAAGAAAAAAAAATCATGCACAGCGAGCCAAAGGAAAAAAAAAGGTATCGAACAATCCCGAAAAAAAATCATGCACAACCTCAGGACGGAAAAAAAATCATGCTCAGAAAAATTGCCCAACCCCCCACAAAAATAAAATGGTCCATCCCTTATGGACAGCGAGACAACGCAGAATGTAAACTGTGTAAAGTGCAGTTGGCAAAAGACAGTCGCCTTCAGTTAATTAGAAGAGTACCTAATTAGTGTGTAGGTACATGTACTCTTCCTTGGTCATCATTGTTTTTCTTTTTAATTAAGTGAGTGAATTTTTGAGGATTAAGTCTCGCGAAAACTTTGTTGATTTTGTGATCGAAAAGCCACCATTTGTAACAGTTATCGGGACGTCTGTGACGGATCAATAGGAACATAAGCGAGCGAATACGTATAAAAGCCCAGGTTAGTTTCCCTTTGAAAAATACCTGTAAACTGTAAAACTAACGAAAAACTGTAACCTGAGATTTTTTGAAAGGCGTCTAAACAAACGGCGGAAAAGTGTGAACTTGCAAAAAAAAAAAAAAAGAAACACTATGTGCTCTCAAAAAAATAATACTTGTTACCCCGAGAGTCGATTTATTAATAGTTAAATGAAAATGCAATAAAACTTGCTATTTGCCTGGGGTAACCATTAGAACTATCAATTTCACTACCTTTAAGATATACAGTTCAAACAAACAAACTGATCTGAAATTACTGAAAAAAAGAAAAGACCGGAATGAAACACATCGCTCTTAAAAACAATAATACCGTTTTTTTTTAATAATAAGTTTTGGTTTATTAGCCTGGGGCAGCTATTCGGCTTGGTAACAAATCAAGCTTGTCCACCGTTTCATTGCCAAAATAAAACTTTGAGCCCGACTGACTCAGTCGGGCTCAAAGTTTATAGTTCTGAAGTGTGACCATTCAGACGAAGGCTGTACTTTCCTGTGCTTCTCACGACTGTTTCTTGTTCTTCATGAGATGGTTCTCGCCTTTGAGTCTGTGGATGAAATCCTTTCCTGTGGTACTGTTTGTTATACTGTACAAGGTGGTTCTAACTTTTGAGTCTGGATGAAATCCTAAAGTGTGACCATTCAAATGAAAGCTACTGAACAGTACTTTCTTGTAGTACTGCACGTTTAATTTTTCGTTACAAGATGGTTTTTACTTTTGAATCTCAGTTGTGGATGAAATAAATCCAAATGTTAACAAACAGGTAAAGGATATCCTCAGTTCAGCACTGTTCAAAATTGACGTTCTTTCAATGTTTCCAAAAAAATTGCTATCTTTACACTTTGAAATCTAGGAACTCTTGACAGTGAAAGGACTTTATAATATTCGTTGAAAACAGCGAAAGAATTATAGATGTCGATTCTCGCTTACTTTTTGAATTAAAACTTGCTCACGGATTCTAGTGCGAGATATTCCGCGAAATGAAAAACAGACATAAGCAATCAATTGAAAAAGCGATATTTCAGCGTGTGTCGATTCCGACAAGGTTGACAGTGCAATATTACTTGTGATAAAGAACTACAATCATTTTTAAATTAAGTCCTCTTAACAAGGCACTGTGTTTGTTTACTGTTAAAACAATATGAAAAGTTACTGATGAAGTAACTATGAAAAATGGTCTCCAGGAGGCCCCTTATGAAGTAAAACGAAAGACTATCGAGCCCGTAACGATCTTTTTGAAATGTCGTTTTTAGCCATGAAATCTTTCGAGAAGTGCCTAGCTAGTTGGAAGAACAAACCCCTTATTAGAAGAAATAAGTCGGCGAGAGCAAAGAAAAATATCTGCATAAATTTCAACGATGACCTAATTCTGTAATCCCGGCATACAAAAGCGAAGTGGCATCATATTGATATCATTATCATATTGTTTATTCGCGTATATGAGCAAATGTCACTTATTTGTAATGAGCTCAAACTTAAAAAGCGATCGCTTACGGTTTAGGATTCACCGATAAAGAGCTTTTCAATAAAGACGAGTTCTAACTAACTAGCGGAAAAAACGCCGACAGCATTGTTCAAGGTTTAAAGGCCTTTTTTGAGTGGGCGAGTCCGATGACACCGTATTTTTTTGTTTCGTGCCGGTAATAAACCCTGCGCCAAGCTCTTTAGATAATGGTTTTGTCCACATGGGAATAATCTTGTTGGCATTTAATTGGTTATCGGTCTTCTCATTATAGACAGAAGGGTAGTTTGATCAAATCCTTCTTTGAATAAACTTTTGCATAACAGAGATTATGCGAAGTGGCCCATAATCGCTCGGCTCGCATCCGATCAGACGAGTCTTTTTGTTATGCAATGTAGGAGACCGTGTTTCTAAGCAGAAAACATTTTCACGGAAACAGAAGGAAGCCCAATTTTGCCTTGCCATGGATCCGGTCACATCGCTGAAAATTATAGTTTTTCCAAGCCTCGAGGACAAAATATTTGTCTCGGACAAGAGAGGTTTTTGCCAGGCTTCTCCAAGCGTGTTCAATAAGTCAACAAAGGGAGCCACGCTTGTGGACATGCAAACAAGAAATGATGATCGAACTGACTTGAGAAAACTAACAGATGAACGCAAGCTTTTCAAGAACAGAAGGCAGTTTAGCTGCCCCAATATCATTGATTTTAACAAGCTAAAATCCTACCAAGAAATTCGCCCAGTGCACAAGCCGAAAAGGATCTTTAATGGTTTCTTCCCTTCTCGAGTTCGTTCAACAATCTCTGGATTACCAAACGCTTATAAAGCGGAGGGTCAGGTGAGTTGGATCTTTACTATTTCTTAACTTAAATTTTACCCTTCCTCCTTAAAATTCTGAAGAGAGATACAGTAAATGCCCGGTCGGTTCTACTCGAAGTACCACGGTTACTGTTGTAAACTCCTACCAGATTATCTTGAACAATCGCTTACTGTTTTCTCATCGAGTAAAACAGTGAGTCGTGCAAGTTGATTGTAACTTTTGAGTTTGTGTATAAAACATTAGATAAAAGTACTGAGCCGTACTTTCATGCTGTTTATTATGCTGCGTAAAGTGGTTTCAACTTTTGAGTCTGCAGTGGATGAAATTCTGTAGAGTGCCGACCATTCAAATGAAGGCTACTGAGCAGTACTTTCCTGTGCATGTGGTGCTGTTTATTATGCTGTACAACCGTTGCTTTCCACTGTTGAGTCTGTGGATAAAATCTTAAAGTATGACCCGCATTCAAATGAAAGTTATCAGTGAGCACTGAGTACTTTCTTGCGTTGTTGTTTGTTATGCTGTACAATGTGGTTTGAACTGTTGAGTCTGTTTATGAAATTCTCAAGTGTGACCATTGAAATGTGACCAGTGAAAGCCATCGGAGGACTGCTTGCATGCAGTATTGTTTGATTTTCTATATCTTGCAAAGTGAAATTTGAATTTTGTCCAATTTTTAACTTCTTCGCCCTTTGAAGAGTACTAATAAAAGGAAACTGTCGTGTCTTCCACGGTTTGGCGAAGAGTGAAAATCACAGTTGCCATGGGACACTTAATTTAAATAACTCAGTCGCCAACCCATACAGTAACTTATCTACCTTGAAATTAGTTGAAATACTTCTCAACTTTTTACCTCTCTAGAATACCAGATAAAAAAAATTGACGAAATTTTTTTCTGATATAGAGCTGTCCGGGTCCTGTAACTACTTGAGCACTAAAGTGTATGATAGATATCATGATTTTCCGAATTTAATGTTTTAGCCCTGAAAACTTATTTGGCTACTGTTATTTGCGTAGGTATAAAATGTAACAACAGATAATTTTAGATCTGAAGAGAGTCTGTTTTAATCTTCTATAAACCTTTCTATACAGTGTTCAATTTTAAGACCGCTTCCTGATCTGTGCTTGTTATGTAATAAATCAGTGAAAAATTAGTGCTGTTGAAAATGTATAGGAGGGTTCTAACCCTTTGACAAACCATGCACATCTAAACATATTTTAGCCCTAATAACGCCAAATGTTATCTAGGTCTATATTTTGACTACAGTAGTAGATTTAGAGACCTATAGTGGATGTTAAAAATTACTGAAAATGGGTTCTTGTCTTTTTTCCCCCCATATGTCGGTGAGAGAAAAACGACTGAAAACGAACAGTACCCGACAAAAAGCATATGTCGGTCACACTTTAGGCAGCCGGAGCCGGCACCCATGAAACGAATCGATCGTTTCAGTTGAAAAGCTGTTCGGAGGCCGCTTTAGTCATCATCTTTAAAATGCGTAATGAATCAGACTAAAACCCTGAAAAACTCGAGCTTTCTTTAGTAAAATCCGGCCTCCAATATTCAAAAACATCAAACATCGGAAAATTTAACGCCTTTTGTTTTCGGAGGGACAGAAATATCGTTTTTGGGTACGAAATCAGTAAAGTCAGCTTGGATTTTCACAAGGAAGAAAGCAGCCAGTAAATTCGGGGGATAAGATTCCTTTCCCTAAAATTTTCTGCTGCTAAAATATTCAGCTAAAATAACCGAATAGTCTCCTTTAAAGGCAGTAAAATAATATGGAAAAACAGTAGAACGCCATTCCAAGCGTTATCAGTACTGACATCCCTTGTTGGATTTGACCGGCCGCAGCCTGTAAAAGCCGGCCGTATGAAAGAAACACAGAGAAGAGGTGACTTGATGGTCGATACTAGGAGGATTACCATCAGTTTTCAACCGACTTTTTGATGTTCAAATACGCTAAAATACCCTAAAATTTTTTTTTCTGAATAACACAAACCTTAATAATCGGGGACATGAATGGTAACAGACATAGCTGCAGACAGTCAAATTAAACTGACTTAGGGTTTTTAACAAATTTGAAAGCAGTGCGTTCTATGATATTTTATGGAAAATGCTCGAACTCACGGTTTCATTTTAAAATTTTAATCATTTGGTTTTTTTTTGCATGTACCAACTCCGTATAATTATTCTCTATTTTTAGGCCAGCCAAATTGGAAAAACAACTACATGTATTTGATGTGGTCAAACACCCTCAGTTTCTAAGAAGGTTACCATCACCTGCATGAATAAATTGATGGGTCATTTTAGGATACTTATGGCAGGCTTTAGACCTATCCACTCCTACCATTGTAGCATTAATGCAAACTGTTTCGGGAGAAAACGTAAGTTCTTCCTCCAATCGAGTGGCAAAATGACATGATCAATTTTCTAAGCTTGATGAAATGACATTTTTGAGAGAAGAACCCAATACAGTGAAGTGCTGTCTTTGAATCGAATCAACCGTGTGCATCAGGTTTAGCATTATAAACAGCATCACCATGTAGAAAAGAATTGCTCAGGAGGTTGGCTTTCATTTAGCCTGCGAACATCACTTCCGGCCGTTTAGGATCAGTTTATCCACAGACCGGCCCTCGAAGGGTAGAGCCGCCTTGTACAGCTTAATAAACAGTATCACAGGAAAGTACGTCAAATTTTAAGATTTCATCCACAGACTCAAAAGTAGCTAAAAGTTAGAGCCACCTTGCCGGCACAGCATACGGCAGTAAAGTCTTGCCCAATTGCTTTCATCTGACTGAACTGATGTCGCTTCGTCGACGAACACGAAGGTTAGAACGACGTTACAGTGGTCAATTATGCACTGGTGCTATAAATTCATTACAGCTCTGAAAAATTTAATTAAGATCGCGCTTTTCACATAAGAGAGCTTTAAACTTAACATCAGTGGAAGGCCGTATTGGTAGCTGCTTGCCTTTTAAAAAGCCTTGTATTACTCCACTATAACGTGTATTAATAGGTATTCCACCCTAACAAAATAATGACAAAATTGAATTCATGTGCTCCGTTTTCAGCAAATTAGTTTTTATTTGGTGCTTTTTCAAATCAGAACAATTGAAGGGCTAGGGACATATTAAACTAGCTTATGTCGAATTTGGAATATTCCACACACAAAATGTGTTTTTTTTTAGCCAAGAAAGCATTCTTTTGCTAAAGTAACGACAGGTTTATGTAAGTTAAAGTAAAACAGAGCCAATCAGGCCAAAATATATCTTGTATTTTCACGAAAACAACCAAAATACATTTCGCACGCTATATGACTATTCCGGTCAAAACGGTTATTTTTTCTTTCAACTGAGGATGTGGAATGTTTTGGTCTACAATTGAATTTCTTTTACTTCAAGTAATATTAACCAGCCATTAATTTAGCAACATAATTCGTTTTTGGCTTAAAATAAAAACACAATTTGAGAGTAAAAAAATATCCAATTCGACTTAAGCTGGTAATGAGATTGAAAAACTTTAATTGGCATGCATCAAATTTCATCGTTATTTGATTACTTGAGAAACCTTGTTATACGGTATAAATTTTTTAAGTGTTTTCTTAAGGTTTATTAAAATTTGCCTTTTGAGTAAATGCTGTTGGTATTAAAAAGAGCCGATATATCATCTCGTCTAAAAATCTGATTTTCTCCGGCCAGGCCCAGCAAAGCGTGTTGTCATATACCGTATAGAGCGTTTTCACTCACGTGACCTCAGTCCCGTGGGACTCAAATGACAAAGGCCATGGCAGCCATGTTGGTGTTCCTAACAAAAAAAGTTAATTAAAATTCTTTTGTACGGGAACACCAATATGGCGGCTATGACGTCAAGTGAAAACGCTCTATATATGACGATTACTGAATGACGAAGCGTTACTTGAAAAAACCTTCAGTTGTGCGTCTTACGACGAACGACAAGATAATTTTACGAGGCATCTTTTTTGGAGATCCCTTTAAACCAAGGCAGTAGATAGTGACTTATTCCAAACAATAATATCCAGTCATTGTTATCAGTGTAACCCTCCCCCTCCAAAAAAAAAATAAAATAAATAATAATAAAAGTAAATATAAAAACCCACTTTGCTCCCCTGCCTTTTTATTGCTCTATGCCTCATTAAAACCCCAGAAAAGCTTAATAATGAAAGATTACGAAAACGGACAAAACGTGTTTGCTTGAAGAAAAGGAATACAGCGAATGATTTCCAAAAGTATACCTTTACAAAATTGAGTTTCGATCCAGCCGGAAATGATCTAAAGAAGAAGAGCATCGCACCAAGTATCTAACACCTTTGTCGTAAAAAAAAAACGCGTCTCTGATTTTTACGTTTTGATTTCGTTCAAACGTTATTGGAAGTTAAACATGAATGCAGAGAAATTGCACATTTCCGTTTTCAAAAATTTCCGCTTTGGGCATGGAATGAATGGGTTAGCCGTTGAAAAAGATCTCCATTATCAGATGATAATGATTTCAAACCGCGATACGCGTGGGTGGGGCCAAACCTTCTGCTTTCGTCAGTTCAGCTTTATTTTTTGTTTTATTTTGATTTCTTTGAGAAACTCTGCCATCAATCAAACGTATTGAAACTGAGCATTTTTTTGAGAAAGGTGACATATTCGTAATCTGTTCGAATTCTCTTTTTTACCAAAAAGCTCAATGTTGTTTAGAAGCGCGGATCGATAGATTCTGCGGTTTAATTTACGGAAGCGTATCACTATCCTCGTGGTGTTTTTTTCCTTTCAATTGAGGTTAACAAGAATGTTATAGACCCAATGACCTACTTTTGTAGATGATATTTAACGTATAGCTACTAAATATCATCATAGTTGTGATATCATTAATTTTATGGAAATAAGTATGAAAATGTTTTTGATGCCGGGGAAACCGTCGCTCTTTTTAGCTGGCAGGAAAAAACCTTCCAAAAACGCAACATTCGACATTTTAAAAAACCCACAAGGTAATGTTTTCAATCTATTTTTTTTAGGAAACTACTATTGAAGAGCTCGTTCCTAATCCAAACACACCGCCATGCCACGACGGAGCAGTACTTTCTCGGGCCGCCACTTCACGGAACAGCAGCTTACGATCAGAGCCGATCACATTTCCGAACGAATCCGAGCCCCGTCTATCGCCACGACTTTCTCCCCGTCTAAATGCAAAACAAGACTCAAGGAGGGTGGTGTACTCACTGAGAAATGGCTCCCCCTCCCCCTGGGTGGACAGGTACAAACTGAAACAGAAGTCCATTTCCGCGTCATCGTATGTGGAACTTAAGAACAAGACTCCCACTGCAGAAGAACCGCCGGTTCGAGGATTTTCGAGATAGCAACGAGAAATTTAGAGTAATTTTAGTTGTTAAAGTTCAGTTTTTCCCTTTACAGTCAACTCTTGAGGTAGTAATTTGCTTCTACCTTTTGTGTTTGTGGATACGAAAAACCTGAAGTGTGACACCCAAATGAAAGTAGTACTTTTTGTGGTGTTGTGTGCTGTTTTGTTTTCAAATGGAGAAAATTCGGCCGCAAAATTATACTTTGGCACTAAGAAGGTAAAGGCTTAAAGCCAGCACTGGTTGCTAAAGACTTATTTATTGCTCCTTTCAAACAACGAAGGAGTGTTAATTTATATTAATTAATATTCCATGTTGCCGAAGAGACTTTACAGACAAAACATATCTGTGGTGTATGTTGAACCAATCTCACGAACACAAGTAGGAAGTCAAGGCTGTTTTTGAATTAACTCCTGATGGTTTGAAAGTCGACATGTTTTCTCGGATTGGTTAGGGCCCGTTCGGGTACGTTACAGAGCTTTTTGAACCAATCAAACTCTTTGGTAATCTCTTCCCACGACTCGCTCTGTAGACCCTCGGGACTCGGTTCTTTTCCGCGGGTTGGACAAGTTTTTTATTCGCAGTTTGAAAAAGAAAGTATAACAAAGAAATAATAATTTAATTTATGAAAAATGCGATGTACTCTTTAAAAAAGGGTAACTTGACTCGGCTTTTCGCTGTAATATATTGGGTGTGTTTAATTTCCAGTGTAATAAATAGAAATGTTACATTTCTTGTGTCTCATTATTTACTAAAAAAAATTCTAACTCGCAACACTTCAACCTGCGATCAGGCTCATTTAAGTCTAACTTTAACAGACCGCGCTTAAAGACAATAAATGGACCACGTCTGTTTATAAGTGGGTCATTTTAAGGAGATGAGTAAATGTTTTTCTAGTCTGTGCTATACCGTAAAATGCCGCTTACAAGCCAAGAGCTTATACAACTTCGTAAGGTTTTTTGGCTGGTAATATTGTGATAATATTGGCTGGCAATATTGTGATAAAGAAGCGTTGTTTTAGTTGATTTGGTGTAAACGTTTGTAAAGAATTGCCGTTAAATATCAAGGACATGTGGTGTGCTTATATACAGGAGGGGGTATAACCGGAATGTTTTGTTACAAAACTGATGGGTCTATAACCGGGCGGGCTTACAAGCGGCATTTTACGGTGTGCCTCTTTGACACTCTTTTACAATAAATAACGTTTACATGTTAGGGTGGGCCACATTGAAATTGGTTTAGAACGCGGCTTTTTTTTGTTTTGTTCTTGTTTTTCCGCGGCTTTTGCTAAACGTTCAAATAGACCAATTTCGAAATATTAAAATTTATACTTGGCTCCGAGGCTTGGGGGAATAACACAAATGCTGAACCTCAATGTTATTTGTTTTGTTTTATTCCCCAAGCCTCGGAGCCAAGTATGAATTTTAATATATCGAAATTGGTCTATTAACCAGCCCTATGACTTTTGGCTTTCAGTTGTTCATCATATTTTTTCATCATATTTCTTCATTTACATTTTAATTGCCTGGGAGCACGCTGACTTCAAGCACAGTTATCGAAGTTATCATGATCTTTTGCATGTAATCTGAATTTCCGTTTGAAGTGGTGTACGTACTGATAGGTTTTAAGCTAATGCTTTTTCTGCTAGCTGTATTTTTTGTTCAAGTTTTTGAGGATTGTTCATAAGATTTTCAATGTCTGTCACGCTCATTTCTAATAGCATTCCTGTGATTTTATCTGCATTCTTGGGACATAATTCCTCCACCATCTCAAACAGTTTTCCTCCTAGCTCTTCTTTAGTCACGTCACCTTCATTTTCGGTCGACACACTGCAAACCAAAATACAACAAATGTTTTGTCAAACACAAACATAGTGGAATGCTAAGGAGAGTACTGAAAAAAGTAATGGTGTGGCCATTGGAAAAGGTACCATAATCCCGGGGGAGGGGGAACTCCCATATAAAACTGATGGGGGTGACCGTCAGAAATGTTTAAAGGAGCCCCTCAAAGGTGTCAGAAACCTGCTTTTTGGGCGTGGTCCACATTTATTTTTACCCCTTATAGGTACAAATATTCTTTCTGAAAAGTTGTTTCAGTCAGCCAGAGTAACTGTGACAGTGGTCATTTTCAATGCAAACACCCTTAGTGGTACCAAGCCAAACATTTCAACCCCTTAAAGGAACGACAATCACCCCAAACACTTTTATATGGGAGTACCCCCTCCAAGAGTTGAGGATTCCCTCTTTGAGGGGTGGGGGGAGATTGGAGCTCATACTAGCCTATAATAAGAGGCTCACTTCTGTGTTTAAAATTGGCATGGAAGGATAATGGCTCTTATTCTAGCCAGAAGAAAAAAGCCTCTGCCATGCTTTGCCTTAAATTAAAGGCAATCCTACCACCCTCCTCTCAGCTCAGATAATTCTTTCACCTGTTTGGAACAATTTGTGCCATCCTGGGTTTCACATCCAACAGTGCTTCAATTTTCTCACTCAGCAGCTGCTTATTCAATACCAAAGTTTCCAGAGTTTCACAATCTTTATCAGAATCCATCAACATTTCTACTAATTTCCCAGCTTCATCTGGATACCATTCTTTTATGATGTTATACAGTTGCTTGGCTAAATAATGTCTTGTTTTTGATTCTGACATTACATGTATTTCGTCTTCAGTCTCTTGACTCACTGCTAAATCACCTGGCAATGCTGTTTCAGAATTTGTTTTGCAGAGAGTACTGGTTGCATGTAAGGCTTTGTCTCTAAGAGCTGCAGAATCCTTTAGCAAGAAATTTAGAGTGGCAACATCCAGTTCCAAAAGCATGCCTGTAATTTTATCTGCCTGCTCAGGGTACCATCCACTAATTAAACAATAAAGCTGCTCTCCATACAGTGTTTTATCAGGCTCTTCCTCAGATAAGGATGAAGTTTCTGGCTGCTTGAGGTGGCTGTCCAAAGCTGTCAAGGCTCGATATACTTTCTCCTCTAGTGCCGCTTGATTTTTAACAATAACTTCTAAATCTTGAACATCCATCTCGAGAAGCATTCCTGTTATTTTGTCAGCTTGTTCTGAATTAAATGCACTGACCAATTCATACAGCTCTTCTCCAATAACTGATTTATCACAGAGCTCTTTTAATACAAGCTCATTTTGGCTATTTTGTGTCTGCCCAGAATTATTTTGCAAAACTGCCAAAACTTCATCCACCTTTTGTTCTAACAGGTCTGTGTTTTTGATAAGCTGTTCTAAACTCTGAATATCCATTTCCAGTAAGATTCCAGTTAATACTTCTGCATCACTCGGATGTTGTTTTTCTATTAAAGAGTATATCTTGTCACCCAAGGCCTGCTTGTTTTCCACAGCTCTAGGCTGGTCTGTTGAATTTCCAGAAAAAGAAATTTGCCTTTTATAACTTTCAGGTAATTCCTGTAAGTGGATCTGCCCACTGTGTGACAGACAAGGCTTTTCGTTGTTGTGATTTCCACTGTCAATATTCTTGGCATGTTCAAACTCTGCCCTGGAAAAATAAGGAATTTTATTTATACAAAGTGTTTGGTTTTTACTGGAAGGAAAGTGAGTGTTTATGTTGTGGTTCAATTTTATCCTTGGTTTAAATTTTATTTTCCTTTGTTTTTGGGTATGGTAATGTATGATAATGAGTTTTAAACAAAAGAAAACAAAATTTAAACCAAGTATAAAATTGAACCACAACATTTACATGATACCAGTATGAGATTACCAGTATAAACGTCATACCATGTTTACGTGAAGGGACACTCAGCATACTGTTCAACATACCGTGTTGACAACAAATATGGGATCCATTATGACTGATTATGCATGCATTAATCATTCCAGTCTTACAGAATTTCAGACCAAAATGTCAGTGGTCATACTGTGTTTACACGATACCAGTGCAAGCATCCATACCAGATCAGAAATCTGGAGCTGGTACAGCTACCAGGATGAACTTATCCAGGTATGACTCATACCGGTATGAGATTTAGAACTGGTATCACACAAACAAATACAGGGCTAAAACAGAGAACTGCAGATGCAGAAATGACATATTTTTTAATCATACTCTTGTCACAAAGAATTAAAATATAATTTATTTGGGTAGTAAAATCCTTAGTTCAAAACAATATCATTTTTAATATTTTTTAATCAACCTTTTTTATTGATCATGACAATTATTTTAAAGGGAAGTTATTGTAACAATTTTATTTTCTTGAATAAAGGACAGACAGAAAAGCACCACTGAAAAATTTAAACATAAATTTCCTTCAAACTAAGATTATTATATCCATTTTGATAATTTATCCAAATATATAAGCTTATAATTTTTTTTTTCTGTTTTTTTGTTTTTTGTTTTTGCTTTTGCAGGAAGAGGAACTAGATAAAATAAAAATAAAACAAATAAAATTGCTTTTATAAACACAGAAAGAAAGTGGCCACTTACTTTGAAAGCCACCAAAAAAATCAAAATTTGAAAAACCCTAGATAATTAAACACGTCGATTTTAATAATGTTGCGGAGTACAATGGAATGCAATGAAATATAAATTTATTAATGAAAACTGATCGCAGAACACGATGATGGCAAATAATTCATGTCATTTCGTTAAGAACCAACCCTTGTAAGTACAAACAAAACATAATAAGCATCTTGTTTACAGCTGAAAAGTGGTTCATAGCTTTCGGTCACGCGATCGTTCCTTCGATTGAACTGGAAATCGACTTGAAAGTATAAAAGAACAATTCGGAGAAATAATGCAATCATACCTTTCGGAGGTCATGTTTGTCGACGTGGAAAGGTTTTTAGCAGCTTGATGAATTCTGGCTTCAAGCTCTTCACGACCTGTTTTCGTTAGAAGTCGCTCCAATCCATCATATTCTTCCTCCAGAAGCATTCCGGTTATGTTCTCGCAGCTTTCTGGATAGATTTCATGTACTATTTCGTATATTTTTTCTCCAAACTCTGCCTCGTTTTTCTCGCGTTCGCTCATCGAATTTCCCATTTTGTTGACTTCCTCGGCTATCCCAGAGTAAGACTCCTCTGGGGTAGGGTAAGTAAGATCATGTTAATTTCAAACCTTTGTTGTATTTTTGGGGAAAATAATTGTAATCTTTATTTTAATGGACTAAGTAGATAATAATAATGATTAAAATTGACTTCATTTCCTTCTAAAAACAGAAAATTTTGGAAGACATTTCTTACTTTATTGTAAGCTGAGCTAAGCTTTATTATAAGCTCTCTCGCCCTCCCCCACTCAAAAATATTTTTGTTCAACACCAGATCTCCTTATCGTCTCGGACAAATTAGGGTTTCAAAAATGGCGCGGGAAGAAGACTTTGAGGTAATGGTCTCTTTTTAAACTCTTTTAAAACCTTTACTCGTAAACATTTAACATGCTGAATACTTGCTATCAATAGATAGTGATTTGGAATTAACAAAACTGCAATGATTTGTAATTTTAGGAACGATATTTGGAAGAAATGCCTCCTTGTTTGCGTGATCTGTTCAAACAAACAGGCTGGGAGCAAGACAAACATTTTGCAAACAACGCTCATTCCTCGGCGAAATCTTTCACATCGATATTGGAGATCGGAGGAATGCAACTTCCTCCGCCTTTGGTAAGATCTGTTTTGCTAAAACAGAAACTACAGAATGTTGACTTTTGATAAAAACAAGGTTCAAAGCTAGCTTAAGCTATTATTCTGTTGACACAATTTTTTTTCGCGTCATCACCAATTTTGGGTAAATACAGATGGCCTTTGGTGTATTTGCAAGACATACGCTATTTTTACAGTGTTTGGTAGTTGTGAAGAATAGAAAAACTTCTTAAATATTTCTTCTCTAAGCTCGATCGAAGCATATTTGAAAAAAAAAATCACTTTAGGCTCGCAAAACGCCAGTAGCTGTTGGCATCTCGCCCTAAGCAACCCACAGTAGTCTTGTTGGCATGTGATTGCATTATTATATCTTGCACTGAATAAAATAGCTCTTCAACATGTGCAGCAAGTGTTTTTGTGCCTTTTTCCGTCGTAAAATATTGAATTTTATGCCTAATATTCAACCATTGACCTTATTGAGGTTTTGTTTGTTTAACACATCATGTGAATGTGTCATAATGTGTGTTTTGTATTTCTAAGCTGTTTCTGTAATCGAATGTAGCCATAATTGGTCCCCTTGGGACTAACTGCCAGCAGAAAATACAAAATTATTATTGTGTAAGCGTTGATCCCAGATTTGTTTTAAAATGGATTTGTAGGAATTCAGTCTCTTTCATGCACCCTTGGTTTCAGTTTTTGTTTAAAAAGGATACTGCAATCACCATTTCACTGACTATGTGACTGGCAAAAGATAAAGTTGCAATAACTTAAATTTCAACTTGCAGTGATGTCTTGTTAGATATGGTACTGCCCTTCACTTGTTTCAGATATTTATTCCAGGACAAAAGAGGCAGTTTTTACTCTTAATTAGATGCAAATGACACTTATCTATAAGCACACTCTGGCTAAATGTTCTAACATTGTTCTACAACATTTCAATGCTGATCAACATTTTTTGTTTGACAAATGTTTTGTTTTCAATCAAACATTTTACCCAACATTTTATTGGGTACAAGTGCCATACAACAATGTTTTAATGTTTAGCCTGCTTTTCAACACAACAACACTTCCAATAGCTAATCATGTTTCAGCCACATGTCCAACAAATGTTGGACAGCAATGTTAGCTGGGATGTTTAGCCATGCATCCAACATTGCCATTCAACAAAATGTTGACCAACATGTTTGGATGTTTAGCCAGGCATCCAACATTGCCATCCAACAAATGTTGACCAACAATGTTGAAACATCTAGCTGGGACGTAAGAGATTGAAAGGCACTTAAAAAATCTAGTTGTTTTAATGCATACTGTTTGTAGAGTAGGAGTGAGGGTGGCCCTGAAAAATGACTGCAAGTGACAGCTAATCTTCTGGTTTATTTTGTTGAAGAAAGTTGCCCAAATATTAATTAATTGTTCATATGCAATGGTTTATGATGTGTTATAGCTTACAGAAGAAGAAAGAGTTAAGATGCGTGAATACAGAAGAGAAGCAGTGAAATGTGAAGCCAAACTTTTTGACAGAAGAAGAGAGAGGTATTCCGACCTAATCCTACAAGTCATGTTTGTAATGGACAGGATTCAGGTAAAGTGTCAAAATTATAAATTATTAAGTTGACTAATCAGACTATTTATTTATTAGAAGTTGAGACAGATGTGGCATCCTTATATTAAAATCTGTTATTGGACTGTGGATCCAGTGGTCTTAGTCATATAAGTGGGTACCAATAGGGAACTTTAGATCACACTACAACAACGAGATTGAGTATGAGTATGACTTTTCAAACCTAATTCTCTTGCTCTAGATAACTATTTATTACATCAATTTTATACCTAGAGTTTCCCTATCTTCTGGTCAGCAACAGCAGAAAACGAGAGTTCTGGGATGTGACTAGCTTTCAATTCAAAAGTGGTACATGTACTCAATCTCATACTCATACTCGAACGTAAAGCTTCCTAATGACTTGTTGGAGACTCCTAAGAGGGGAGAATACAAGGATACTACTGTGTTTATGCAATAAAAACTATTGTAGCAATGAAGTTTAAATGTTGATCTGCTCTGTAGAAGTCACTTGGCCTATTTAATGGTGCAAAAAAGAAAAGTGACTGTGTGAACACTGATTTGACTTGACATGTTGATTATGTTGCCTCCAGTTAGGGTGATGATGAAGTGTGGAATTTCCTGATTTGTTTTTGATGTTCCAAGGTTGTTTTTACAAAATGACATTACAGGACAGTAAATAAAATGATGTATGCCTTCTCAGGCTTAGTATCACTGTACCACCAACATCTATGCCATATGGTTTGTTTTCATAGGTGCAAAGGGAAGCAAAGACCCTGATTGAAACACAAGGTGACATTGAAAGTGTAAAAGAGAGAACTCTCAGTAATGAAATTGGTGGAAGAGATGATTTTAGCAGAACATCACAATTTGCATCATGTGAACCAGACTACAGGAGACGTGCTTGGGATGTCTCTAGCAATGGGAGAGATTTAGAACAGGAACAGTTTACAAAATCCTTCCAAGAGTGGACTGAAAATAATGCTGATCAATCTAGGAGAGTTCACAACCAGTTAGGGGTTTTACCAAATTCTACAGAATCAATGCTCACCACCTCCAATGAAAGTGGAATATTTAAACACCAGTTTCCAAGAAAATTAGATTCCAGGGAGCAAAGTAGAAGTGCTCCACTGGGATTTGAGAGTATGGATTTTCCTCTTAGCTCCACAATGGATAAGGACACTTCTGAGTTTAAGAGACCATTTTCACAACTGTCAGCTGTTGCTTCTAATGGATTGTTCTCGGACACGACATTAGATTTGACAATGAGGAATAAATCAGTGTCATTTCAGCAAGACAGGAGAGGCTTGGAATATGATTCTCTTGCATCTACTTCATTGTCTGTGGCTTTTTCAGGTGAGGGAAATTTGGTGTGTTAACAACAGAAAAAAAATATGATTTGTCAGATGTTTTGCTCTGGTACAGGTGTAAATTTGGTTCTGGAGCAATCTTGTATCCAGAGTCTGCAGGCTTTTTGGTCAGTGGGAGTGGGCCAGGACCAACTCTGGGGTAATGGAATTTTTACCGCAGAAATCTTGCAGGTTCCAGTTTCTTGTGGACATGCTTGGATCTAAAAATAAAAATGGGAGGGCGCCAAGCAACGGCCCGCTGACCAAGAAGTCTTAGGACTCTGGGTACGAGATTGGTTCTGGAGTAGTAAAATTATGATCTGGAGCCAAGGGTAACTTACAATACCAAAAATCACCCCTAGGATTACAAAAGGCCAAGTGCTCAGTTACAATTCAAAGCACAATGTAAAAACACTTAGTGTTTATGTTGTGGTTCAAATTTTTATTTGGTTTGAAACTTTTCAAACCAGTTTAATTTTTTTTATCTCAGATTCAATGCCATAATCTGAGACAAACTAACGGAAACATTTACATAGGTATTTCCCCCACTGTGTGCTGATGGCAGGCCAGATTGTTCTATAAAGTTAACACACAAGACTTCATTCACACATTTGGGGTTCTTGAGAAAATTGTATAACTCGCAGAAGGGAAAACAATGATTAGGTACATTGATGTGGAAGTAAAAACTGTCTTTTGGTTAATTGTATTAGCAGGAATTTAAGACTTAACTGGGTTGTTAGTTTCTCTCTGTTTCCTTTGAATTTATATTTTTTTGTGCATGTGTGTGTGTCTGGCAATAGATTTTTCATCAGAATGACCAAATATGGTTTGTCCAGAAAATTTGCCATATATTTGAGCCCTTTATTATGTACATGCATGGCTTTAAATGATATAGTTGAGCTAAATTATTAGGTTTTAATTTTAATTTTTATGGTATAAATCCTTACAGATTCTAGTAATTCAACTGTAAATTCTGTGATAGAAGCACAGCCGCGGTCTACAGCCCAGAAACAAACTATCAGGAATTCAGGAACTGACTATACCCATGTCCAAGATTATGGTAACCATGATCAACAATCAACTACAACTCAATCAAAAAATTCTAAGACAACCACAAGGCCTATTTCTTCAAAACAGAAAACTGAAAAGCAAAAACCTCAGTCCTCTAGAACATCCCAGGGACCCTCACTCTCAGACCAAGACAAAACACTGGAAAATTTGGAAAAGCTGAGACAAAAGTTGCTTGAAGAGAAGCAAAAGCACTTAGATGCTATGAAGCAACAAGAGCTAAAGAGGCTTCGCAAACAGCAGAAGGAACAGTCAGTGGAGTTAGATCACAACTATGCATCTTTTCACAGCAGTACTCCTACACATGCATGTGAGAGACCTCGCTCTAACTCTATGCCTTCAACAAGAACTTCAGATCTCAAACAATCACCTTCCAAGGAATCAGAACATCGCCATGTGATTGATAGGTCATCACCTTTGCGCAGGCCTCTTTCAATGCCGCCAGGTGAAATGTACTCTATCCTTGAGCTCAGTGGAGAGAATCTTGACTTTGATACACATGACCATAATGCTGAACCTGAATCATCCTCTGATAAAGAGAATCATGTTGTTAATGAGGATGATATGAGTGTGAACAGGTCAACTGATGTTGTAGTTTCTGAAGGTATTCCCAGGAATGCTACTACTAGAATGAATGATGAGCGAAACATGCATCATGCAGGCTCCTTTCAAAGGAAGGATCATAAAAGCTCTGCAGCACCAACAATGAATCATAAGGTATGTCCCGTGCTGGCCTTTTAGAGGTGTTCAGTTAGTAAGAAGCAATGGATATATGCCATGTGAAGGAAAAATATTGGGAGTGCTGATGGAGGGGAAAGGCTCAAAAGAGAGTGACATGAGTGAATGCCTGTAAACATTTCTATAACAGATCCATTCCACACTGGCCATTTTGGATTTCTCATGAGCATTGGGTATGCTTGTGTGCTGACAGAAATTATCAAAATAAACCAATCAGAGGGCAGTACACCAGAATGAGTTTTTGTTAAGAATGTTTACAGGCGTTAGCCCTCTTTCTTCAGTTTCCTTGCTTATTTGGTCACTCTCAATTTTCCCTTTGCATTGCTCTCCACTACCTGAAGCCCTGGAACAGGCTGTTCCCTCGTAGAGTTTTTCTAGAAGACAAACTTTGTGTTGTTAGGTATTCCAATAACAGGCAAGCATTTCCATAGTTTCTGCTTAAAGTTGGGGTGAGAAAAAAACAGTGGCAGGAAGGGGGAGGGGAGGGAAGCTCTTCCCCTCCCCTCCCCCCTTCTGTCACTGTTATTTTATGACTGTACGTGTTGTCTGACATTAAAAAGTTGATCCTCTACTAACAGACTGTGCTGTTAAACATTATGATGGTGTAGTGTTTACTTTAGGGAATTTTTACTAACACTTTTTTTACATTTTAAATACATGTCGGTGAATTCAGCCCCATAATGTTCATGTTGTTTACTTGAATGTATTAATTTTATTAATTTTGTAGTTTTTTGTGAGCAATGGAAGAGACAAATTTGCAAAACTCTCTGCACATGCCAAGGGATTTCTGACAAGGTGTTTGATGAAAACGGACAAAGTACGCGGTCTTATACAGACAATTAAGGTGAGGGATTAACATGTAGTATGATGTTTCAGCTACAGCGATTATATGATAGGTGCCCTGTATGTGCAGAGGCATGGCGGTCAAGTAGTTAGCGTGTTGGCTTTCAATCTGAAGATCTTAGTTCAAGCCCTGTGTATGCCATCATGTTGTTTCCTTAGAAAGAAACTTTGCTCCACATTGTCTCTCTCCACCCAGATCTATAAATGGGTACTGGCAACCAATGCTGGGGGTAACCCTGGGATGGACCAGCATCCCATCCAGGGGGATAGGGGTGAGTTGTAGTACTCCTTTTTGTTTCATGCTGCAGAAGCTAGTTCAAGCTCTGGCCATGTTGGTAAGCCTGTGGCCTGGGCGCAACACTGTATGTGCTGGAGGAAATAAACTGAGAGCTTAAATCTTCAACAAACACAGGGGAGTTACTTGAGGGAGAGGGAAAGTGTTTAATAATTAATTAAATTAAAAAAAGTGTTGTTTAATTGACAGGATACCAGAGATGTTCTGGCTGACATATCAAAAGAGGGCACACAGTCCACGCAGGAGAGATTATTGAAAGAAAACGTGGAGAGTCATGTATGTAATCAATGAGCTGTTATCAGTTACAAGTGTTTTTGTATAAAAATAAAAGCAATCCCCTTGGACCTATCATTGTTTGCATGTAAGCAGCATCAGATCTAGGGGAGGGGCTGGGGGGGGGGGGGGGGGGGGGGGGGGCAGAGATTTTAAAAGAAAGTCAGCCAAACTGGAATTTCCATAGGGGTGGGTGTAGGAGGGGTTTAAACCAAAAAAACCTGAAGGTAAGTAAGGATGGTTTCTCAAACAACACATGATTTTGTTGGTTCCCAAATTCATAACAGAAAAAGCTAAGACTGCTCAACTTAAAAAAACTAAAGTATTTGCCTTCATTCTACAGGTATAAATAATTTGTTTTTGTAAATGTGCACTTTGTCCCTTGTTGCATTTTTTACTGAGTATAATAAACCTTTTTCCTTCTCATTTCAGCTCAAGGTGGCAAGAGGTAGTCTTCATGATGTCTTCTTTAAGATTCCTATGAAAGAGAGAATGTCTTACATTGCTCATTCAAGAAGTGCAGCAAGAGCAAAACAAGCTAAGAGAATCACTAGGGTAGGGATTCTGATCTGCCATGTGCAGTAATGGCTGTCCTTTTCCTGTTTCTTTTTACCTTAACCGGTTTTGCCCCAAGTCAAGTGTGATAGAGAGTTGTCCAATACTTACCACTTGTTCAAGTCGTCAAAGTAAAGATTGAACTCATACAAGTTGTAAGACAATTAGGTCCACCACTTGTACATCTGATACAAGTGGTGAATGTCACACATTTCAGTGATCTAACATGAGGTCTGCAATCAAAACGGCATATTGTTGTTGGCACTTGCATGGGTTGACAAAGCCTGTTCCTCATCACACTACTGACCATCAAACCTCCATTAAAATTATATGTCAATTTTTTAACACACTTTATATTAGGTCACTGAAAGGTGTGACAGTCACCACTTGTACCAGTCGTACAACTGGTGGACCTTGTCTTACAGTACGACTCATACAATTTGTATGAGTTGAATCTTCATTTTGCGACTTGAACAAGTCTTGGTGTTATCAGCATCTAATTTGTTCTGGCAATATCAAATATGTGTCAAAAATATAGGTCATAGGGGAGGAGAATGCATATTTAGATATTGTTTTTGTTTTTCACAGAGTTCTGCAGGTCAATCAAAACTATCTGCTGTCACTTTACGAGCAATCCAGAGACGACAGGAAGGTTTAGACCAGTATCCTTGAGTTTAAGTACATTTTCTTGATAGTATTTCATACGACTACTATTTTTATAAAGATATCCAACACAATAGAGATGGTTTGTTGTCATGGATGTTTTGCTTGGTCAAAAGTAATTAATAATACCATTAGTCATCCACTATACTGAAGGTTGAACAGTCAGGCTGTTTGATAAGGGCCAGGGATTTTCCCTTGCTAGCATATGTTTGAGCCAGAGCTACTTAGATAGAAAAACAAAACACTGACAACACTGGAAGCCTATATTTTCCCCAGATTAACTTTCTTACATTTCCTCACCTATTAAAAACTATTAGTGAGACAGCCCTTAACAGTCATTTTTTTATTGTAAATTATCCAATATTATCGATTTCCAGTAATAAATTGGGTTAGAAAAGTTACACTAAACATTATGTGAAATGAAAGTAGGACATTCAGTAAAATTGCTGACTACATTATCAGTTTTGATCCTTAACTACTTCTTGCATCCAAGTTCTGTGAGGCAAACAGAAAATGCAGAAGTAAAGTCAAAACCAGAAACTAGGGAAGAAAGAAAAAGGAAAAATTGGAACATCAGGTCTGTTCACACTTATTATTTAATTTATATTTATTTTATTTTTAGGAAGTTTTATTTTTTCCTTTTAATGTACAGGCAAAGGTTGATCTATATAAAAAAAATTATGCATTTAAAAATGCATCCTTACCATAACATCACAACTGAAGGTTGTAAACTAGGGCTGAGCCTTTTGTAACTTTTGAATTGGCAACCAAAAACCACCTCTACTCTTATTCAATTATGATTTATCAGAGGCAGGATTCTGACAGAACAATACCCAGTTACTACAAATTCTTTTAAGTGGCATTATCTATGGTTGCTGGATGTGATAGTTCTTTGTTCGTCCGCAGGGTACTCAAACCACAGCAGGGACATACATCTCCACCCCTACCAGACAAGTCAAGGTACTGAAATTAAATATTACTATATAATCATTTTGTAGGTACCGATAAATATTTCAGTCTATTTTTCCAAGTTTAGCTTGATTTGATACTGTTGTTTTCCAACCACTTTGTTATGTACTTGACAAAGATAAAGTTAATCTTATCACCTTTTTTAACTAAGGTCCAAGAAACCCACCAATAGACCAACCACAGCTCCAGAAAGGCTACTGTAAGTCATCAACTTTTTATCTTGTGAATATGCAAAGTGTCAAACGAGATACAGTATATACTGTATATACTGTATGTATTTCACGGGGACAGATTTGCAAATTTTTACTCCTTCCGTCCATCAGCTGTAACCTTTGTTTTGTAATTCCCAGTGTATTTCATCATACAGTTGTCTTGTTTCAGAAAATACATATTTATGTCACACTAAGATGTTTTCATCATTTTATAATAATTTACAGTATTATAGTGACAATAATTTTTCAAAGTTAAGGATTTTTAAAAGCTTGAAACTTAAGTACAAAACATCAAGAACAACTGCAATTAACCTTACATGTACTTGTTTCGTATTCACGAGATGGCTCTTAGAGCCCTTTCATTTTAATTATAACCCAATCGAATTTACATAATAACGTTAGATAAAACACAAAATTTAATAAGAATCTGTGTAGTTGTTGGTCATGTAAGTCAGTCAGTCAATCAGAAATTCAGTGAATCAATCAATAATTGACTGACCGACTAATTATTAGTCGGTCAGTCAGTCAGTCAGTAAGTTCATCAGTCAGTAAGCCAGTCAGTCAGTCAGTCAGTCAGTCAATCTGTCAGTCAGTCAGTCAGTCAGTCCATCTGTCAGTCAGTCAGTCAGTCAGTCACATGGGGTATATATGACTTGTGTGTAATTATTAAAGTGCCTATCATCCCTAGAAAGTTATTTTCGGAATCAACTCTATTCTATGTACATTGTATATTGTATATTTCTTGTTTTGAGCATCGTGTTAGTGTGTTATAGAGATTTGAATTTACAAAATGCTAATTAGATGACGTCAACCCGGAAATCATTTATTATACAACTACTTGTAACACCTCCAAGTAGTATTTTTTATGAATCAATTGACTATCCACAGTTTATTTTTAGTATCTATCAAATTAATTATCCTCAAGCTGTAAACTGCACTTTGTAAATTGGCATAGAAATGATGGCAAATTCCCGGGTTGACGTCATCTAATTAGCATTTTGTAAATTCAAATCTCTATAACTCGCAAACAACGTTCAAAACAAGAAATATTTTACCATTCAACTATTCAATGTAGATAGAGTTGATTCTGAAAATAACTTTATAGGGGTAATAGGCACTTTAATAGATATAGGAAGGAAGTGGTCATTGTAGGGAGGTTACAATAAGAGTTATGAGCATTTATCAGTGCACAGTCAGGATGGGACTGTATTGCCAAGTTTTCAGTTGATATATCTCCTGTGCATTGATTTTCATTTCATAAGTGAGAATATATTCAGAAAAGCAGAAATCTCTTGCTTGTACAAACAGATGCAAATTTACATAAGTGAAATCATTTTATTGCGGACCCCCTTAATTCCCAAGAGCAACTGTGGAATATTCGCTTGAAGTAACGCCAAATTTCTCTGAGTTGACATTGCAAAATAAATTGATTAATTAATAAGGCAAATTCTTGGGGCAAACAGGTTTCAATATTAATTAATTCATTTTTCTTTAGAAATTCTAAGGTGCAAAAAACTGAAACAACTAAGCGACCACAAACAGCAGAGACAGCTCGTGGAAACCCTGAAAGGCCATCAAGATTGAACTTAGGTGGTGGCAATTCAAATCAATCTGCCAAAAGACCAGGAAGGAAAAGCCTTGGAGGAATTAGCCATCAGCCTAGGATGGCGGGGGCTTTGGGGATTACAAACCGGACAGCTCAACCTAGAGCACAGAAAAGATTAAGTCTGCCAGAGAGCGCTCAGCCGAGAATAAAGACAAGTGATGTAACACAAAGGCCACAGACGGCTTCTGAAGTTAAGAGAAGTTCAAGAACTTTGGCCGCTAATTTTGCAAAATGATGAAAATTTGCTTAGCGTGATTGTATAGTTTCAACTTAAGCTTTGGGTCGTAAAGAGTTTATGGTTAATGTGGTAGATACACTCTAAAATTTCAAGACTGGGACAAATATTTAATGTAATCGCGTTCGAAAAAGAACGCAATCATCCTAATTTCGTGTTGGTTGTCCTGTGGTTAATGTGCAGTAAAATTTGAGATTTTTTGGTAGACGGTCTTCCAAATGGCCGCCCCTATTGGTTTTTTCAGGGGCTCATTTCCGCCGGAAATTCCTTCGACCGCGTCTCCATAATCTGTGATTACTGCTAGTTATATAATTAGTCAGTTTGAATATTTGATGTTCACAAAAACATAAGGCTGCAACAATTTTCTACCACTATGGTAATCATTGGCATTGTTTAAAGACACATAATTTGTTTGCCTTTTTTGCTGCATTGTTTGTCATCAGATTTCATTGAAACCCTGAGTATGCCAGTCCTGGCTCCTGACAGCAGAGTTGAGCTTATCCAGGACTAGCACCAGCTTTGATTTACCAAAAATGATTTCTGTCAGTTTGTAGTTGATCATTCTGTTACTTTGCCTTTCGTTAAAGCAGAACTTAAATTAGCAGCAAAAGAAGAGTTCATTATCATCAGTTTCGTTTCCCCATGTGGGGAATAGGACAGGAAGAAAGAAGGGTTAGGACGAGTTTAAAACCATTGGACCCTGCAGGGTAAACGCACCAATGAAAGCAAGTTCGCTTTTGGTTCAGGGGGGGGGGGGGGGGGGGGGGGGGGGGTTGGGGGGTGGGGGTTAGGCTACCGAGTTAATGGTTGTAAACTGATTATTAAAAAGCCATTAAAATGAGGCAGCTATATATTATTATTAAAAAAGAAGTATAAATTGTTATCTACAAATATTCTAGTATGGCGCATTTGAAGCTGTACTTGCTTTTTCAAAAATATTGTAGTTTTATGGCATGTTCAACACTGATTTTGAAAGCTTTTTGTATGCAATTAAATTACTGATAAGCAAGCCTATTATGAAGATTGTTTAATATTGCACTGCAAAAATAATATTTGATAAAATGAGACTAACTGAAAAATCTTTACGCTCAAGAAAAAGTATTTTCGCTGTTTTGCAGAAATAAACATTAATTCCACCACTGTTTTCTGGCCTCCTGTCTATCCAGTTAATGACTTGAAAACAATTGGATGTCGCATTGCAATGACTATTGTCAACGCTTCCTTGGCATTGGGAACACTATTATGTTGCTTTGTACTGTTTATCAAGAACACTATGATGTCTCGAAAAAAAAAATGGGAACACTACGATGTCTCTTTGTACTGTTTATTGAGAACACTATGATGTCTCATTGTAACAAAATTGAGAACACTGTGTCCTACTATAACATTCATTAAGTAATGCTATCCAAGATTTAGATAGTTTCAGTTAAGGTTTTAAGTTAGAACATGTGATCATACCTGCTCGTCCACTCCTCAATCCCCTTTCTCCACCAATGGTCTTTGGTTCATTTCATTCCCCCGTGGAGCGGATAAGAGCTGTATCCAGCCCTCGCGACCAGGTGGAGAAAGGGTCTTAGAGACTGGGCTTTACACAGGGTACTTCTCGTATTACTCGGCGTTTTGGGCGGGGAATTGCTGCCTGCGGCACCCCTTCATCCCTGTGCTGAAGCCCCGTCAGGGAGGGGGGCTATAGGATTTGCTGGACTTGGTTAACTTGGTCCAAGGACATTATGCCGGCCATGCGTTTTCACGTGTGAACTATGCCCCCCCTTGCAGTACAGGCATGAGGCACCCCCTCGGTATGGCGCCATGTACCGAGGCCCCTCATTCGGTCATCATCCGGTCGGTGGGTTTTATCCGAGCCTTGTGGGTATATTCCCTGCCCAACTTTGCCCACAAAAGAATATTGTGTTTTATCTGTGTCTGCGCGCCGTAACATTAACCTTGCCTAATTTTGTTTGTAATCCGTCGAAATTTTTGATCCATTATAGTTTACGTTCCTAAAGCCGCAGATAGCACATGCGTGTTTATCAGGCCGGGGGATGCACTGCCTTATTTATCGTAAATAAATCATGAAGTATTGGAGAGGTATCGGATAAGTATCGGTGGAATATCGGTAGAGTATCGTCGAGGGCTTGGTGAAGTGTCGCAGACCTACTAACTATATCGGCCGACATTGTATTGCTATATCATTCTCTGTTTCCAGCTTAATGTTTACTTCGCTGACAAAAATGGTAAAATTAGGGCAGATGAAATGAGTCCGCAAATTTTCTTCGGATGATCTTTGTGATGGAATCTTCCACTTCAAACGCAAAACTTGAGGCCGTAAGTTTTGCCGGTGCTATTGAATATCCTTCCAAAAGATCGGTAGAAACCGTTTAGCCAGACTTTTTGGCGCCGTTAATTCTATAAATTTTGCCGGTTTGTTTTGCTTGTATTGTTCTAACAAACTTCAGGCATGTACGGGGCTCTATTTCCAGCCGTTTACCGCACGTTTATCGGACCAAGTGAAAACCAAAAGTACCACAGCTCTTGAAATAAGACTGAATGATGCCGGCTTGGTTTCAATATTTCATCAGACTTTGTATATCTGCAAAAATATGGCTGAATGGATTCAGTCAATGTCAATCCTGGCCTCCTGACCAAATTAGTCAGTCCTGACTTATAGTCCGGCAAAGAAGCTGAAATTTGGACATTCTCCCAAACGCACAAACTGACGGAGACGGGCCACATCCGGACCGATCAAAGATAAAGGAAGAAGCGGCAAAGTACAGATTCAGTTGTCTGGTGCGACAATATACCAATCCCCCCTAAACTGTCCGCTTGACGCAACTCTAATTTGCGATCAGGCATTCCCCGCCTCTGAAAAATCCGAAACGAAAAAAACCGGTCTGATCGGTCTGTCCATCAACTGTACATAAAGTAGTGGAGCTACGATATATTTTTTTTGTCAAATCAAAGACTTCGACTGCTAATTTGCCGGTGGGCAGCCCTTTTTGTATCATTACATCCTGACGTTCCTGACCAATGTACACCACCTTATCTCTTCTGTTTTTCTCTATATTGGGCCAAACATATTTACTTTTTCCCCCAAAAGGTTATGTTAATTAGGTTAAGGAGCTGATGTTTCGAGCGCTTCGCTCTTCGTCAGAGCGAATCGCATGTCTTCTCTCTGAAACTACACTTCATTTTTATGGTTGCAAATAAACAACTTCTCCAGCCAGCAGCACCACAGTTCCTTTGGCAGTGTTCACACTTGGTGCCGAGGCACCGTGCCCGCGTATCGGCACAAAACTGGGCCGTGTTGTTTGGGCTACTGAATCATTAATGAGTAGTCTGAAGTGTCAGCCGCTTTCTAGGGCGAGAAAGAGGCTGACACAGTTCAGACTAGGGTTATGGATAAAGTGCTTGGCCACTAACAGCCCGTACAACAGGCACTTTCTCAGACACTTTCTCTTCCGGAAGAAAAGATAAAGAAAAGAGAAACGCATTCCTTTCTTCTCTCCTTCTTGTGACTTCCGCGCTCGTTGCTCGCGCTTCGTGCTCGCTCGCCACAGAAGTGCCTATATAGCCTAGAAAACTGACAAAAATCGTGTACAGACTGGTACCCGTGCCTGAGTCAGGTTAAGGCTATGTTCACACTTGGTGCCCGAGGACTAGTGCCTGGGTACCGGCACAAAATGGTGCTGCGTTCAGACACTGGGTACTCAAGATATCAACATGTTCACATTCTGAGTGTAATAAGGAATTGTGGGTACGAAAAGCAGTAGTTTGTGGGAGTAGTGCCTCGGAACTAACGCAAAATGCGTGCACACTGGGAACCGGTACCCACTTTAGTGCCCGAGTACAAGGTTGAGACCTTGTACTCGGGCACGGGCACCGTGCCCGAATTCTGGCGTGGGTACTTGAAAAAATGGTGTGTTCACGTTAGTGCCCAGCGATAATCGTACCCGGGAACCGTGCTCGGGCACCAAATGTGAACATAGCCTTATGTTCACATTTGGTGCCCGAGCACGGTGCTCGAGTACGATTATCGCTGGGTACTAATGTGAACACACCTTTTTTCAAGTACACACGCCAGAAGTCGGGCACGGGCACCGTGCCCGAGTACAAGGTCGAGAGCTTGTACTCGGGCACTAAAGTGGGTACCGGTTTCCATTGTGCACGCGTTTTGCGTTAGTTCTGAGGCACTTTACCCACCATCCACTGCTTTGCGTACCCACAATTCCCCGGCGGCTGGTGCGGCTCAATAATGTCAACATGTTAATATCTTGGGTGCCTTTGGTACCCAGTGTCTGAACAAAACATTTTGTGTCAGTGCCCAGGCACTAATGCTCGGGCACCAAGTGTAAACATAGCCTCAGTACCGGATGCTCGATCACCCTGGCCAGTTTGGTGTTCACCAGACACCGTGACCGGACACGGTCCTTGGACATCTAAGTGCGAACGTCACCTTCTAAACATCTTTATCAGTTAGCACAGCTATCTAGGATTCTTTATTTATCAAGACTATCTGTCAGTTATATGCAAGGTCAAGGCCCTGAGAGACAGCTCGGTTCATTATGAATCTTGACAGTTATTTGTTTCCTTTCAGAAAAACAAAACTCTATTTTATTTGTGTTGTTATTGATTGGTAAGCATATAGCAGCTAGCATACATTTCCCGTTTTTTTAATCGCTTTGTCTATTTTTTGTTTGTTTGTTTTTGTTTTGTTTTGTTTTGTTAGAGCGATTTTCGTATGACCTTGAAAAACGGTTCGGCGATTTGTTTCATCCGCCAATGATTGAACAGATCGAAACAAATGCCTTGTTTCGTTTCCCGCGTAAACAACCCTAATATAAACCAATCGGAATGTCGAAAACAGAATGATGTCAAACAATATTGATTGCACGATTTTTAGAAAGTTCTCGGACAAAAGATCAAATGTGCTGTGTTGTGCGTGTTTTCAAAAGTTGGTGGAAATTTAATAGTGTTTTTTGTATCTGTGGTTATTTCAGAGGTCTTTCTCATTAAATAGCCAAGGAAGTAGTCTTTCGTGCTTCGTCATGTCATCAGGAGTGAGTTTACACCGAAGGATGGAGAGCCCGAAGGTTCCATTTTCTTTGGTGGCCTCCCTCTTCCTCCAGCTTGACAATCTCCGGTCGCGATAAATTTTTCCCAAATTGTCCGAGCGGTATTGTAGCATACGCGGTTTTCGCGTGCACTGACTGCAAAACTTCCACTTACTGCATAGTCTGCCAAAATCTGGTACCTTTTTTGCAAGGGATAGGCTACGCCAGAGTTGTAAAGTCCTTCACGAGTATTTACTCTCCAGTTCGGCATTTTGTTGTTTCGAGTTGAGGAAAAAAACGGAAAATTACTTTTTGTTGTATTCAACACGTTGCTTGTTCGATAAGCCAATCAAAATCCGCGCGCGTTTGACTCTGTTCGATAAACCAATCTAATGTTTTATTTTTATCGTTTATTTGTTGTTTTGGCTCTGTACGCGCGTTCCATTTCAAGGTCATACGAAAATCGCTCTATTTTTTTCCTTTCATTTTTCTCGTTCGTTTTAATTTCTCTTGAGAGTGATGAAAAGTGGTTTCTTGTTGCCGTTTTCATTGATCCCCGGGAAACAAATCCTGCGTTCTGATTGGTCAGCGTGTCCGCGTTTTGTGTTGTGAACAAATCGTTCCAACTGTGAGTGTGTGGTTGAAATGGCGGCTGAATTTCCTCGTTTTATTCAAGTTTGTGGATTAAAATTATTTCCTGAAGACTTTTGTAGCACATAATATGGCTTCTAAGCACACAAATTCTTTGGAATTTGGCGATTTCGATCGTCTTCGCAAGGAGAACGCTGTACTTCGCGACGAGTTAGCTCACTTGCGAGAAGAAATATCTGGCGAGAGGCATACTCACGAACAAATGTTAAAAAGTTTTCAAGCTTGTCACAATGAAGATGCAAGGAAACTGCGAGAGGAGAAGAAGCTCACATCCAAATTAGCGGAGGAGAATGGCGAAATACGCTTAGAGTTGAAGGATCTCAGGAAACGCGCTTCGGCGACTTCATCAACTCGAGATCACGACAAGTTGAAACCGCAGGAGACAGATTTTAGCGCTCAAATACTCAAGGAGCTTTCTTCTCTGGGACAAAGGCTTGAAACGTTACACAGCGATATACTATCGAGTCCTGTTGCGAAGAGCTTCCATGGAAAACATCCTGCAAGTCATGGTGAGATCGGAATTTTTGGTCTCAGTGTGTGTAATACTCTAGTTTAGATGCGTTCGCGCGCCAGTTAGCATATCCTTGTTTATAGATGTTTAGAATCATGGTTTATATCCCAGACAATTAGGAGCAGATTACTGTAGATAAGGATAATATTAAGCGATGGATGGAAAAAACGTTTGTGTACCTTCCGGGATACCAAAACACGGCCTTTAATCCGCTGAAATATTTAAGTTAACAGCGCAAAGTTTGCAAATGACACCCTTTGATTAGATTCGATCAAATGGTTCGAAAGGTCAGCTGAAAGGTACGTTGACATACTCCATCCATCGGAAAACAATCGATTAAAATTCTTAAACTGCATTGGAAGTTTCGTAAATTACTTTTCTTATCGTTTGGAAAAATAGGAGGGAATTATTAAAAGCGTAAATTAATTCCTTATATATAGCCATCTTCTTTTTGTTGACCTTCTGTAGTGCACTGTGTAAATGATCAGTTTCATATTCTGATGCTGTTACGTATACTTTTCAAGTGTTTTTGTCTGTGAGGTATATTGTGGTGAATGAAGCTGTCTGTTTCATATTTAACCCTGATTCAAATTTTTAACCTTTTGTGTTTCATTAAACATATTTAATTAGCTTAGAAGTGACAAATTAGATTTTAGCAAAATTTGGAATGCGATGTATTTGTATAAATAAATAATAATAATTATTGTTTGTTTTCTTTGGGCAAAAAAAGTTAAAGCTGGCATCCAAATTTAGTCCATAATTTTTTTTTTTGGTAACTGTAGAATGATTAAAATTTTGTAGGTAGTGGGTGTTAAATTGCCTCAAGCTGTGAAAAGTCATGCCTTATAATGGTAGTTTTAATATTTCATTGCTGAAATTCAAAATAATCATTTTTTATCAACCCCTATTTGCATAACTAGGAAACTAACTGCAGTTAACCATGTGCACTTTGAAAGAAATTGTTTTGTCCAAACCTTGGTAGGCTAGTTATTCCAATTATTGCACCTCTAGGAAAATACATATCCCAGAATTTAAGGAGATGAAAACTACAAACTTTCTAATAACATGAAGCCAGAAAAAAAGACAAGAAAAAAGATTCCGTATCTTGTTCGATTTGTAGCTGATTTAAACTTCAGTTTGGTAGCTTTTTCAGTGATCTTCAAAAATCTTATGAATATCTTGAAGGTCAGCACATATGTTGGGATTTGTCCCTTTGCTTGAACTACAATACACCCATTTTCATCAAAAATCTTGTTGCAGGCAGTAAAATTAAGGAGCAAATCAGACTCTGTCCCTGAAACAAGTCTCCTTGTGCATATGGTCACTTGCAACTTTGTCCCCAGGGCCCTCTCTGCATTCAAAATGGCAGGTGAAGAAACCCCTAGCCTGTTCCAGGCGTTCAGATAGTGGGGAAAGCGCAAATAGTTGGGGAAGGGCGCGAAGAAAAGCGATCGAAAAAAACGCTCGCTTTTCTTCGCGCCTTCCCCAACTTTTCGCGCTTTCCCCACTATCTGAATGCCTGGAACAGGCTAAGAAACCCCTGACCAAAGATGCTATTTCATTGTCTGTCATGTGACAAACTCAACGATTCTTGGAGTGTTTTGGTAGCCTTGTCCAGTGGTTTCTTTGTGCGCCCTGCCATTTTGAAAACAGAGAAGGCCTTGGAGTTGAGGTTGGGTCACTTGGACTTGTTCCCAGTGTAAACACAGTAGATACAGTCATACTCTATTAATACAGATGTCATTAAGACCAGAGAAAGTCTCCATATAAACACTGTCCTTATCAGGGTCATATTAAGAACCGCAGGTGTCTGTTTAGTGGGGTGTGTCTATATTACAGAACATGTTCATATTTTCTTTGGATTATAAATATTAATAAAAGGTATTACTGTGCACACCTTTCAATAACATGCGGAATCTGAAATTCAAATCTCCACCAACGGTTGCGTTATTCCCTGCTGTCAATCATAATTAATACAAAAGCCAACGGACCATGTAAAAAAGAGATAAACAAAATGGATCGAAATCTACCAATCATAATGCACGGACGTGACCTTTTGAACTTATTGAAAGGGAGGATATGTTTCCTGAGAGGTAAGCTAAGATGATTGACGGCAGCATAAACACAAATGTTGAGTTGGGTTTTGAATTTCAGAGTCCACATGTTATCGAAAGGTGCAGTAAGGGATCAATATACTATTATTTGTTAAGTTCTCTTGTTAAATTTTTTGAGCATTTTTTTATCCATAATTTTATAATTAAATTTTTTAAGGTAACTTTTTTAAAATGTTTTCTTTTTCATGGTATTGAATTATCCAGATGTTAATTTGAAGATTATAAATATTAAAATTATTATTATTATTATTATTATAACAGTTTTCTTGTATATTTGTCAATATTTTCATTTTACTATTTTACAGAGGATGCTTTGACAGTCAAGGAACACTTAAAAAAACTCAGTGCTGAATTAGTCAACTTGAGATCTTTGCTGTTGGCAAAATCAGGTGTTGGAGTAAATGGAGTTATACTTACCAATCATAGAGAAGGTAAAGAAAGGTTGCAGTGACTCCATATCCTGGCCTGAGAAAACAGTATTTTATAAATAGCCTCATCTTGTAGATTTGATGATGCGTTTAAAAAAATCTTTCATACCAGGGTATAACCTTCTACAGTCAAACCTGTATTAAGCGGTCACCCTCAGGAAATAGCCAACTGACCACTTAATAGAGGTGACTTCTTAAAAGAGGTCAAGTTTACAATAAATATGGGGAGTGATTTAATTTTACGGAATTAATAGACCACTTAATAGAGGGTGATGGCTTAATAGAGGGGCCGCTTAATAGAGGTTTAACTGTAATTTTTATAAAAGTACGGCAAATGGGGAGGTATTAATACTCCTAGTTGTTTTAAGTTCTTGCTATAGAAACTGTGTAAGCTCCAGATGTGTGGGCTTAATTGCCAGTGGCGCATTTACAACTTTTCCTTGAATTTAAATTATCTACAGTAGGTTTTAAATTTAGATTCCTGCCACGTTATTTTTAACATATTTTCATTTATATTTCTCCCAGTCAAGACTAGAGGTATGCCTTCAAATTCTGTGAATGGAAACACAACCAGTCTGCCGCCCAGCGACTTAGTTCATCTTAGTGGACCAATAACAGAGCATACCATCATTGGAGTATTGCAACAAAGGAATGCAGTAGGAGAGAACTATGTATGTACAATAGGACTTTATTCAAACTAGCAATTACGCTAAATTACATATTCCTGTATAAATATTTGGTAAAATAAATATTAAATAAATGTGTTGTTCCAGAAAATGTCCATACTCCCCCCCCCCCCCCCCCCCAAAAAAAAAGGTTTCAGTTTGGTTTCATACTTTCCTTTAAATACTTTACCTTTTGAGATCTCCCTCCCCTTTGAAATTTCCTATGACCTTCCATGGGGGGGAGGGGGGGGGGGGTATGGATATTTCCTGGAACTGCATAACAGGTGTTTCATATACCAAGCGTATATTCTCTACTGTATAACATGATACATTGTACACATACAATCCCATTTGTAAGCCCCTTCTCCAGCCTAATGAAAGCCCACCAGTCTGTCAACAACAAAATTTGTCACTTGAGCTCTAATCTTCAGACGTCACCTGCTCCTTGACCTACAGTGTACAACCTGTAGTTGCACTAAATTGATAGAAAATGACTCGGTGCTCAAAATCCAATAGTTTCATTAGAAATACATGGCTACCACCTGAGCTCTGATATCTATTTGAACTGAAATAGCTGTCTCTTTGTATTGACTTTCACTCTAATACTGTACTTCTGAAAACTTATACATGTATATTAATCAAATTTCCCTTTTTGTTCTACATCTCAGACCAATCTGGGTCCAGTCTTAATTGCTCTCAATTCATTTGACCAAGTTCGGACCAAGGCTGGTTTTGTGCATAATCAGCGGCTTCAAGCAATTATTCAAACAGTAACAAGGAAGTTGGCTACCTCCAGTTCTCCTCAAGTTATTGTGCTAAGGTATGTGTCTCTTCTTTATTCCAGATTGTTTTTAGTTAAATAGGAATGTGCCTCCCAAAGACTATCTAATGGTTAATGAGTTTAATGATCATTGAAAACAGTTTGCATAGAACAGTTTACAGATTTGGAGGCAAGGTCTAAAGGAGGGTAAAACTTTATAAATGTATATTTTAGTGGTAAATAGTTTGAGAAAAGAATTGAAATAAAAGTCTGGAAGAGGGTATAACTTACTTACATGTACGTTCATACTATTAAAATAATTGAAAATAAGTATTTCCAATAGAAAAATAGGGAGTTTGAATACATTGAATACATTGAGTACATTGAGCACATAGGGGGTATTATAGTATTAAGATAAGTTCATATTAAGTTGTGGTATTTGATTTCATTTTCCTCTGGGTGCTCTTAATACAAGTAGCTTTTCTCCCACTACATTAAATTCCAAATTAAGATGAGGGCTAAACACTCAAACAGCAAAGTGCTATGTACTTTTTTCTGCTCTTTCAAGCTTCACTTTCTGTCAAGATACCTATGGTTTGAAGTAAGGGCGTGTTCTATTGGGGACAACCGTTTCACGTTAAACCAGTTTTGGTTGATTTGGTTGAGGTGTCCAAATAGAACACTTTTCTGACTTTTCTAACCATTTTTGGTTGAAATGTGGTTTGGCCTGGGGATAGTCATTACCAGGCGTTCTTTATGTAATGCGGGTTAACTTTGCCATGATGGTGGCCGGAATCCTTGAAGTTGCTGCCCTGGCTCTTGCCATATCCGAAGTTGTAGAAGACGAAATTCCATTTGAATTTGACATCGACTGACTTGATGGGTTAGTCCTGTCTTTTTTTAGAAACTGAGCACATATCTGCCTTTCGTATAATCGGTTACGTTGAAGATGTTGTGTCCAATTTGACCACCACCATGTTTAAGTGAATTTTTTTTGCGAAAATCATGCAATCATGCACAAAATGATTACGACACGGCTGATGACAAGAGAAAATTGTCATCCGCTAGTATGCCAGTAGGCGCTACCCATCGTTTTCAACCGTTTCAACCAGGCTCTGAGCTGGTTGAAAAAGTTGATCAACCAAACCAACCAAAAATGTTTTTTTTTTTCCCAATAGAACACAAAAAAACCCCAACCAACCCAAACAACCAAAAACGGTTGTCCCCAATAGAACACGCCCTAAATGTTATAAAACTCATCAGGGAGTTCTGTTGTTAGGCAGGGTGAGGGTGATGGTTTCTGTGATGAGCAAATTAACTTTTCCCCTTCATAAGGTCCTTTTTCTTAAAAACTGTTCCTGAATGTTTTGAACAGTGACCATGATGAAAGTTCTAAGCTGAGTGTTATCTTGGATTGCTTGAAATTTTCAGTGGTAGTGGAGGAAGTGGAAAAACATTTACAGCACAAGCTCTGGTACAACATCTGATGGAACAAGCTGGAGGAGGTGTGGATTCTGATATCTGCAAAGTATGTTCAACATAGTAAACTAAATTACTATACATTCATCTTGTTTGATGGTTTGACAGACAATACATGCGGGTATTTTACAAGTTGCATAACATGCAAGCAATGAGTAAAATATCTGCATTTCAATAATGGTGGTTTTACAATCACCCAGAATGCTATTGTCGTTTGTGACACAATTGATTTATTATTTGACTGCTTCATTTTCCAATTAAATAGAACATTTTTGTTAGTAACTTCAATAAACTACTCATTTTTTGTCCAATATTTCACTCTGGTCTTGAGCGTGTACACTTACAATTTAACTTTGCTCTGTTCCTAACCGGTCAAACCAGTATAGTACTTAACAGTGTAATATGTTGGGTTACTTTGCGCATTCTCTTGCCCTGCTTAAAAAATGCTCTCCCTTTACTGATTTCGAGGTTTATAGAGTGTACCTTTTATAACTCAAAAAATTGAATGGAAGTCATATTCATCTAGCTTTCTACTGATAGCAAACAATTTGGCAGTGAAATGTTGTTAAAAGTTAATGACTTATACAAATTGAATACCTACTTGCAATTAAAATTACCAATCTAGTTCAAAATGGCTTCAGTCTTGTCTGACTTTCCAGGGTAAACACTATTTAAAAAATGAATGAAAAAGGTTGATAAAGGAACTTGTCCTTAATTATGAGATTTGTATTTTGGATGTGAGTTTCCTTGCTTTGAAGAGCTGAGCTTCTTCTCTTGAAAATAAATGCAGCTAATTGATATCAGTGGTATAAAATACTAAATAGTTATTGTTTATTCTTTTGGACAGCATTTTTTAGCCTCCATTGCAGTAATCCAGTCTTTAGGAAATGCAAAAACGTCAACAAACTCAGACTCTTCAAGAATAGTAAGATTCACTAACATTACTTAATTAACAACATCTTATTACTGAAAAGATTGTTTATAAAAATGTACGGAATTCGTTAATGTAGCATTTTAAAGGTTTTTAAATGGTCAGTGGTGAAAGTGATGTTGACAAGTTTTTTTTATTTCACTCAGTGTTCTTTCTTATATCTGTATGCAAACAATAACATGCTATTGTTTTCAGTATAAAATGAAAGAGAAATTTGAAGAATTCTTTAAATGAACTTACAAGATACATGTAATTGAATATCTGCCCCTTCTGGTTCAAAATGTAGGTAAATATTTATCCAGTAGATAAATTCCTTAATCCAGCAGAGAAGATAACATGTGTCCATTCCAAATAAGTTTGGTTGTACAATGGACAACATTATCCTGTGAAATGGGTTATTCCAGAAAAAATCCACACCCCCCCGACGGATGGCAAGATTTTTTTACCCCTCCCCCCGCCCGGATTTCCTGGCCCGCTAGACCCCCCCTCCCACCTGGATTTCCAAGCCCAGAGACCCCCCCTCCTGCCCGGATTTCCAATAAATTTTTGGAGGCCCTAAATTTACAGACAATGAAAAAAAAAATACATGTAGTCGCATTCAGGAGATCGTGTTTTTATATTTTTCTAAATTGTGGTGATTAGTGCTATAAATTGGTGAAACATTTTTTAAATAAATATTGCGTGACACATAACAAAAAACCCCCGTGATTTCAAGACAAAATCGAATGAAATGTTTCTTTAAATCTAGTTCCTTAAATAACTGCTTTGATTTTGGTATGTTTTAATTTTTTCCAGGCTTCACAGTTTCTTCAAAGTGTTGTCGCAAATACACAATTTTGTTTCATGCAAATTTTGTGTAAAATGTAATTTGATCGCACCCAGCTTTTTCATGATCATGAATCCAAAACATTTTTTCTTAAGGTCAAAACTTTTGAATGAAAGTCATATTTCCTTGAATGAAAATGTCTTACACTTGTCAGAATTCAGTGATTTTCTGCTTCCGGAAGGCTTGGCGATTTATTTATGACATTTATCCTAATTGCGCGCCGAGCGCTTGTGTCTGCGAAATATTGTAAACATCACAAAATATTATTTAAATTCAGCAACCTATTTTTATTACATCTAGTGTTTTCTAAAATTTCCGACTTTTCCTGTGTATATAGAATGCCATTCTTATCCGTAAGAATGATTCACATAATGTTTACGCGAATCAAAAAAATCTTGAAAGCAAACAAATTCAGAAAGCGCTATTTAATTCACAGGCAGCCCAACCGTGGTGTGTGAGTCACATCAAATTACAGATTGAAGCCGGTACACAGTAATGAAATATAGGTAAAAATACGATTTGTCACAGAATTGAGAAGCGATAGAAAAATCGAAAATATTACACAATAAAGACTTCTTACCTTTACTTTATTGTCCCTTGATGTGTCCTAACCGGTTTAAATGCATTTTTACCACTTTTGTCACTCGCCCCACTATCCACTATAAAAGAAGGGAAGGCTGGCGACTGGAAAAGCGAAGCTCAACGCGAAAAAGCCAATAAAATTACAATAAATGAACTTATTCGCTCCAAATTGCGAGCAGCAGGACTGTACACAACGTAGTTACCTATCCATTGCTCTCTGGTTTCCAAATTTCATCGCAACCGCCCGAGAATCGCTCATTTCCCAGCTCAAACTTGACCATTTCGCTTCGCCATTATGCGTGCAACCGACGGATCGTCCACCAGATTCAAAAGTGTAGCTTGGCGTCCGCGCCTGATTAACAAAATAACACTTCATCGGGGGAGGGGCGGTACTATTGCTCTATATGCAAATCAACACGGCGAGAGGGTCCAGTGCGTTCAATTAATAGATCGGGATAACGCAGGATAGCGGTGAATAGAACTACTTAAAAGACTTGGAGGGCTATGCACAGAAAAAATGAAATGAAGTTGAATTTTAGATCTGAGAAAAACTGTTGTGTGATGTAGGATAGCTCTGAATAGAACTGTTGAAAGGACCGTGAAATATAATGTTGAATTTTCGCTCTGAAAAGAACTGTTCAAGGATAGCTCTGATAAGAACTGTTAAGGATAGCTCTGAAAAGAACTGTTGTATGATCGCGCTGAAAAGAACGGTTGAAAGAAGGCAGAAAAAGAACTGTTTTGGCTGACAATATACCCAGATGGTCCAGACGAACTGCTTTTTAAAGCGAGCGGACGTTTGATCTGAAACCCGATCACGTTTGCGGTTTCCGGTCAAATTGAACGCACTGGATCCTCTCGCCGTGTTGATTTGCATATAGAGCAATAGTACCGCCCCTCCCCCGATGAAGTATTATTTTGTTAATCAGGCGCGGACGCCAAGCTACACTTTTGAATCTGGTGGACGATCCGTCGGTTGCACGCATAATGGCGAAGCGAAATGGTCAAGTTTGAGCTGGGAAATGAGCGATTCTCGGGCGGTTGCGATGAAATTTGGAAACCAGAGAGCAATGGATAGGTAACTACGTTGTGTACGGTCCTGCTGCTCGCAATTTGGAGCGGATAAGTTCATTTATTGTAATTTTATTGGCTTTTTCGCGTTGAGCTTCGCTTTTCCAGTCGCCAGCCTTCCCTTCATTTATAGTGGATAGTGGGGCGAGTGACAAAAGTGGTAAAAATGCATTTAAACCGGTTAGGACACATCAAGGGACAATAAAGTAAAGGTAAGAAGTCTTTATTGTGTAATATTTTCGATTTTTCTATCGCTTCTCAATTCCGTGACA
Source organism: Dendrophyllia cribrosa (assembly GCA_024195265.1). NCBI lineage: Eukaryota > Metazoa > Cnidaria > Anthozoa > Scleractinia > Dendrophylliidae > Dendrophyllia > Dendrophyllia cribrosa. The sequence goes on from JAJLRJ010000009.1 coordinate 26,078,084, forward strand.
AATCGTATTTTTACCTATATTTCATTACTGTGTACCGGCTTCGAATCTATAATTTGATGTGACTCACACACCACGGTTGGGCTGCCTGTGTTTAATTTAATTATATTTACTAGCGCCTTTACCGTGATTATTGGCTTCACGAAGAAAACATTCGAACAAGTTTGATCGCAATTTGCCTTTAAGTATTAAATTGGAAAGCTTCTTCCAATTATTTTATATTCCCTTCAAGGTTTAACGCATCAACTAAATAGTACACTAGGAAGAGCGGCATAAAAGTTTGGACATTTGCGTAAGCCGTATATTACTAAGCTTATATCAGATTACAGGGAACGTGCACGAAAGCAAGCTGAAACAATTCTACAAATAGAAAACAATGCGTACTTGCATAACGGTACATTGATTGTTTTTGTCAAAAATCTTTTGTCTTTTTTCAAATCGGCTGATACTTTTTAACCTTTCCCTGACAATTTGTTGCTGGCAAGAACTCGGACACGAGCTTTGTTGCAAGGTACCGAAGCACGCTTCCGGTTACGTTAACCACTGACTTTCTCCATATTTGAGTTGTATTTTCTCCCTTTCATCCGGTTTATTCTCTATGAATAATGTGGAACCGACGAAGTTAAAGCTTAACTAATTGTTTTGAACACAAAGTGTTCTCTTCAAATCATTTTCAAAAAATCGACCCCTGAGGAAGGATTTTTAGGTCCAGACCCCCCTCCCGCCTGGATTTCCAGAGCCCTCAACACCCCCTCCCGCGCGAATTTCCAGCATGCCATCCGTCGGGGGGTGTGGATTTTTTCTGGAATAACCCAATACAATAGAGCTTATGAAAAACAAAAACACAAATTAAAACAATAAACAACCCTTATCACTGTTCAAAGAGATGTTGGGATGTGATTCCTGGTGGTGTGATTGATAGACCTTTTTACTAAAGGGGTGTGTTTGTTTAACCCGTTTCAACCTAAAGTTTTTCAGATCATGTGATGTTCTCTAGAGAATTGTTCTTGTATGTTCCTAAAAATTATGCATCCATATGTACATGAATATAATAGCATTTGTAAGAACCAATATTTCTCTAGAGTAATGTTGGTTACATCGCATGATCTGAAATGGCTAAAGAAAAATGCACATCTATCTATCTACACTCCGATAATTTTTTTTGGGGGAAGGGGGAGTGACCGTGCTGACATTATGAATGGAAAGTGACTCTGGTAAAAGCTGTCTATGAACTGCGGCATACATCATCAATCTCAATAATCTTTTGTAAACCCAATGACAGATGCAGGGCTAATTCTTCATGGTTTTATGAGTTTTTGACTGAACTGATAGTTTTCAGCTGCATGATCACTATCCACGATTGAGCTGCATTCATTGCCATGCATTATGCTTTATAACTTAAACTGAGATGAGTGACAATGATCCACTTACAAACAACAATTGGGTATACATAGTTTCTTTCTTTTTTTCTCTCTTCAGGGTAACTTATTTGAGTTTCACATGTCTGATGGAGTGGTGTCTAGAACAAAAATTCAGTGCTACCTTCTTGATTCTGTAAGTATTTTTCAGGTATATGAAACTTCAACAAGACAGCCATAAGTATTTACCTTTTACACATAGTTCACAGCTTGAAAAGTTCATACAATACATGTATATATCCAGCTGATTAAGTCCATGCATTTCTTTTCATGTTCTACAATAAACAGAAATGACATGTTTTTTTTGCCTGCCCATTTGTGCAAAGGGTCCCCAATGGGGTTCTTCAATCTTGCTGTCTCAACCAAATTTTCCCTCAATCCTATAATCCAGATGGTTTTTATCAGCTAATCCCGATCCTGGTCATAATTTTTTAAAGTCCCTTACCTCACAGCATGGTGCCCAAAAGTCACCATCAGTTTGTACCTAAAGTTGTTGTTAACAAGGCTTCTTGATAGCTTTCTCGTTCACAATTTCTTCAGCAATCACAGTGTTCATGATTGTGCCTAATAGACTGAAACTTATAATCTTTTCAACCCTGATTCATCCAGTTATTGTTGTTTCGGCTCAAAATGATTAGAGTCAAGTGAATGCTATGTGTCTTTAGACAATGGCTACAACCTTTTTTTTTTTAGTAAATCCCAGCAATCAAAATACAATAAGCAAATAGTTCTTCCAAACCGGGAAATCATTCCAAGAAGAAAATTGGCCTCGCGATCCAACAATGGAATTTACCAACATCATCGTTGGCCTTGTCATTGCTATTAGAATATGAATCTTCTTCTGAATCTTCACTGCTGCCATTTTGTTCAGCAATTTGCAACATTTGTCACATGCACATTATGGCTTTGTTTTCTTTGTATATGTTGTGGTTCAATTTTACCCTTGGTTCAAATTTTATTTTTCTTTGTTTTGGGCTATGGTAATGTATGGTAATGAGTTTTAAACAAAGGAAAATAAAATTTGAACGAAGGATAAAATTGAACCACAACATATATTTTCGACATTTTTGTCACCGGACGTCCTGAATCTCAGTTCATTAAAGTGACATTTCCTGAATCCCAGTTTGTAATATCACCAAATCTCGCGTCCCGTTAATAATAACAATCCCGAATCTTGCTCCCATTTCGCTCTAAAATCCTGGATCCCTAAAAAGCTATTGGGTACCCTCTGTGCAAGAATTAGAGGAAAAACAGGTCACTCAACATTGTTCATTTTTACAGACAAGAGTTGCATATCCACCTGCCCAAGAGAGAAACTTTCACATATTTTACCAGCTGTTATATGGTGTAACACAAGAGGAAAGAGGTACAGGCTAACTCTATTAACAGTACATGATAAGTGTGTGTTTGTGGGCCGGAGACACGATGGTGTAGTTGTTAGTACATCGGACATGTGATCTGAATGTCTGGGGAGGGGTTAACCTTGCAATGGAGTACAACCCATTCAGTGGGGGTGGGGGGATGCAAGTCTGACTTTTCCTTGCAGCTTGTAGTAGGTCACTTTTTAACTTGTGAATATACAAAGTGTAATTAACGGGTTATAGCAGATGGAACAAATATGCAAATTTTAAATCCTTCCGTCCATTTATAGGCTGTTTTCCGGGTTGTCTTCCTTTGCTTGGTGATCTACCTTGGTTCTCACTGGCCTGTTCATGAGAGCTTCATATGGTGCTTCACTGGTGTTACACCAGTAGCCGGGTGCAGTGTTGACCGATAATGCTTCCATCTTTGCCTTGGAGGTAAGCGATCTGCTCTGTCTTGTTCAGCAACTTCATGAAACTTTCAGCTTCACCGTTTGCACGGGCATGTTCTGGGGTGACGCGATGGTGGTGGAATCCCTCTGTTTTGGCAAACTCTGTAAATTCTTTGGAATTAAACAGTGGCCCATTGTCAGACTCTAGCTGCCTGGGGGTGCCATGGGTCGAGAACATGGTTTTCAGCTTATCTTTGGTTGGTTGGAAAGCTGTTGAGTGTGTCTTTGCAACTTCAGGGTATCTATGGCTAACAGGTTGTAGTGGCCATCGGGGTACGGTCCTCCAAAATCTACAGCTACAACGTCCCAGGGCTTCTTTGGTATCTCTGTGACTTTGACAGGTTCTTGTCGGTGCTGCTTTGTGGTCACCTGGCACTCATAGCACTGGCCAATGATTTGTTCCACCATACTGTTCATGGTCGGGAACCAATACTTTTCCCGGAGCATCTGCTTGGTTTTTGTCATTCCCAGGTGTCCCAGATGGTGCGCTGCTTTGATTACTTTTCTCTGGAGACTCGAGGGGATGATGATTATGTTCATTCTGAAGGTCAAGTCACCCACTGTATAATTTTTATAACTCATGTCGCACTCCATAGAAAGGCATTATGTCTGGGTCTTTCTTGTGTTGTTCCCAGTCAACTTTTGAGTATTCTTGCAGTTAGCTTCTGGAGTTGGTTGTCTTTCTGGGTTTCTTCTTTGATTTGATCCATAACAATGGCGTATTCTGCATTGACAACATGCTTGATTACTCTTTCTACAGCGTCCTTTCCTGTTTCTGGTAAAGGGTGTCTTGATAAGAAGTCAAGTGGATCTGCCTCATCCTTGCCTGGTTCATAGATGAACTCAAAATCAACATCTTGCATTCCCATGACCCATTTCTCAATCTGGGGGGGGGGGGGGGGGGGGGGGGGGGGGGGGTGGGGGGGGAGCTTTATGTTTGCCTTGTTAAATAATGGGAGTAGTGGCTTGTGTGCTGTAATGATCTTGAATCTTGGTGCTCCCAGGAGATAAAGGCTAAATCTGTTCTTAGCCCAAAGAACTGATAAGGCATCCTTCTCATTCTGGCTATATCTCTTCTTTGTAGCAGTCATGGTGCGGCTGATGTAGTGTACTGGTCTGAGACCGCTGTTTGTCTCTTGAAATAAACCAGCTGAGAGTCCCTCATGGTAGCTGGCTTCTACTCTGACAACAATTGGTCTGGATGGGTTGAAATAAGCCATGGTGTTCTTGCTTGTAATGCTGTCTTTGAGCTTCTCAAATGCTTCTTTTTCTTCTGCTCCCCATTTGAACTTTGTGTCTTTGTGGGTCAGTTCTCGCAATGGTGCGGTCAGTGATGAGTACCTTGGAATGAACGCCTCTTTTGACTCTGGTGGGCTGGCGTCTTTGACTGCTCTGATTTTATCTGGGTTTGGTTTCAATCCATTCTTGGTGAATTGATGGCCATAGAACGCAATCTCTTCGACTCCAAATTGGCACTTCTCAGGGTTGAAGGTAATGCCAAAATTTGCTGCTCTTTGCAGGACTGTTTCCAGTGTCTTGTTGTGTTCTTCAATATCTCTTCCACCTAGCAGGATATCGTCACGCTGGTTGAGACACCTTGATATGTCTCCAAATATCCAGTAGATGGCTTCGTCAAAGAGGTCTTGTGATGACTTTGCTCCAAAGATTAATTGCTTTGGTCTCAGGTTCCCCCATGGGGTGCTGAAGGTAGCGACCTTTCTGGATTCTGGGTCAAGCAGGAGCTGGTGGTAACCCTGTTTCATATCTAGCTTGGAGAAGACAGTGCAGTCATGGAATTTGTACATGAAATCTTCTACTATGGTGCCTTGGGTTATCCTGTGTCTTTCCATAAATTGGTTGGGTACCCTGAGGTCTACGCTGGCTCTGATCATGTGTGGTTCCAGGTCGTCCTTGTCTAGTTCGCTGAACCTTGGCTTTGGTTGAACCACCAGTGGTGAACACCATGTCACAGGTTCCCCTTCAGGTACTTATTCAAATATCTCCTCTTGTAAGCACTGCTCCAGCCATTTCTTGAGTGGTTCTTGAAGGTAGTATGCAACTGGTCTTGGCTTCTGAGCTACTGGTACTGCCCCCGGTCTCATGCTGAACTTCGCATAGAAATTCTGGCCATTCTTGTTGTCTCTAATCTTCCCGATGCCTTGACATATTTGGCTATGACGGTCAGTGATTTCCTTGATTTTGAGGCTGAGAACTTCATCTTTCTTAACAGCTTTGATGTCTGGCATTTCTTCTTGGATTCTCAGGTCATTTGTTTTAGCAAACGATCCATCCTCTCTTATTTGCAACATCCCAAGCTCTTGGAGGGTATCTTTGCTGATGAGCGGTGGGGAGTTGATTCTTCCTTTGACTACAACAAATCTTGCAAGTGTTCCACAAGTTTTGTTCCTAATGGTGGCTGTGAACTCTCCTTTCACAGATAGCTCACTCTGCAGGGTGTTCAGCTTTGTTCTGATGGGTGCTAATGTCATTCTTTTCCTGGTGCGGTTTGTCAGTGCTTCGAACTGATGTTCATCCATAACATTGACTTCGGCTCCACTATCTGGCTCTAATTCTACATTGACATCTTCCATCTTCACGGTCAAGGTTCTGTCTTTGTCATCTGACTTGATCTTCTTGACTTGTTTCAAGTGTCTAACTGCTTGGCTGAAAAACTCATCGTCAGAGCTTGTTGAGCTGTCTGGTAGCTCTTCAGTGGTTCTTTTGATGTAGCGCTTCTTGTTCTTCTCTGGTTGCCTCCATTCAGGTTTGTGCGGTCGTCGGAATTCGTTCCAAATTCACACTCGCTGCCTTTCTCTCTCTCAGTCGAGCTGCATATGCCATCGTAGTTTCCCCGTGTGTTGGTCGTATTTTCAGAAAGAGATATCTTGCGTAGTGTTTGTTTTTCTTCGGTGTAAAGTACTCGTCTAGCTTCTTCCTCAACTTTACGTAGTTGTTTGATTCACCAGTTGGATTCGGTAGGCTTTTCTCAAGTCGGGCGATCTCCTTTCCACCATAAATGACGAGCGCCTTTTTCTTGTCGTCCGGATCCGTAATTCTGAAATAACGAAATTCACGTTCGAGTTCTTCGATCCAGTCGTCCCACGCTTTCCCGGTGTTTATTTGGTCATCTCCTGGTGTAAATGGTTGAGCTCGGAGGTTTCTTGTTTCTGTAATAATCTGCATTGGCGCTGCTCCGGTGGATGGTTGTTCAGGTGTGTCAGGCATGATTCTTGTCAATTGTGCGAACAAATTACGCGGTGAATATCTTCTGAGTTAAGGAAATATATCATCGAGCCACTCTTGTCGGGCTTCTTCTTGCTTTTTCTGCCGTTTTATCCTCGTCGCCGATGTAACAACCAATCTGAACTTGAAAACGGTAGTTTAATGCAGCTAAAACCCGAAGTACATGTGCGATGGCATGAGCAACATATCACGCATGCGCCAGCTATAAACTTATAGGAATGGACTGCCTGCCTACTTTGTCATATCATATCAGCCGGCTACTTTGATTCCCAGTTCTTTAGAAGAAATAGCATTTTTAAAAAAATATCCAGTTACTTTGCAAAGTCAGGTATGTACTTCAAACGTTTCTGACAACCCTGTAAAGCAGCCAGGAAAAATAGGTTTCTGATGTAGTGTTGTCATTGCTTTGTTTTTATAACAAAGTAGCGGGTGCTTGAACATATAATAGTAGGGGGAAATTCCCCCCCCCCCCCCCCCCCCCCTCATGTTAATGAATGTGTTTTTCTCAAATTTAAATGTTGGCTTATTCTTTCTTTATAGCGAAGCTTCACCTTCAAGGATACAGTGTGCACTCTTTGTCGTACTTAAGTAAAAGTCCCATCCCTTATAATGAAGATGAAGAAGAATACAGAGCTAAATTTGAGAGATGGAGGGTAAGTTCACTTGTTGCCAACAAGGGTGTTGCATGTAAACCCTTTCATCATTAATTGTTATTTCTTTCTTGTTTTGTTTATTCTTTTGTAAATTTCTTCCTTCCTTCTTTCCTTCATTTAGTTTTATTTCATTTAATGGATTCCTTCCTTCTTTCTTTCTCTCCTTCCTTCATTTTTTTCACTCATTGTTCATTCACTCATTCATTCAGTAATCTTTTCCTTTCATCAACTATACATCTGTCTGTCTGTCACTCAGTTCTTCAGTCATTGCTGTGAAGCGAGAGCAGCGAGCGAGCAGTAACATAATCTGGATTTAAGAGAAAGATTGTAAGCTAGGACAAATTCTCAAATTCATCACTTTTTGCCAGAAATTGTGTGTATTGCTTTTAACCAGAATGCACTGCAATTAGCCAGAATGCACTGTCCCATGAACAATAGCGAGTGGAGCTTCATGCACAAGAACAATAGCTTGTGAAGAGAGAATCACAGTCATCATCCATTCTTGGTGACAATTAATTGCTAGATTATTCATTTTTCCCAAGAATTTCAACAGTAAAATTTGCATGCATTGTAACTCACACGGTGTCAGATTTCAACAATAAATGTGCATACACCATCAGTTTTCAATCTTGCTTAATGTACGTCTTTGAGGTTATTTTCCAAAAGAAACCTTCTGTCTTTACACTGGCATTTGTGATTGAGTTTAATTTGTTTTATAAATATTGAAGCAGAAGACTTAAAGGAGAAGTTTGCTTCAGTGATAAGCGAGAAAAGCGAGAGCTGGAATTAAAGTAAAATTGTGCATTTTCACACGGCCAAAGTGCCATTTCACTTACTAGCGCGCCCTTGTTTTTACCGTGTGATATGAGACAAAAGAAAATTTTAATGAGGTGTACCATGTTAAAAAAAACTTTTCTTTTGTTTATTCTATTTGCTGCACCATTCACTATCTACAGCTGTATTTGATACACTAGTTGATATGTTTGTTGGTTCATTTACAAAACAGTTGAATCTGAAATTGTTACCTTTCTTTCTCAGGCTGCTTTAGCCACCTTAGGAATTCCATTTCTTGATGTGTTGAGAATATTAGTTGCAATCTTACTTCTTGGAAACGTGGAGTTTGTTGATGGTGAAGGTCTAGAGCTTGATGTCAAAGGGAACAATGGTAGGTATTTTCAATATTGAAACCCAATAAAAAACTGACAAATAATTGAAGGGCTCGGGGCATATCCAGCCTATGTTGCTTTGAGGTCATTTTTTATTTTTCTCACTCAGATTTGTCCATTTTTGGCATGTGAACAAATTAGTTGCAAAACATTGTTCAGATTTTTTTCTGTTTTTTTCCGTCGTTTTCGAGAATTAACGTATGCAAAAAAAAAAATCTGCATGTCTCCCGCTGAATCCCGCTCGAAAAAATGAATCCCAAGGTTTACCCGAATATCTCTATTTTACGCTGATTTTTCACTTCAGATGGCCAAGTTTGGGCCCGTACCGCTGAATCCCGCTCAAGAAAAATAAATCCCGAAGTTCATTCCCTCAAAATCGCTTCATTTTTTGCTCCTTTTAGGGGTCAAAATTTGTAGATTGGTACCGCTTAGGGTACTAAAATCTGAAATGACTACCGTTAGAATTATCGCGGTACCTTTTAGGGTATGAGCCGAAAAAATATAGCAGAATATGACGTGTGTTGTTTTGAATTGGTACCTCTTAGGGGTAAAAATTCATTTGAGCCACGCCCATCAAACGAGATTCTGGTACCTTTTAGGGTGTATTTCGAAAATTTCCGACGAGTACCCGCGTCATTTTTGTATGGGAGTTCCCCCCCGGGCGATAGTCAGTCACTTAGATTCGCGCCATCTCCCTTATTGTTACGGACCTCCTTTAGGAAGCATTCCCGGTCCTCTGCTGCCGGTTCATAGTCTTTGCCCGCCTTGCTGAATTTCACCCGGCCGCAAGAACTCACTTTGAGCTGCCCAACGCTGTATTTCAATCTCCCGCGCGACCACGCAAAGCCGACCTATCTGCCACTGTCGCAAAGCATGTCGGGATATCAATGGCGAAAACGAAAACGGAATGTCCGCCAAACGAAATACGGAAAATATCTCCAAGCACTTCGGATATCGGGCATTTCGACTACGGCACAGGATGGGAAATGGCCCACAACTCACAACGCTGCCCCTTTTCTGATCCGAAGTGATTCCTGACTTTCCCGCCGGCTCGCCTTGTCCACCAACGTCTATTTTCACCCTCGAGCGTGAAATAGAGATTTGGGCAAGAAACACGACTCGTTTCTTTGAGAGGTGCTAGAGACTTACGGATTTCTGGACTTAATGATGTCCTTCAATCACCGGACGGGCCTTAAACATATTGGCTCATACGCACGCTACAGACGATGTGTTTGCCGTAGCGAGCTCGCGATCGATAACGAACCAGGCGTGCGTTTCTCGAAACTCCCGAAGACTTTTCGGGCCCGAAAGCTATTTTTTAAATGTAGTTTTTAACGAAAGGCGTTGAAGTTTTTAGCCCACAAATCAGCTAAAGTTGTGTAGTAAAAGTAACACAGCTTTTCGGGTCCGAAAAGTTTTCGGGACTTCCGAGAAACGCACGCCAGGCGCGTGTAAATAACGGTATTTTCGTTCATGTCGTTGGCGCGGGTCAGGAGTATTGCGGTCGCATATTCTCGCGGCCAATCTGCTGTAATGGCGTCGAAATTACGCTCTGAATGTAAACAACCACTAGAAGACCAGAACTCTGCTTTTTTTCAGGTGAAATTAGTCCAGTTTCTTAGGATTAGTGCAAATTCGACAAGAGTTTGTGATATTATTCGTTGTACGATAAAATTAGGCAAATCTGAGCGAGAAAAAAAAGTAAAACGCTCAAAAAGCAACATAGGCTGGTTATGCCCCGACCCCTTCAATTAACAATCCCTCAAAAAATAATAATAATCTGCTTCCAGTTTGAATGGTGGCTCTTAAGATTTCGATGTGACTGTACAGAACAAACACACACAAAAACACATTGCATGGATGGGTTAACTTCAGGAGACAGAGAACAAGCTACAGAAAGGCATTACTACAAAAATAGATTACAAAGGTTCTGCACTTGAGATAAACCTTTTTAAAATACATCTTTAGAAATAAATATGTGGCAAACCTGAGTTCTGATGTTATGCAAATGTTTGTATTATAAATGCAGTCAAAATTTATATGAAATGCACTGAAATACATTAGTGGAGGCACGGTGGTCTAGTGGTGGGGCTCCCATATAAAAATGACGGGGGTGCTCACCAGAAATCTTCAAAAAACACCCTATTAAAACAGGTACCAGAATCTCATTTGATGGGCAGTCAGGGCAGTGCTTAATGGATTTTCACCCCTAAGAGGTACCAGTTCTAATGCAACACACAAACTGACACATTGACTCATGTCATAATTAATGTTTTTTTTTGGCTCAATACCGTAAAAGAACAGTGGTCATGTCAGATTTTTGTACCCTAAGTGGTACCGATCTACAAATTTTGACCCCAAAAAGGTACATGTATGACTAGCGCCCCGTTCATCACTGCCCCATCCTTGCTCCCTAATGATCAATTGATTAATTATTGATTGACTGGTATATCTTGGTTCCAGAAATCAAAGCTGTTGCTGCGCTGCTTGGTGTATCTGGTGTGTCATTGTACAGAGGCCTGACAACGAAGACCAAGAATGTTAGAGGACAGATTCTGAGGTCATTGTGTGACTCAGCAACTGTAAGTACAAAATATTGATTCATATTTTTGCAACCTTCTTTTCTGATTGTTGATGGCAAAAATGTTATGCAACACAGTAGTAAATGAGGTTGCTTTTAAGGTTACAGTGTACCTTCGGGGGTGTCTCCAGTATAACAGCTCTAGCGTCTTAAGATTACACTTAATATACCTAAACCCAGATATCAAATTAAAGCTTATAGAGCTGGCTATCTAAATATGGAAACCATTTGGTAATAAAATGAATTGTCGAATTTTTTACGACGTCTAAATTCGAACGTCCGAATCAGCTTTAAAACGCTATAACTCAAAGCGATTATTGTATTTTGCTAATTTGATTTGTTCTCGGGTTTCCGGACACGAAGCGCTAAAAAAACGTGTCGGCGATTTCCCATATTCAATTGCAGTGAAAAGTTACAGAATATTTTCGAAAAAGGGAGAAAACAAATTGAAGTGATCGCACGGAAATGGCTCTTGACGAAAAAGTTTTCGGAAATAAGAAATTCGCCGACACGTTTTTGTTGATTATATGTTAGTTTAGCTTGTGTCCAAATTTGAGGAAAATCGAACAAATTCCCTTTGAGTTGTAGCTCTTTAAAGTGTCCCCTATACGCGAAAAATTAACTTTGAGAAAACAGCGCTTAGAAAAACATATCGCTTCATAAACAAACTCCGCCCACAAAAGTTATACCGTCATTTCTCCGTCAATTTTCACTATTTTTCGATAATTTTTTTTTGGATGAAAGTTCATTCTGTAAACTTTATTTTGACGCCAAAAAAAAAATTTCAATAAATTTTCGATCTGAAGGTACACTGTAACCTTAATGCTCAAAAGTGACACATTTTGGTTAAGACTGATGTAAGTTCATACCAAAAAGAGGATGCGAAGGGACTGGGGCGAAACCAGTTTTTTGGCACCAAACGTCTTAGAAACATTTTTGGGTCGAACGATTTTTGGACCCAAGTTTTTTAAAAAATTTTCGGTCTCGCACGATTTTTGAGCGATGTTCGCGAGTTTCGAAGGAAAATGTTTTTTTTTTTTTTAATTAAAAAAGAGCGAGCATTCTTGTTTAAACAATTGTGAGCGCTTGTCTTGCCGAGTACACACAATTTTTATTCTTGAAAGACTCAAAAAAAATATATTTCGCCTTCGTTTGTTCATTTTTTGCAATTAAAAAGACTAGCTTGGTTATTTAGACAGCCAACGCAACAAGTACTCAGAAATTTTACCCTTGAAAAAAAAAAACATATATATTTGCCTTCGACGAAAACATACAGCTTCTCGTTCAAACAATTTCGACGGCCGGATCTTGAAAAAAAAATATATGTATTTGCCTTCGAGGAAAATCTTTTTATTTTTTACATTAAAAAAAAGATCCGTTTTTTTGTTTAAACAATTTTGACGCACACAGCTGCTGAGTACACAGTTCGTTCGTCAAACGCGAAAGGTTGTTTGGCGAGGACAGAGTAAAGAAAACAATGAATCGTGCGTTCAAATTTTTTTTAATAGCGAAACAAAAATACAATAAAATTATTCCTGTATCCATCCTCGTGGTATTTTTTTTGGCGGCTGCAGGGAGAAATGTTTAAATTCTCCCTTCCCTTTTCCTGTTTGCTGTTTTTTAGTTTTTGGGTTAATATCGGGGTAAAGTCTTTCCAGTTGGTGCAGCAGGTACTGTCTTCTTTCTATGTTGTCTTGTTTCGTTGCCTCTCTCATTTGCTTTTCTTCTTCCTTCCCGTAATTCATTTGTTGTATGAAGTCGGGTTCTTCCACGGATTCTATTTCATTTGTTAGATCTTGAATTTCTGACATGCTCTTAGTGATCACTTGGAGTCTCTTTTCGGCTTCTTTGATGCTCAAGGTATTTCCTTCGCTTTTGGCTCTGTCCAGATCTCGCGTTGCGGCGAGTTTGTATCTTTCTAACGCTTTGGCTATTTCCTCTTACTTCTGCAAAGCCTCCAGAAAGCTCTTCGTTGAATTTGAAGTGATGATTTTGGTCCAATCCTCTCTTTCTTTGGTTTTGCTTGGCGGTGAAAACGGGTTTTTGGTTGTGAGTTGCGCGCAAGTCAACCCGGGTGCCATTTTCATCAATTTTCGTTGCAGATCGAAGTAATTGTCTCTTCCGGCTGGTTGGGAAATGTTATTGCCTTTTTCCGAGGTCGTCTCTGCCTTCATTCTCTGTAGCAACCATTGGGCCTTGTCTAATTGTGGCGCGTTGGTGAATTTATCGGTCAAAGTTTTTCTTCGAAAAAATTCTTGGGAAAAATCATTTTCTCGCATTCCCGAATTGTTGAGCGATTCTTTGGGACCAATACCATTTCCCTGACGTATTTTTTCATTGTTTAAAGCGAAGAGAGAGAGTGTAAGGAATACAATATCAGCGGCCTCAAATTTTTGGCGCCTAAATCCTCCGAGATGATTTTTCTTCTCTCATACAAGGGCGTAGTTCGGGCGCTGAGCCTTTTGAGTTCGTCGATTTTGTTCTTCAATTTGAGTTTGATCTCTCTGGGTATTTCTACTACTCCATCGAAGGTGTTTCTTATTAAGTCGGTTAAGGCTCTGTTTTCATCGGTGTTCGCTGAATTTATGGAATTTGAAAACGGTTTGTTGACTTTCGTGAGATCCACTAAAAAATTCCAGTGCCTCCTGATTCTCCATCGGTCATAGCGACCGGAAAACATGGCATGGTGTTCTTCTAATAACAGAAATCTGCAGTAGAGAAAGATGTTCGCCAAGGAAACGTGGGTGCCTATTCGTCCCAAAGTTTCATTTAGTAAAGCTGTATTAGGGTGCTAATGGACTTCGTCGTGTAACCAAGCCGTGGCACTTGGATCCTGAATCTCAGCGAGCTCGGCTGCATCATTGACATCGAATGAATGCCTAACATCACTACATCGCTTAAATCAATCACGAACTCGCTAGTCAGTCAATCAGAACTAATGATTCAGTCACACTGACGCCACATTTGACATATGTCAAAGACGTGTGGTAAAGGTGATTTTTTTGTGTGTACAATGCGGCAGGTGATAGATTACCATGTATAAAGAAAACCCTTCAGAAACGAAAAAAATATGACAAAAAAAATGTCCGTGGATAAGCAGCTCTTGTGCCTCGTCGAAGAGGTGTGCGCCAATATTGTGCGATGTACCAAACTCATTGCGAGCGGAATGGACGATTACGCCCCTGCACTCAACTTTAAATCCAAGGCGGACCTAAACGGCGCGTTGGGAGCGTTCAACGCCAAAGCGGCTGGACTCAGATCTGAATTGGATCGATTTCTGTTCAAATGCAAGTCGCTCGATTTGCGTCAACCCACCGAATTTGCGCTGGTGAGAAGGAATGTTTTCCGCCCTCCTTCACCCTCGAGCTCCGAGCGAGGCCATAAAAGGGAAGAAGAAGTGTGCAAGCCAATCAAAAAGAAAGCTAAAAAAGCGAAAACAACTCTTTGCAACCGCAAATCAAAGAACACAAACACTATCTCAGGAAAAAAACTTGCATTTATTTCACTTCTTTTTTTTTTTTTCCCCTACAAACTTGCTTCTCTCCCGATAATCCTCAAACTGCTCCTTGCTCCCCCCTTCGTCTGGTATAATGATGGGCTCTTCGTTCTTGCCGCTTCCAGCTTTTTCCAATTCCTCAGACGCTTCATTCTTGCCGCTTCCAGCTTTTTTCAATGACTCATTCTTTTCCACGTACTCATCCGTGTCGGAGGAAGATGAGTCCCTTCTGGCTCTCTTGCGCTTTGGCTTCCAAGCGAGAAAGGTCACCTCCGAATCCGACGAATCTCCCGATTCTTCTTCGTCCGCGATGCCATCCAACCACTTGAACACACGGCACTCCCTGCAAGCCACGTACGGCCGACCTCGGTTCGATTTGGATTTTACGAAATTCAGGGAAAACCGTCGATCTCGCCCCGCGCAAGTGCACAGACTTTCCAGGCGTTTCCTTTCTCGCAGATGCTCGGGTAGAACCTTTTGACGAATTAAGGAACAGTAGTCGGAGAAAGTTTTCTTCGGGCAGAAAAACAAGCACGATTCTTTGGGACAAGCGAGATATTTGTTAATTTCGCCAATAACCCTCAATTCCTTCGTGGGATGAAAAAAGCAATGCCTTTTTACCAGCTGCACAAAAAAAAAACCAGCAACATACGTGTCAAATATATATATATATCTAACTGGATTTGTTAAAACGTGTCTCTAGAAATTTCAAGTGCGTTTCAACAATTTGACACTTAAGGCGAATGAAAAACATTGAAAAGTATCTTGATACGGCTTAAAATGACATCTTAATTGCTGGCAACTCACGGCAAGTTGCTCTCGGCAAAAGTGACAAAAATTTGTAATGAAATTAACATCATTTGGAAAGCACACGAATAATGACCTTTTAGTATTTCAAACGATACGGTTCATAGTAAAACGTTCGCCGAAGATATATCTAGAATTCGCCTTCCTTGAACCCAGAATGGGTTATCTAAGGCACTATTGTTTTAACTAAACACAGAAGAAGCTGTTTTATGCCTTGCACAGAATATACTAAGCAGCTCGATCGACATACCTGTAGCTGATAAGCAATCACTTGTCAACACATACTTGACGAAGCCGGAAATCACACAATAAAATTCTTTTGCGGCAGTGAAAAACTTCCGGGAAACTACCCATAGCCTTTCCACGTTTCTCACAAGCAAAATATCATCAAATAACTCGAAAAAACTCACGCTCTTGGCAAATAAACATCCACAAACATTTGCCTTCACAGTAATTTTATTCGAGTTCCCGGATGTAGGCTCGCGTTTGACAGGGCACCACAAAGCCTCTTGCCTTCAAAGCAAATTGTTACTAAGTCTTTGGCCGGGTCAAAATTCACCAACAATTCGCCTGCCGTTTAATACATATGACCCGTAAAGGCTACTTTTTGAGGCCAAAGACTTGTTGACGCCAAGAACAAAGCGCACAATATCATAACCGTTTCGCCTCGGCCCGAGATCAAAAGTGTAACCCGTTTAGCCTCAAAAGAGACGAAATACAGTAAGATATAAGGACGAGGACAGACTGTGCCAATCGCCAGCTTTTTTTCCCTCACGGGACTTAATGATGTCCTCGGGAAAACTTTGTTCAAGGCGGCCAAAAGGAAATCTACTGAAAATAACCGACAGAGAAAGCCACTGATCTCTAGCGCGCGCGCTCGCTTCGAAACGTTTGATTCTGTCATAGTAGAGAATCATGGGAAGTAACGACAATCTTTGCACTTAGATGGGGAAGGAGGGGGGGGGGGGGGGGGGGGGGGGGGTTTGCTGGGTTAAAGCCAGTTTATAAACTCATGACTATACGGTCTACTGCAGCTTTTAAGAGGATATGTAGTAAAAAAAATAATGATAACAGAAACAATCAACACAGTAAACAAGCCCCGACAAAGCGATCTCAGAGCAATTTCTAGAGCTATGTTTTAACAAATCCAGTTAGATATATATATATGTATACACACCTGGGCAAATGCGAAAAAGGAAATAAACTGTAACAAAATACAGAAATACAAAACTTACGATTTCGTCTTTTGGGTGTCCCGTGCGAATAGGACAATCACATGACTTGTGGAGGGCATATAGTTTATTTGTGGCCCGAGTAGCATCATTTGCGCCCGAGCGGAGCGAGGGCGCAAATGATGCTACGAGGGACACAAATAAACTATGTGCCCGACAAAAGTCATGTGATTATCATTATTATCAATACACAAGGCCAAATCGTACAAATTCATTTAATAAAAAAAATGTTTAACAGAAACAGGGCCGCAAATGTGTTTGCAGCCCGTCAAATTCAATATCGCCCGCCACTCACGCGTGTTTTCTCGAAGGCAGTTTCTTATTTGGCCGCGTATATTGATAATAATAATGATTTTTATTCCTCGCCAAACAACCTTTCGCGTTTGACAAACGAACTGTGTACTCAGCAGCTGTGGACGTCAAAATTGTTTAAACAAAAAAACGGATCATTTTTTAATTAAAAAAAATATATATTTTCCTCGGAGGCAAATACATATATATATTTTTTTCAAGATTCGGCCGTCGAAATTGTGTGAACGAGAAGCTGTATGTTTTCGTCGAAGGCAAATATATATGTGTTTTTTTTTTTTTCAAGGGTAAAATTTCTGTGTACTTGTTGCGTTGGCTGTCTAAATAACCAAGCTAGTTTTTTTTTAATTGCAAAAAATGAACAAACGAAGGCGAAATATATATTTTTTGAGTCTTTCGAGAATAAAAATTGTGTGTACTCGGCAAGACAAGCGCTCACAATTGTTTAAACAAGAATGCTCGGTCTTTTTTAATTAAAAAAAAAACATTTTCCTCCGAAACTCGCGAACATCGCTCAAAAATCGTGCGAGACCGAAAATTTTTTCAAAAAACTTGGGTCCAAAAATCGTTCGACCCAAAAATGTTTTTAAGACGTTTGGTGCCAAAAAACTGGTTTCGCCCCAGTCCCTTCGCATCCTCTTTTTGGTATGAACTTACGTCAGTCTTAAGGTGATTCCTTAGTATTGATTGCGCATCCTGTACTGCGCATAACACACGTAATTCGCAACATCGGCAGCATTAAAACATGGCTGCTTTTTTGGCCGGAAACCTCACCAAGCATAAAAATGGGCGCTTCATAAAATCATCAGTGAAAAAAAGAACTGAAATTTTGTTTCAAGATCTAGAGAGAAAAATAAAATCAAACGACAGTGTAAGCGCCTGCAAGGCCTGCAAGCTCGTTAGAAAATACGACTGTCTTTTTCTCTCTAACGAGCATGGTGACCTATATTTTTTATTGCATCATTTTGATGTTAAATTAATGCTTTTTAAGTTAAAAAAGTTAAAAAAAATTCCTCGACAGGAAAAAAAGATATCGCTAAAAACGTTCTCAAATCAGTTACTCGTGGGAGCAAATTGATGACCTTAAAAACATGGACGCGAGGAATGTTTTGAGTCCGTGTCATTTGAAGATGTGTGACTTTTTTCTAACTTTTATTTCAAAGTGTTCCCATATGGTGGAGACTTTAACCTATCAAGTTTTTTTGAAGAATTGTAAGCTTTGCTTTCACGGGTTACCGGGAAAATAAACATGAACCGATCAAATAATGACGTGCGTGATCGGTATTGCTATAGGCATAAATGGGGCAACATTGGTCCATCATATCTCTTTACCGAGCATGGTGACCTATCTTTGTTATTGAATTTTTCGAAACAACTTATGGTAGGGAGCTGTTAAGGAAAATTTTAAAAAAATCGTTCGACAACTTTTATTTCTGAGGAATCACTTTAACCAAAATGTGTCACTTTTGAGCATTGAAAGCAACCTCATTTACTACTCAACACTGCTTGCTGCTTGGAATTTTTTGGTAATTGTTCAGACATTTAATTGATAAAATTCAAGGGACTTTGAATTGTCATTGGCTTTCTTAAGCTATTAATCTGGTTTGATGATCTATAATTAACTTTTGAGTCAGGCAAATGGTGACAAATATGCAAATTTTCACTCCTTCTTTTACTTCCTTCCATCTATCAGCTGTAAACTTTTTTTGGTAAAGCCACTGATCAGCGCATAATGCTTGCGCATATATTTTGTCCATTCCAAATACGATAGGTAATGGTCACCTGCCTTACCCATGGGGACATGGGGATGGTGTTGGAGGGAGGGGAGTGTGGGGAGTTGAACACAGAGGTGGGGTAGGGGGAGGGTTGGTGGAGCAAAACGCGTAGGAGAAGGGAGGGTCCAAAGGTTGTTTTGTATTCATGACTCCAGGTTCGCTTGCAGGAGCCTTTGATTTCTTTTTAGGCCATGTTGCATTTTCTGGTCATTCTTAAGTTTAACCTTCTTCCCCAGTGGAAGCAAATGTATACTGATACTAAACTATTACGGTGGAGTGTAATTCTGTAATTCTGCAAGGCTGTTTTTAATAAGCATATTATTATTATTGTTAACACTCAGGCTAATTCAAACAGAGATGCGCTTGCAAAGGCTCTGTACTGCAGGACAGTTGCTGCTATTGTGAGGCGAGTTAACAGTTACAAAAGACCTGCTAGCATGTTGTCAGTGTCGCCACATGGGTCATATGAGTCACTAAGAGCAGCATCCCCTGCAGGATCTACTGCATCTCTAGGGAAAAACCCGCTAAATTCCAGCAATGGCTTACTCATGATGCCAATGACAGGTACTATAAAGAGGGATCTGTGAAGGATATAACATCAATCAGAGTTTCTACTGAGTGGCCTGAAAGTTTATGCTTGTGCTGTACAGCCCCCGAAATGATCCCGACCCCGAAATGATCCCCATTTTTTTTCACACTGACCTCGAAATGATCCCAAGTAATTTTTGGAATGGAATGGCCTTCCATCCAGAGAAAGCTGGAATGAATAAAATAAAGGCAGTCGTGGAAACTTCAATGTCTCGTCCCAGTCTTCTGTTTCATCTGCGACTTCTGACCAGAAGATCAGTGAGATGTCGCGAACCGCGTGGTTGTCAACTCTCCTATTTTGCTTTTTAAAAAGCGTAATCTCTGGAAATGAAGGCAAGCCGCCGGATACGAATTCATGTGTGCGTTAGGACGCAGAGGTTAGTTTGAAACTGTAAACGTTATAAGGAGCATCCCCATCGGTGACATACAGGAAGCTACACCTTAAACTTTGACCGCTTTAAACACGCATTCAGTATTAAACTTAATAACGATTCTTTCGTATTGTTTTGATAGACTAGCTGTATTGTTACCATTTAAGTTTTTGATTGTGTTGTATTTCTCGTTACTGAAATAATATGGTTGTTGATGTTCACGTTCGATCATGTTTGTTTCCTCTTTTAAATCATGCCGGTCTGCTGTAAGAAGCGGATCAGTTTGTATTTGTTATTAGTTACAGTTGAAAACGCTACGCTCGCAAAAATAAGAAATGCCTGATATAGTTTCTTGAAAAATCGTTAAAAATGCGTTATAATTATTTATTTTAAAAATTGTCCAAAATGAATAAATAAGTGAATACTGCATATAATGAGAATCAAAATTTCCTTAACTGCCTTTATTTTATTCATTCCAGTTTTCTCTGGATGAAAGGCCATTCCATTCCTAAAATTACTTGGGGATCATTTCGGGGTCAGTGTGAAAAAAAATGGGGATCATTTCGGGGTCGGGATCATTTCGGGGTCGATTTGGGGATCATTTCGGGGTCGGGGATCATTTCGGGGTCGGGATCATTTCGGGGGCTGTACAGTGCTTTCATATGTATATCTCCAAACTGTTTTCTATTTTTTAAGGGCTGACCATTGTCATATTACTGCTTAAAGAGAGTTAGTGGTCTTAGTTTAAATAATTTTTGTGGTTTGGTTAAGGACAGTTTTTACTAGTACCTTATATTCAAACCATTTTTGAGGTGACCGTTCTTTGACTTTTGGTCACAACACTTTATAGTTGACGTAACATTTTAGCTGTTTCTGAAAGGGTAGTCTCTTAGTGTAGTAGTCAGTTGTAATAGTGACGGAGAGGTACAGAGGCCTTTTTTAGGTTTAAAATTTATGATCTACGGACTTTTTTGTGGTGACTTTTTTGGGATCAAAGATTTTGGTGAGGACCTTTTTGGGGATCGGCAAAAAGCATAACCTTTTTATGCAGATAGAAAAGGGAATATTTTGGGTCTAACAATTTGGCCTCATTCACACCTCCACGTCACTGTTATAGTCTAGTACCCCCTAGGGGTAGTCTAGTAGCTATAGATTGTAATATTGAAGCTTGTTAGAAAGAGCAGATGGTTTACTTCTCTTTACTGGATTCTTTTTGCAAAGCAATGTTAAAATCTTCCATTTTTAAGAAATCAGACCATTACAAGAAACACTGTTTAAAATGTTCATTTCTAATCTTGTTTATCGTTAGTGCCTGCACCATCTATTCCAGGGCTGGATGGTAGTTTTCAGTTCACCAGAGGAGCCTCTGGTCTTATCGGCATCATAGATATGTTTGGCTTTGAAAGCAGCCAGGTATGTTTCACTTTGATACAAAATGCAGGTTAATGTTACCGACATGCTCTTACCAAATAATATCTATGTGGAACACTGCACTTTGTGATTGTCAAAGTATAAAATGCCAAATAAATACATGTATATTCCGGGACTCCTGAATTTAACTTTCCTGGAAACAATGAACATGCATTGTTATATAGCTGGAGTTTTTTCTCAATGCAACGCGCGCGTTCATTGGTTGATTCATGGTCACATGACATCTAACAAACAAACTGTTTCCCGCCAAACGTCCATGAGCGGGCAACATTTGCGAAAGCGGGCAACATTTTCACTGTTGCCCGCTAGCGCACGTGATCAGACCGTGATAAAAGGTGGCATGATTATGATGTAATTGATGTTTAACTCGAGTACTCGGTGCGTTTTTCAAACTGTGTTGTGTTGTGTTGTGTTTTTGTATTGCTATATAACAAATCACTTAATGACTGATCCCTCGGGAAACAGTGAATTTTGTTTCCCTCAACTTCGTCTCGGGAAACATCGAGATTCTCGGGAAACAAAATTCACTGTTTCCCGAGGGATCAGTCATTAAGTGTTTAGTGTTTCTTGAAACTAACTTCCCCTCAGGGTTTGAAAGGCAACATTGCCAGTGGTGTATTTAACAGAGTGAAATTGCATAGAAGTTGATGTTGTATCTGTACATTGCAGCTTGTAAAGTTTTAATTTGATGCCGGGGAGGGATAGGAATAGTCAGAATTATTTCTTAAAATTAAGGGACAGGGCTGTCACTAATTTGTTAAGTAGGGATACAGAAGAAAGTAGCCGTGGAAAATTGGTTTCTGGTGTTGCCAATGTTTGTTTTTTCTGTCAAAGTAGCTGGGGCTCAGACATATCATAGCTAGGGAAGATCACTGACCCACGGCCCTTATTTACAGCCCTAAAGGGAAAAATTATTATTAATCTACAGCATATACCCAAGAGATGCAGCAACATTTACGCCGAGGCGCCACGAACCTCTCGGAACACCTTACAGGATTGGTTGAGAAAACAATAGAGTAGAACAAACAACAGAACAATTGACTCTAGCACTGAAACAATACAGCTACGTGATACCCAGGTCCAATGAAATTAGAAGTTCTAAAATGGTGCAGAGCATCGGTTTAAGCTGTAGAAAACAGCTTTAGAACAGACCGAAAACAGAACAGCTCTATCTAAAACATAAGAATTTGAATGATTTCAGAAACTATAATGTTAATATGACCTGTGTTTGCTGTTTTCTCTTGGTGCAGGTTAATCAGCTGGAGCAGATCTGTGTAAACTTGTGTTCTGAAACACTTCAACATTTTTACAACACGCACGTATTTAAAAGCACGGATGAATACATCAGGTAAGGAGTGATCTCATGAAATGTGTTCACATCCTGGCCGCTTTTTTACTTCAGTATTAAGTTATAATTTAGATAGCTCAAGTTCTGTTGTGGTTCAGTGTTTGGTACTGGTACAAATTTTTAAGCAAGTTTCAGCTAGGACTGCATTACACCAAGTGCGCCACTCAATTTTAGCTCAGTGGTAGCAGTAATTGTGCGCAGGTTTGATCAAATAGCATCCAAGCAAATTTTTACAGTTTGTTAAACAGTTGTACCTTGCTAATAATGATGTAATATGGATAGTATCAAATAGTAGGATAGACATTCAGAAACTCGCCATGCGTTAACACATTCAGGAGAACTATATTCGCAAATTAGACATAGCGGTTTGCTCAGCTTTTTTATTAAGCGAACAGTTTGTGTCTAATTTTCGACCTCTGTAGCGCATAATGCTTTATTCATTTATGTATTTGTTAATTTTTTTAAATTGATAACTAAATTTTCACATAATTTCTTTTTATCAGATTTTATTATACATAAATTTTAGTTTAATTAATTTTTAGTAATAGAGTCCTCAATTAGCTTGTAGTAATAGCTAAATAACTTTGACACTTTAGAGCGGTTTCCAATTGAGTGTCGTGAAACCAAATCCAAATTAATTACTCTGACCAATCACAGAACTCGCAGACAATCCGATGAACCAATCAGAACTTAAAGCAAATCGACATGTAGCCGGCGCCAAGCGCGGGAAAACGCGTGCGAGCAAATCACGATTGTTTTTTTTTTACTTCTGATTGGTTAATTAAGTGTAGCAATGCAAAACCAAAGCAACTGCGGAATTACTGTGGATACTTAATTGAAAACCGCTCCAATAAAAAGGTATTATTATTATTATTATTATTATTATTTTATTTTGCTATTCGACCCTTGAATTTGTTGGTGGTATTTATAGCCTATACTGTTAACTCGTTACTCAAAACTAAAATTCTGCATTATCTCCATTCTGCAGGGAAGAGGGCGTGATATCAGATCTTGGTGTGGATTATTCTGATAATGCTCCATGTATCGAGCTGCTCACGTGCCAGGTATGGGAATAGAAAAAGCTAAAAAGCTTCTTATTTGATCTGCCATTGTCACTGATTAGCTTTCGTGCAGTTGTCTGTTCGCAGGATATTGTAACTATTGTTGCTGTTAACGTTATTGTCATTATAAATAATTTATTTTTACATTTCAAACCTCATAGGCAGTCAATCCAGAAATTCCATAGCGAACCCTCCCCCCCCCCCCCCCCCCCCCCCCCCCCCCCCCCCCCCCACCGGTTAACTCCTTTTGCTTTATTTTGTTTTTCCTTTCTGTTTAGCGTGCTGGAGTTCTCACGATGCTGGACAAAGAAAGCTTGTTTGCCAGGTATGACTGCGCCTCGTTTTTTTCAACCTTCTTCTCGGTGTTTTGAAGAAACACTCTTTCTTGTGTTTGATACATTACGTCAAATCTTCTATATAAGGAGTCTCCCTTAAGGACCACGTTCAAGTGACAATTATTAGAGATATCGGTATTGAAGGTATTGTTATTAACTGCTGTGAACATTTCTTGTAGGGGAAGCTATCAGAACTTCTTACAAAAAGTCAAAGCACAACATAAAGATAGCGAGTGGTGAGTGGAATTTATCATCCTGATTAGATTGTGTTTTTGTAATTCTGATTCTCATTACTGCGCCTTACTCTGAAGTTCAAGCTCCAGTTAATGTTTACGTTTTACGCTGCCGTCAATCATAATCATGGCGACAAAAATTAAACCCCTGAAAAAAAACCCTGACAAAATGGATCGAAATCCACCAATCACAACCCACATACATGACCTATTGATCCTGTTGAGTAAAGCATCCTTGTCTCCTGAGGCGTCTGCTCTGATAATTGCGGCATTGAAAAACTAAACTGTTGGTTGAATTTTGAACTTCATAGTTCGTGTGTTTATTGAAAAGCGCAGTAAGCGGACTGGTGTAAAACGTATTCTCAAACTCGCATTTCATTAATTCCTCATGCCGCAGCTTTTTCGATCCGGATCCCGCAAGTTCTTGCTTTGGAGTGTCACACTACGGTGGAAATGTGAGTAAAGATGCCATTGGCTCTTTTTGTTGAGACGTGTAATCGGCATTTAATATCAATAAAAAACATTTTAGTCCTAAACATGATCCTGTCACTACAAAACACTTGATATTATCTTCATCAATCAGTGATTTTTTCTGTTGTTTCTGATTGCAGGTTGTTTATGATGCCAGCTCTCTACTGAGCATCAATCGTGACACTATCTCTGATGACATAATTTGTGTCTTCTCACGGCAGGTAGACATGCCAAATTCTTGCTAGTTCATTTTCTTACAGTCTCTTTCAAACTGTTTATCTCATTTCCTTTTGTTAGTTTTCTTTGTAGAAACTAAATCATAAGCTTTCCCACAATTGGTTCCATTTCTAATCGCCGAAAAAATCATACAGCGGCTTGAACTGCCAGCTGCGAGGCATCAGCCGTTGACCAGGCAGTTTCGGCGGCTATCAACGGGACTACAGTTCCTGGCGCCGTCAGCGGCAGATGCCACTGGGTGATGCCTGGTTAGGCGTCATAGCAACAAAAGTAAAGTAAAGTAAAGTCGCACACGAGCCAATGGCCCACACGGCCGGAGCTTAACCCGGTTTCTGTAGCATGAAGCGACTAGGAATATTGCTACTCCCCCCTGGATGGGATGCTAGTCCATCGCAGGGTTACCCCCAGCATTTTGTCGCCGGTACCCATTTATACACCTGGGTGGAGAGAGACAGTGTGGAGTAAAGTTTCTTGTCTAAGGAAACAACACGACGGCAGAGACCAGGCTTCGAACCACCGACCTTCAGGTTGAAAGTCCGACGCGCTAACCACTAGACTACCGTGGCTCCACAGTCATAGCAACAAGCGTATGGTATATAAAGAGCGTCCCAAGCAGCAGACCTCAAAGGTCTCGCTGTATATAAAGAGAGAATCCCTGGATCTCAAAGGTCAGGTGCAGTTCCAGCAGGGTGGCAGAGAAATAACATTCTTGGCCAATGCAAGTTTAGTTGCGTGAAGCATTGCGTGATGAATTCCAGATCCAGCTAGATGCTGCCTCCACTTCCTCTTGGAGAGACTTGATGGTTAACCCTAATGGTGTAAACTCTATTTGCTAGGTGTGATTCCTAAACCCCGGATAGCTTCACCTTTTTTCTTGATAACCTTTTTGAAAGAATCAAGAAATAAAAAGAAGCAACTGTTTCCCTTTTAACTCGTATCCTTTCTTTTCCTTTTAGAACTGCAACTTCGGTTTTGCAACACATCTTTTTACAAATGATTTAAAACCACAGCAAGGACAGGCCACTGCTCCAAAGGGGGTACTACACAGGATATCACCCACCCCCACTCAGGAGCCACAAAGGTGAGATGTTTAACTCCAGACTGACGGTTTTCACGGAGAGCTTGAGGGGAAATTCTCTTAATCTCACTTATTGTTGTAACCGACCAAAGTAAGAATCGAATGAAGAAATGATCCTCGTAGTGATGTACTCGCCGTGATGTACGAAATTAAGGTGGTTCGATACAGTTTTCTGGAGACCATACCAACATTTTTCAATCGGCTTTTAAGCGTTCACTGGAACGCCTTTAAATTTAAAGATGAAAACGACGTTCGAACCGGCCGAAAAAATGGCGTTACAAATTTACTTGTTTAAGTTATGCTTAATAATGATTTCAAATCAATGCACACTGCATTCCTCCATTCCTCCTCGTCTTCATCTTTAAATTTAAAGGCGTTCCAGTGAAGCAATGCTAATGAAACTTTCAGATAATTTTTTGCACATCGGTAAGCATGCACAGTGAATGTTTTAAAAAAATCATCGAGCCGTTTCTCAGATTTTTGCAAAAGCCATTAAAATCGAAAATTACCCAAAAATTGCACATGATGCGATGTTACGAAAAAAGGTAGTTCTCAAGATCGCAAAAGAGAAAGTAAACAAAACTTTCAGGGTTTACAAACATAACATCAAGCTACTTTTTGACATTATCATTTAGTAATTTCACAAAACCAGTGTTAATCTCTCGATCAATTTAATACCAGTACACAAATAGTAAGGTTTGAAATGTTATTGCGATTTATTTTAATTCAAACATACAGAATTTTTTTATTCTTGCAAAATATATATGCCCAAGAGAAAATAATTGGACAGAGAGGGAGTCTCCCAGTAATGGGTTTGGGATATCTTAATAGGCCATTTCCAAGTTGCCTTTAGCCTCTCTATCAAAGCGAGGCTAGGTGCGAAACCTTTCACATGAAAATGAGTTTTCATTTGCATGTGAATGAAAACTCATTTTCATATGAAAGGTTGTGCACCTAGCCTCGCTTTGACAACGAGGCGTAACGTAACTCGGAAATGGCCTATTGCAAAAAGTTATTTTTAGTAACAATGCGGACCAATGCGGAAACATTTTCCGGTGAGCTGGTCGACTTCCGGGAGACTTTTTTTTTTTGTATTTTATTTATTTTTGTCTATATTACATTTGTAAGAAAACTAACACTTAAACACATTTACACAATCTAAGTACATGAAAGAGAAAGAAACTAAAAATACAAAAATGTACGAAAAACTGCTTAAAGTAGTATAATTTATGATTAAAGCGGCTTGAGTTGAGATAAAAAATGATATATTTGATGACAAAAATCTAAGAAGAAATAAGAGCGATTAGGGGCTCACTTCCGGGAGACTTGCTTTCTTGAATCAGCGCGTCAAATCGAGGCGGAGTCAACAAATTAAAAAATGGCGACCATCGCGGTGGTAATTTCGCATGTGAAAAAGAAAGTAAAATTGTCCTGTTTGAGCAAAGAACGTTATATGGTACCACAGCGGCCAAGGGGGCTGGACAATTCAACTTACCGGACAGATGCCAATCAACCATCCACTCCAATCTCTTGTAAGCGTCGTTTCTAAAAGTTTGAAGTCGCTTTGCTCGATCGAGGGCCAGCCCATCCAAACTTTTCAGACATTAAATAGTTGCATACTGTAGAATTCAATATGTTTTCAGTAGCTAAAGGATAGAAGGATGCTCTTCTGGGAAAATCACTTTTTAGGGATTTCAACACGGC
Organism: Dendrophyllia cribrosa; assembly: GCA_024195265.1. Lineage (NCBI taxonomy): Eukaryota > Metazoa > Cnidaria > Anthozoa > Scleractinia > Dendrophylliidae > Dendrophyllia > Dendrophyllia cribrosa. Next base: position 26,105,431 of record JAJLRJ010000009.1, read on the forward strand.
AAGGAGTTAAAAATGCTAAAACCGGCTCGCATGCATGCATGCATGGATTTGTTTTCTATAAGCTTTTATACGTTTGGAAGGACTTTGTCAGGTGCAACTTCTTTCCATGGAAAATGGATATCAGTTCTGTTGAGGTCAGCTACCAAGAAGCTCTATACTGACAGGTTAGATTTATTTAGAGCCAAAGTGTAAGTACAATTTCTGGAAAAGTGATTGAATTTTCTTTTTATGATGGGCCGCGTGCGAAGTTTAATTCTTGCGTCGTTTAGTTTTAGTTAGTCTAAACTTGGATTATTGACTTCGAAAAAATCCAATAGACTTGTATTATTTTATGTTTAAAAAGCGAATAAATAAAACACACTTTTCTAGTGATGTCACCTAAATTAATTTATTGAACTTTGTGATAAAAGGCCACCATTTCTTTTTTATTTTAGTAAACTCGCATGTGGCATCGATCCTTTGTTTGTCAGCTTAACCTCAGTTTTAAAGATTCCTGAACACGGTATCATGTCAAAAACTTTAATGGTCTACTCTAGATTAAAGGCAATTAATATTAATTTTTGTATTTCATAAAAATCAATAAGTTGTTTTTCTGAACGTTGCTTTGATTGGATTGTAACTGGTCACTGAGAATTTTTATGGACTTATTAAAACAAACAACGCGCGGGCTTTAGCCGACAAAACGCAATTTTTAGCTTCACAAAAATGTTTGCTGGCCTTTCTTTGTATTTTTATTCCAAAACGATGCCTGTTTGTTTTCGCCATTGGAGTATCGTCTGAATTTCAGTTAAAAAATGAAGTTTTTATTCATTTAAAAACTGCTTGGGAACGAAAAGTGGACCTGCAAAGTTCCTTCGAACTGAGGCCCCGTTTACACGGGTCCGGACAAATTTTTGCACGGACAAAAACTTGCACGGTTCCACCTTGCGTTTACACGGGACCGGCGGAACTGGACGAATTTTTGAACGGCTAAGTGTGCAAGTTCCGTGTAAACACCACTGCAATCTGTAACAAAATTTGCACGGATCCATGTAAACACCTGGTCTAGGAACAAAATTCGTCCGTGCAAAAGTGACAAACTTCAGGAATATAATTTTTCCGGTTACCTTAGCTGTGACCCGGGATAAAAGACATCAAAGATATTACAAAATTCGGTAAGTATGAACCAGCAAATATTAAAGTAAAACTGTGGCCGTGGAGACATGCCGAGGCTACAAAATGAAGCCAAGATCTTGTTATGTTTGGCACGAAAATGACGAAGAAAACGAATTTCAGAAAGTCTGAAGTGAATATTTTGGTTTACTCACGAAAATATCGTTTTTGGATCTCTTTTCCCTTCTTAGATTACAACCAAACTTCAATGAAAAATAAGCCAGTGGTGTTAACCGTATTAAAAAGAGGCATCGTTAAATAAAATCCAAGAACTAAGCCAGGAGACTTTTTTGGTGAAGTCGGACGCTGAAACTCGCGTTGTTAAGTCCTTTCTCTGAAACTATTTTGGCGAAATAATCCAATAAAAGAAACGTACAGAAAAGGATCTAATCGATTCGTTTATGAAACATAAATGTGACAAGGCGAATAAAGATGTCCATAGAAATTTATGCAAAAAATACTAAATACAAAGCGTGTAAACGGCGGCAGCTTCCAAGCAAGGCATCGCCGGATCCGCTCTTCGAAATAATTTACTGCAAAAAAATGGCCTTGGGTGGAATTTAAGTGTATGGTCAATGCATTTTGGCCTTAGCTACAATTCTTATTGATTCCCTTTATTTTTTAGATTAGGTTATTTAAGTGTTTTGGCGTCGCATACAGTGTCAGCCAAACTTTCTGATCTTTTGTCTGACAACATGGACAAAGGGGACGCCCGCGATTTATATAAAACTTACACTTACTAAAAAGAAATGGTGGCCTTTTAGAGCAGTTTTCAATTGACTGTCGAAAGTAATTACACAATTGCTTTGGTTTTGCATTGCTACGCTTTGTGATTGGCTAAAAAATCTCGCGCCACTTTTTCGACCAATCAGAAGTAAAACCAAAACCAATCGTGACTTGCTCGCACGCGTTTTCCCGCGCTTGGCGCCCGCGACATGTAATTGCTTCGAGCTCTGATTGGTTTATTGGATTGTTTACGACTGCTGTGATTGGTCAGAGTAATTACTTTGGTTTTGGTTTTACGACACTCAATTGAAAACCGCTCTATCACAAAGTTCAATAAATTAATTTAGGTGACGTCACTAGAAAAGTGTGTTTTATTTATCGCTTTTTAAAAATAAAATAATACAAGTCTATTGGATTTTTTTCGAAGTCAATAAACTTAATCCAATGAACTAACTACGCAAGAATTAAACTTCGCACGCGGCCCATCGTAAAAAGAAAATGCAATCACTTTTCCAGAAATTGTACTTACACTTTGGCTCTAAATAACCTCTAACCTGCCAGTATAGAGCTTCTTGGTAGCTGACCTCAACAGAACTGATATCCATTTTCCATGGAAAGAAGTTGCACCTGACAAAGTCCTTCCAAACTTATAAAGCTTATAGAAAACAAATCCATGCATGCATGCATGCGAGCCGGTTTTAGCATTTTTAACTCCTTGCCATGTTGAAATCCATAAAAAGTGATTTTCCCAGAAGAGCATCCTTCTGTCCTTCAGCTACCGAAAACACACAACTTTGAATTCTACAGTATGCAACTATTTAATGTCTGAAAAGTTTGGATGGGCTGGCCCTCGATCGAGCAAAGCGACTTCAAACTTTTAGAAACGACGCTTACAAGAGATTGGAGTGGATGGTTGATTGGCATCTGTCCGGTAAGTTGAATTGTCCAGCCCCCTTTTTACCGCTTCAGTTGCAACATTTTGTGTTTTAAGACAGATGGAAATCTATGTATCCAGCCGCTGTGGTACTATATAACGTTCTTTGCTCAAACAGGACCATTTTACTTTTTTTTTCACATGCGAAAATACCACCGCGATGGTCGCCATTTTTTCAATTTGTTGACTCTGCCACGATTTGACGCACTGATTCAAGAAAGCGAGTCTTCCGGAAGTCAACCAGCTCACCGGAAAATGTTTCCGCATTGGTCCGCATTGTTACTAAAAATAACTTTTTTGCAATTAAGATATCCCAGCCAAGGCCCCTAGACTCCCTCTCTGTCCAATTATAATCTCTTGATATGCCATATACCATATTTTAAGATGCCTATGTGGGATTTTCAATGCGAAATCTTAAACGGACTAAATTTCACTTTTACTGATTTCTAAGTTTCTTGTTTATCGTTGTCATGGTAATATCGATTTTACCAGAAAATATATCTTGCCAAACTTCAATTCAAAACCAGTTAGTGGTGAAAATTTCACGTTGATCTGACTTGAAGAAGACCGCTTAAAAGCCGATTGAAAAATGTTGGTACGGTCTCCAGAAAACTGTATCGAACCACCTTAAAGAAATGTCATCACTGCGAGGATGATTTTTTCATTTGATTTCATTTCCGCAGTTTACTTCTATGATTTCTTATATATTCTCATTGTCATGTAAAAGAAGAATGTGACCAAATGTTTCACTTGAAACTTGTTTTTGTAGCCATGCGGGATATATGGATGTGCCTCTTCGTACATTCTCTCAAGGATTTCAGGTTTGTTGTCGTGCGAGGTGCACGCTCAAAGATTTGTCACCGTTTTTCTAATCTTTTCTAGTAGAATGTTGTTTTGGACTTTCTTCTTCCTAGTCTTGAAGATCAGGACCCCCCCCCCTAGCCCAGAAGTATAAGTCACTTAGATATTTACAGTGCACCCGGGCCCCTTGCTTCGTAGTTTTACCCAAGTTTCTGTATTTCGTATCAGTTTAATTTGTTATAATTTCCGAGATCCTTACCATGCAGATACAACTTTTATTTGTCTAGGAAAAAGTTGACGTTCTCCTCAAAACCCTGGTTCAGGCCCAGCCGACATTTGTAAGATGTATCAAGGTGAGTACTACTTAGCCTTCCTCTGTCACGCTTGGGGGTTTTGTTTGGTAAGGCTTTAAGAGGCTATGTTGCGAGGATTTTGATGGTGTTTGGTAAAAATGTGTAAAAAGTGTTGGTTAGTACCTCAACGTACCGTATTCATTTGGTTATAAAGCGCAGCAGTTTTTCTAAGAAAATCTGCTTGTTCACTCTAAATCTGTTCTAAACTTGGGGTGCGTCTTATAACCGAGAGTTTTCACATTACAAAATTTAACAAATTTGTCAAAGAACCTCATACGCGCGGACGTGAGTATTTTGTTAAAAAGTTGTAAAATTGACCTTCACATTGTCAAAATACCTGTGTTACAACAGCGCTTGCTATTTTATTGTTTATTTGGAAGCTTTCTACAAGGAAGAAATGCCTAAAACAAACGAAAAAAATCAAAGAAACGAGTCTGTAAAGAAGCCGCCATCATGGTTGACCTTAGTAACCAGGCTAAATAGGAGCACATGTTCAAGAAATTGCAGTTATTTAGGCCACATTTACATGGAAAGAGGATGACCCTAGTGCTAGGATGATCCGAGAAGGTTCATTTGGTTTACATGCATAAATGCGGCTTTCAGGATCAACTTTTCTTTTGGTTTACATGAAAAATTCGGCAGGATGGCCCCAATACCTTTGAGTTCGGCGCGGTTGCAAAGCAAGACGGCGGGCGACAATAACAAAAGCGAAAATAGCCCTGGGGCTCCCGAGACCGTTTACATGGAGCTAGGATGATCCTAGCGCTAGGACCAAATGTAACCCTTCGCATGTAAACTGAAAGCAGAAAACATGTTGCGCTAGGATGATCTTAGTGCTAGGATGATCTCCTTTCCATGTAAATAGGGCCTAAGCTTTTTTTTTTTTGCATTGAACGAACTGCGATTGAAAGTGTGATTCGTTTTCGATACAATATTCTATTTGAACATCGAAAGCAAGATGTAAAAGTGAATTCTTCGAGGTTTTTATATCAATTAAAAAGTCACGGGGAAAGAACTTGGAAAATTTAGCCTAAAATTGCAATCCATTTCCATCCTGGCCATCTTCAATACACTTATTTATAGTTTTAATGCGCTCATATGGTAGTTGCTAACAACTGGACCATTATTTTTAGGTTTTCTTTTCCTTCGATTCCATTATATGTTTTGGCTTTTCAAAGTGATGCTAATTGAAGTAATTTTTTATTATTTTTTTACAGATCAACGCCCGTGAAGAACCGTATTTTTTTGATCGTGGAATCGTCAGTCAGCAGATCCGAGTGTTGCAGATTTTTGAAACTCTCCAACTTCTGCAATCAGGTAGCTGGTGAATCTTATTTCACGGCGGAATGTTGCTATGCTGTTAGCATTTCTAATGACTGTCGCAATCTAACATCTAATCCTAAAAACACAGGAAAACGTGCGCTACACGCCAGGCGCGGGAAAGGCGTGTGTTACCCGCCATGATTGCTTTTAGTTTTGATGCTGATTGGTTAAAAAAACGCGGCATTTTTGCTGCGATTGGGTAGACCATTATACACCTGTACCTGTCCTTGCTTTAAAAAAGGCTTTTAAAAAAGGCTAAACGTGATATCACACGAAAGTTCCCTGGATAAACTGGCAAAAAGAACTGAGCTGTAGATATCCAATAAAAATAACCTTTTTATTTTCCAAGAGATTAACTTTGCCTGTTAAGACCACAAATACAATGTAGCTTCTTTCTACAATAAAATGACGTGTTTTGGGGAAAATGATAGTGGAATATTAAGACGAATGAAGATGTGGTTTTGTCAAAAGGCTGAATTGATAAGGTAAATTGGCTGCCGTAAAAAGATTAAAAAGCTTCGCTCTGACGAGGTTAGCGCTCGAAACGTCAGCTTTTTACTCGTGCTGGTACGGCAACGAGTTAAGATTTGTCATCCGTTTTTCTTTTTCTTTTTCTCCGTGTTTTCGTATCCACTTTTGTGCATCGCGTTAGATCTGGATACGAGAATACGCACGCATGTACTGCGAGAAAATTTTGAGCCCACGATACTTGGGATTTGGTGTGATGCAAGCAGAAACGAAACAAATTTGGGTTTTGTTTGTTGCTGTTTACTCGTGCCGGATACGGCAACGAGGTAAGGTTTCTTCGTGTTTTCGTCTCTCACTTGTTCATCACATTAAATCTAGGTACGAGAATACGCACTCATGCAAGCAGAAGCGAATCTAATTTTGGTTTTGTTAATTTGCCTGTTGCAGTTTTACGTCCCCGCGAGTAACGTACATTACCGGCACGAGTATAGGCTACGCGCAGCCTCTTGTTTAATTTTCATGCTTCACTCCACCACCGACGCAGCACCACAGTTTTTTATAAACTAATCCCTCTATTAAGATGAATGATTGACCAACCAGTGTCATTGTAGCATCCTGACTATTTCACATTTATTGTCGTGTTCCAGGCCTCGCGCATCGCATTCGTTTCCAAGTTTTCACCAGAAAATACAGCTTTGTGTCGCCTCGTAAGGTGCGCGGTAAGGAGGAGACGGGGTACGAGGACTGCAAAGCCATCTTGGAGACTCTGATGAAGAAGATTGACAGATCAAAGGGTGACGTCATGTTTGGCTCATGGTTACTGGGCAAGAGATGCGTGTTCTACAGGTAATAACTTCAGACTGTTCCCGTTTCTTTCTGGGTGTTTTTTTTTTTTCTCGAATCAATTGAAGAAAACATTACAGCTGTATACTCGAACTATAAAATGAATTCTCTTGTGTTATATTGACAGATGATATGTTGGTCGTATAATGTTTTGGGTCTCGGTCACTTTATTAACCCATGAATACGCGCAAGCGTAATGAACGGGTTATCGGTAACAGTGGCTAATTCACTCACTCACTCACTCACTCACTTACTCCTTCCATCAGCTGTAAACTTTTGACGTAATGCTTTGTTACGAATGCGTTTCGTAACAAGAACAGCGTGAATCCAGCGATAACAAAAACTGATTTGTTGTAAACGAATATAAACAACAATAAGCTTAAAGATGTTTTGCATTTGGAGTCTTTAATGCAACATTACTAGAAATACGTGTCTCGCAGAACCTCGCATCTAAAAGGATTTTCCAATCGAGACACTCGTTTTAATGCGTATCTACCGTAAAATAACAAAATTTAGTCTTAATTGAACATGTGTTCCTCGATGATCTCGTGGGCTAGCGCCGGGATTTACACTTGGGAGGCTCAGGTTCAATTCAAGCTCAGAACCTTTTTTTTTCTTTCCGAACTGGACATTTTTTTATTTATTTTTTATTTTATTTTGACATTATGGAAGTGATTTACTTTTTTTTTGCGTTCGTCAAAAATCCTTACGTTTAATTTAAAAAAATATCGAACCGTGTCAGTGTGAAAACATAAGCTTACCGCAATATTGCGTTACGTGTTAGCATTTCTTATTCACGGGTTGGCTCTTAGGATGTTTTGATTTTTACATTAGCCTTGTTTTCTTGCTTTCATAACACCGTTACGTTTTCCTGGCAGAAATTGTGAAAGACGATTCCTTTTTTATGATACAGATTGTATCCATTTCGCTTCGACTGTCATTTTTGTTAGTTCGTTTGTAATTTGCATTTCCCGATGAAGTATTGGCATCTCAAAGCTGTAGTCTTGTGTCATTTATCTACAGTTGTTGTTATATGGTCATTTTTTTGCTCTTATAACGCAACTTTAGCGAAAGCATCGCAAGAAAGTTGCAAAATACACGTGCGAGCAATTCACGATTGGTTTTAGTTTTACTTCTGATTGGTTAGGAAAGTGGCGCGAGATTTTTTTGCCAATCATAAAACGTAGCAATGTAAAACCAAAATAATTGCGAAATTACTTCAGACACAATTGAAAACCCCTCTTATATGAGTACCTTTGTTTATCGCAGTGAAGTAGTTAAACAAGAGTTAGAGCATCTTCTCGAAGTCCGCCAAGTGAATGCAGCAGTCAGAATCCAGTGCTGGATCAGAAGATGGATTTGCCGCAAGAGATGGCCAAATATCAAACGCTCACTTGAAATGCAGAAGAAAGGCCGTCACAGCAGCAGCAAAGCAAATCATAAGTGAGTAATGACGACTGGTCTGCGAAATCACTCTGAGAATAAGGGCTGGTTCGGCCACTAGCGATGTAATCGGAAGCGGAGTCGAGTCGCAAGCGTAAGGAGACTTACGTTCTAGTGTAAATAAAAAGTCGCAATCGGAATCGGAATCGGAAGGATCAGAAGGTTTCCTTTTTCTTCCGATTCCGATTCCAAGTTGCGGAAAGATTTGTGTTGGTGTGGCCGTTTGGCCAGGACTTAAGACGCATTACAGAATATTTCTTTAGAAAAACAATTAACTGTAGGGAAGCTACAATTTACTAGCTTTCTGACCATTCACACAGGTCCAGATTTCTTTGGCATCGAAAGAAGTAGGGAAAAAGCCTAATCATGCTTCAAATGTAGAGTTGTAAACGACCTTATCCGGTGAAATTTTAGCTCATATTTATCTGGTGACGCGTTTCTTTTCTATCCATAGTCATGTTCGTAGATCGGTGTCGCCGTCGGACGAGCTTCGTGTGGACACAAAAACAGCCGATCAGTCATGCTGTCTGTACGGACTGGACATGGTAAGTTGGATTTCTCACTACTACTGCTCAGTCTCCTCTCAGTTTTAAGAACTTGTTAAACTTAGTAACCCAGGTAAATTTACCTCTTTTTATGTAATAATTATTGGGTGGTAAAAGCGCTAATCACCCATTTATTCTTTGTAAAATTTTAAGTTTTTAAAAGAGCATTGCACAAAGAGTATGTAGTATCAGAAACTCGTAAGCTTCTGATAGTATATCAGAGAAAGTAATTGCGCTATATAATATTAGGAATTGATTTTTTTAGCTCGATTAGAGAATAAGGCTCATGTGCTAATGAGGCAATAATTATAAACAAAGATTCGCCTTTTGACGGAGCGTAAAACAGTCGCATTTTTAGCCTTACACACTCCAGAAAGCGAGTGAGAACGACCCTTTTCCTTCTACCCTCACGAGCTTTTTCCCCCGTTGATAACAGTTCATGAACTTCATGATGGTCAGTTAACTACTTGAAAACGTATGAGGGTATAAGGCCAAACGAGAAAAAACGTTTGAACTATTATCGATTGTAACGAAAATTTGAGCAAATTCGAACTATTCGAGTTTAAATCTCAGTTGTCAAACAAAGTTGTTTATCGCTTGCAGGAGACACCCCCGCCTCTGCCTAAAAGCCGACCATACACTGTGATGGGTAACATGAAGATGGGATTCCCACAGACTCGCATCATGAAAGTCGATTATCCAGGTAAGGAAGTGGATTGACAAATTTTAAAATCTCCTTGCACAGCTTAACAACTTTACAGAACCACAGGGAAGTAATACTCAATATAGCTTTCATCTGAATGGTCCCAAGGTGGGATTTCATCCACAGACCCAAAAGTTAGAACCACCTTGTACAGCATAATAAACAGCACCACAGGAAAGTACTGCTCATTAGCTTTCACTTGAATGGTCACACTTTAGGAGTCAGATTTTAGAGCCATCATTCACAGCATAAACTATACCACAGGATGGTACTGGTCTGCACCTTCCATTTGAATGGTCATACTTTTGGAGTCAGAAGGTAGAGCCAACTTATACAGCATAGGTAATAAAAATACCTTGGAAAAGTACTGCTCAGTAGCTTTCAATTGGAAAGTAGTGCTCAGTAGCTTTCAATTGGAAAGTACTGCTTAGTAGCTTTCAATTGGAAAGTACTGCTCAGTAGCTTTCAATTGGAAAGTACTGCTCAGTAGCTTTCAATTGGAAAGTACTGCTTAGTAGCTTTCAATTGGAAAGTACTGCTCAGTAGCTTTCAATTGGACAGTACTGTTCAGTAGCTTTCAATTGGAAAGTACTGCTCAGTAGCCTTCAATTGGAAAGTACTGCTCAGTAGCTTTCAATTGGAAAGTACTGCTCAGTAGCTTTCAATTGGAAAGTACTGCTCAGTAGCTTTCAATTGGAAAGTACTGCTTAGTAGCTTTCAATTGGAAAGTACTGCTCAGTAGCTTTCAATTGGAAAGTACTGCTCAGTAGCTTTCAATTGGAAAGTACTGCTCAGTAGCTTTCAATTGGAAAGTACTGCTCAGTAGCTTTCAGTTGGAAAGTACTGCTCAGTAGCTTTCAATTGGAAAGTACTGCTCAGTAGCTTTCAATTGGAAAGTACTGCTTAGTAGCTTTCAATTGGAAAGTACTGCTCAGTAGCTTTCAATTGGAAAGTACTGCTCAGTAGCTTTCAATTGGAAAGTACTGCTCAGTAGCTTTCAATTGGAAAGTACTGCTCAGTAGCTTTCAATTGGAAAGTACTGCTCAGTAGCTTTCAATTGGAAAGTAAGTAGTAGGGTAAAAACGCACCTGGGCCACTTCTAATTAACCCCAAATTTCACACAATTTGGCACATTTTTCTTTCCTCAATCATTCGCTAAAAATCAGCAATTCTAATCAATTCCATCTAGTGTTTCATTTAACATAACTTAACCTTTTCTGTTCAGTTCTAGCAACTTCCTAATTTGTTGAATTTGGGGGGAATGATTTTTGTAATTTTTCTGTGAAATTTGGGGTTAATTAGAAGTGGCCCAGGTGCGTTTTTACCCTACTACTTCCGCTAAAATTTAACACAAGATTTTTGCCAAGTTCCCAAATTCCAAGGTCAATTCCAGTGTGGAAAATCTTCCACAAAATGAAAAAAAAACTGCATTTTTCAACTACTGCAAAGTTCCATCTGTGAAAAAAGTTTCTCCGGAAAAGAAAATGTTTGATTCCGAAGATGAAGATGAAGATGAGGAAATAGATGACACTCCTGAAATCATTCAAGAAACATATACAACAATATGGCATTCTCACAAAAATCTCAGACTGGAACATTTTAAAGATGTCATCCGTAAAAATCAGGGGAAAAATCAAATTCCACTCAAAGATCTCGAGTTTTATCAAAAAGAAATTCTCTCCCAAATTCCCCTCCATGAAATCACAAGAAAAAAAGTCAGGGAGTTTGTTAAAGCTTCCAAATGGAAAAAAGTCAATGGCAATGATCATGAAATTTTCAATCACATAACAAATCACGATGGGAATGACTATGAGCATCTGGAAAAGTTCCTCATTGACGATTTTAAATATTTCTCACTGGCATATGATGATCTTCATCTCAAGCGAAAAAAGTTTCTCAATTTCAATCAAGTTCTTTTCTCCCTGTTGAAAAAGAATGGTTTCAATCCAAATGAAGATGATTTTAAACTGCTTATTCTTCCATCAAAAAGGGCAGAACAGGAAAAAATAATCCAAACAATCTTTAAAAAAAATAATTGGAAAGAAAATGGAAGCTAGCGAAGCAGCGAAGCAAACAATGAGTGATCATGAAAATTGTTCCACCTGCTCAGAGGAGGAAGAAAGGAGCGGAGCAATGAGTGAAAATGAAACCCCCACAACATCTGATGAGGAATTTATTGTTTCTGATTCGGAGATGGAAGAAGCAGAGCAAAATGAAGAAGAGGAAGATACAGTAGAACTCCTCTTTGAATCATTTGTCAACCTTCAAGAGGAACATAAGATTCTCAAAAATAATCTCCAAAAACAAAGTTGTCTCCTCTGGGAAATCCATCAGGGATTGAAAGAAAAAAAGTGAAGCGAAGCGAAGCATGTTTTGGAATGAATATGAATGTAAAACATTTATATTCTGTCTCAGAGATTTTCCACATCACTCAGTGGAACCCAAGAATTGAATCCAACGGGATATCCTTTCCATTTAACCAAGGCTTTCTTTTTCTTCTGATCGCGGCGAATAACCTTTTCAATGCGAAACACGCTTTGGTTTGTCCTTTGGAGTTCCGCTTCGTAAAATGATCCAGTTATTTTTTCTCCCAACAGATCGACTAACCTGTATGTCACAGGATTTGTGTTCAAAACCTCGTCGACGACAAATATCTCCTCTGTCCAGTTCGGGGTGAAACCTTTGTCGAATATCTTTCGTTTGTATTTTGAAATTCGAACTTTGTCGCCGATTTTGAATTTTGCTGGGTTGTGTTTAGCATAAATCATGTCTCCGAAAAGATTAGCAAAAACCTGTCTTTCATTTTTCTGTTTGCTTGCCTCTGCGGGTGACATCTTAATGCTTGAATGATAAGTTTTATTATATTGATCCACTAACCTGTCCAGTTTGTCAAAGAAAATTGTATTATTGTTAGCAGAAAACATCCGGAAGAGTTTCTCCTTCATCGTCTTGTTCCAACGTTCAACCACAGATGACTTTTCTTCATTCTCTGTGGTATACAATTTTATCCCATTCTTATCCAGGAGATTCTGCATAGTTCTATTGAAAAATTCACTTCCTTTGTCTGTCCAAAGCATCTTCGGTTTTCGCTCCCTGAATATTGATTGGAAAGCATTGGCAACTGTTTGCCCTCGCTTGTCTTTCAGGGGATGAATCCAACTGAATTTTGAGAAAACATCGATCACCATCAGGAGATATCTTATTCCCTTGTTCCATTTTGAATATTTCCCCATCTCAACCAGATCAGCTGCCCAAATGTTGTCAATCCCATATGAAATAACTCTTCTCTTTGGAAATCTTCTCCTTATTGGCTGGTGAAGTTCATTTGCTAGATTTTGAGTCCAGCCTTCACTCAAAATCTTTTCCTGTTTAAAACACCTAAACCAGCGGAGCGGGTCGAGGCGAAGCCGAGACCAAGTTTTTGTTTTGCGTTGATTGTGTTTCTTGCTAAAGCATGTCCCCACTGTCTTTCTTTCCAGGGAATAGCATCCAATGCGGCAACCATCTTTCTGTCTGCTTTGTTTTTACATTTGCGTGGATCTGTCTCGGCTCCGCCTCGGCTCGCTTTGCTCGCTTGTTTTGCGCAGATTGAATAATCCACATCGTGTTGCATAGAAACTGCATCTGTTTTTCCTGTTGGTTGTTGCCAGATTTCCAGAATCTTTCCAGTGTCGTCAAATCTGACTTGCTTTTCCAATGGGTTATACGGGCCGGTATAGTTATGTCCGGGGAGAGTGAATCCTCCTTTTGGCCTGGGAAGTTTTCCAATCAAAGCATGAGCATCAATCCCGCGACCGGATAAGGGATCTAATTTCTTTGAAATGTCACTTGTAAATGCGTCCAATGCTTGATCAAGATATTTATTCACCGCACCTTTAATCTTTTGTTTGGCAAAATCTGATTTAACCGCTTTGGATAATCCAATGCGACCAAGATTAGTCAATCCTTTCACGCCGCTTTTTAAGGCAATTTCACCGAGTGAATGACTGCCGGCTATATCGAAAAAGCCCCCACCTTGTGAGGGCAGACTTAGTTTCCCGAACTTTTAACAAATCTTGTTTTCTTTATTCCGCATGAAGCGCAATGGCAGAAAAACATCTTTCTCCCATTTTTTGCAGTCATATATCCGGATGGTTCAACGCAACCAGTGACTCTTTTTTCTTTGACGCAATATGATTCCATTTTTAATTGAAATAATCTTTTATGAATTTCTCATTTTGCATTGTGTCAGTTAAACTGAAAGGTTGGAGAATATCATAGAAATCTTTTCCCTGCGACCATTGATGTAGGAAGAAGAGGCAATAATACCCGCAAAGAACACTGTTGATGTTTTGATACTGACTGCTGTTCCAAATTACAGGTTTGGAACTTTTAAATTCTTGTGGAAATCCCATGCCGAAACTATCAAAATACCACGTGAATTTTTTCCCCGGAGCGCAAGCAACCCAATGAGTTCCTGCATTTTTCAGCGAATCAAGGTTAATGATGCATGGGCTGTGTTTTTTCGGCATAGCTTCATCCCTTGCAAATATTCCTTTGAAATTAGGAATCCCCAGATATTCAATCCAATTCAACAGATCAATATTTGACAGCGGTTTAATTATAAATTTGGGTTTCGCTTCGCTCAGCTTCACAGTATTGCTCCGAGAATTGGGATGTTGTTGAATGGACTTTTCGATCCCAGCAGAAGTCCTTTGCCTTTTTTTGATTTTTTTTTTCCCATTCCAACAGAGTTTTTCCAACTTCCAATGAATGGAGGAGGTCTTGCCCAAGGAGCCCCCAGTCTGGGAGCACCTTTTCCTCCTTTTGGGCGTCCAACTCTGGGGGCACCTTTTCCTCCTTTTGGTCTGCCAACTCTGGGAGCTCCTTTTCCTTTTGGGCGTCCAACTCTTGGTGCGCCTTTCCCAAACAGGTTTTTCACCATATCAATCGCAAGTGGGATTCCAATGGATGCTAGAATAGCACCTAATGCTCCACCAGATTGTTTTGCGGTTGGTTTCATCACAACTTGTCCTCCTGATTGCAGGGCAGTTAAAATATCTTGTTTCTGTTTATTTGTCAACAAATTTTTATTGTCAATCAGTTTCTGAATTTTATCTTGAGGGATGAGAAATCCACCAACTTGACCGCCGCTTCCACTTATCTTTTTAACTATTTGACTTGCTCCTTCACTCGCCAAACCAGCAAGTGCTGATAATCCTAGTGTTTTTCCTAGGGTGGGTACCAATGTTTTCACTAAAGGAACAACAGCAGAAAATAGACTTCCACCTTGTTTCATCACTTTTCTGATTTGAGCTTTTGTTATCTTCACTTCAACTCCTTTTCCCAGAGATTTTGCTTTTGTGATTCTTTTAATTTGATTGGCTGTCAGCATCAGCTCATCGCTTCCACTTGTTTGATTTCGTTCCAATCTCAGGGTGATAGGCATATTTGTTCTGAATGCTCTTCCAAGCTTTTGTTTTTGCCCTTCAGACAAATTTACTTTGTATGGGTGATATGTTGTCATTTTTAATGATAACATATGTTTTTCACGCGGCTCCGGGCTCCGGGCTTCGCTTCGCTTTGCTTCGCTCAGCTCCGCTTTAGGCAATGACCAGCTCATTTCCAACTTTATCAATCTTAGCTGTTTCCTCATAAAGAACGACTGCGTGCACATTGAAGGCTGCAGCTGCATTGGCATTCAGTGTATATCGAAATATCAACTGTTTGGGATCTCGTGTTGGTTTTTCAGCTTGGTAAGACAAGTCGAAATAAATGAGGCTATAAAGTGATTGAAAGTTAGCCAGATTCAGTTGTGTTCCAGTGTTAAAGTCATTTTTCCTCATTGCATAAGCCATGACATCATTGAAGATTCTGACTTTTGATTCTGTGTCATAGTCAGTTTCAGGGTAAAACACTCCATTTCGATACTCTAATCTGCAAGTTGACAGGGATGAGTTTGCATTTGCTGCATTCAGCTTGAAAGTGTTAAAGAGATATGGGTTATCTTCTGCAGGGTCATCATTGGGTGGAGCTGCTCTTTTCAGCCAGACAAAAATATGCTTTACATTGTCAATGCTCGCTGAAATCTGGAAGAATCCTGATGATTGTGCAGGAGCTGATTGTTCATATGTTTCTCTCAGATACTTCCACTGCGATTCTTTCAGGAATGAACTGACAAATTTATCATAAAGAGAATCTTTTGGTGTTAATCTCGGCACCCAAAGCAAAAATCTGTTGATAACAACTCTTCCAGGATCTGTACCATTTGCCATATGAATCAATTCAGAATCCTGTTGAAGATTAATTTCGAATTGCAGCTGCATTGGGACTAACATCCTGTCTTCCAGTTCCTCGAAAAAGGAGAAACGATTCAGGGGGATAATGCAATTAACATCTTTTGCCCCTCCAGTTCCATCGTTGTTAACTGCTTGAGTTTGTATTCTTCTCGCTTCAAATCCTGTGTTATTCGCAGCAGTTGTTGCATTTACATCCAGATACCAGAAACTGTTTTTTGCTACTGATCTGCTGAAGTCATCTGAGTATTCCAACAGATTTTTAATAAAAGTAACTTTATGCAGATTGTCAGGTTCGTAAACGATCTTCCCTGCAGATCTGATTGTCATGTGTTTTATCAGGGAATGAGAGCCATTCAACACTGTTATCCTATCAGCAGCAGCATATCCAGCACCGTCTGCTATTTTCTGGAGTTGAAATTGCACTTCAAAATAAGCGTTATGCCAGTCATAAAACGCTGATCTGTCATTGATGGTGAATTTATAACCATTTTTTGTTTGTGCTTGCCCATTTGCTGGGGCTCTGATTGTGTCATCCAACTGAAATCTTACAAGTTCATTTCTTTGGAGATATTCATTCGATCGAAAAGCCATTTTGATAGATTATTTTAAATTCCTTGGCCACTGATTAATCTATTCAAGATATCATTTGCACTTTCTCCAGAAGTTGAAGTAGGGAGTGAAGCTGAGAGTGAAGCTGAGAGTGGTTTTCTTCCTCGTTTCGCAGATGGTTTTCCAATCTTCATATTTCCCAGTTTTTTCATGATCAAATCACCTGATTTTTCAACTGCCATTTTGCCCACTTTTTCTCCAGCGTGAGAAATTCCTGCATCCAAAGCTTTTTTCGCAAATGGTTTCGCAACTTTCTTGAGAATTCCTTTCATGGCCGGTCCTGCCATCTTTTTCAGTGGCTTGAAGATGGAATCAAAAATGATTCCTGTTCCTTTGTGCTTATAAACAAACTTCCCCAGTTTGGGGTGATAAACTCGAGAAAATTCATATGCTTTCATTTTAGATTCGTTTTTTTAATATCAGCGAGAAAGCTGTGTCTGCTCCATTCAGGTTAACAATTCTTCTTTTCCCGTCTGTGATATATATCCGAATTGAGCTGATCGTGTTTTTGTTCACAGGACAGAATGCTATTTTTATGGGTTCACGCTCAAAACTCCATGATGACTGCAGAACAGATGTGGAAAAGGAATAGATGATATCAGTCTCTTCCCCATCTACAAGTGAATCATTTGTGAGATCACAATGAATGTTCAACATATCAGTATCTTGACTGAGGTTTGGAACTTTAGGGCCAATATTAACTTTCTCCTTCAGAATCTTTTTATCAAACCCCACAAGATCATGGAAATTTGATTGGGTGAAATCCAGTTGATAATTTTCAGCCAATGTGATTGTCACTCTGAAAGTTTCATTGCTGAAAGCTAGATTGATTGGAAAAACATCAGCTCCGCCATCAGATTTCACCACTGTTGCTTTCTGGATGAAATCATTTATCCCAGTATACCCCCAAACTCCAGCAGGAAACGCAATATCAGAAAATGTTTTCCCACCATCGGAAGAAAACCTGATCAGTTGATTTTCATATTGAGGATTGATGTTATACCACGTAAAACTCATATTAATGATTCGTTTCAACCCAACAACATATTGTTCATTCGGATCAAGAATAATTTGACGATTAAATTTTGTTGTAAAATCTGCAGGTTTGTTTAGTCTGTTCTTAACGGCGTAAGATGACAAGACGATTTCTCTTTCCATTTTATGTTTTGAAATAGTTTTTGAACAGCTTTTCATGCTGGGATTTGTTGATAATTGACTCTTTCAGGAGAAGATCAAGAATGCCCACTCCAGTGTTTCTGATTGCCAGATTTGTGTTTCCAGCAAGGATGGAGCCAATGATAACCTCCAGTTTCTTGAGAAGTTCTTTGGGATTGGAGAAAAAACGAACAGAACCACCTTTTCTCTCCCAGGCGTTCCGCTTTCTTCTTTTCAACCCAGAGCCTGAAAATGTTCCCATTTTTTCTTTGTAATGCCTCAAGTAGTCATTTATTGCTTGGAATGAACGATCTATTCCTTGATGCTGTATTTGCTTCTGCTCTGCAGTTATTTCTCCCCTGTTAAACTTTTTAGTCCAAGACGCTTTATACCCTTTCAGTTGATTTTTCCGATGATTTGCAATCTTAAGAATGTTGTTGAGATAATTGTTTTTCCGCTGCGCTGAGACGTTCTCCTTGAGAACTTCTTCCACTGTATCATAATCAGCAAGATTCAAATTTGTCAAAATCTCATTTGCTTCTTCCTCAAGGACTTTTTCATATTTAGGAGGATCATCTTCTTCTTCTTCTTGAAGTGAGGGATCGGGATCTTCTGCCATTATTTCTTCATATGTTGGTGGAGTTGCTGGGATTTGTTTAGCTACTTGCGGCGTAACAATCTCATCGTCAAACAAACCGCCAACATCCATCTCTTCAAATGGATCGACTTCTGGATAATAATCTATGCCTGGATCGACTTTTGGCTTTCTCCTCCGAACTGGCAAAGCTGGCTGCCTCAAATTCGACGCAACAACCTCATCTAGTTTTGCTGTTATGGGTTTGAACATTTTTGCCAGTCCAGTTTGACTTGTCTCTTCACCCAACTTTTTCTGGGTGATGACATCGTGAACAAAGTTGATTTTTTTCCCCAAAGCAGATTTGCTTTTGGCCATTTCATTCCATTTCAATAAACTCATTTTAAGTCCACAAACATGAATTTGGATGAAGAACATGATGTTAAACAAGATGTTCATCTGAATTTGTCTTCTGGGAAATAAAATGAAGATTCCAAATTATGATTGTCAGGATCCAATCACAAACTTTCGACAGTTGCAACCTTTTATGCCTGATCGAACTTTCAGAATGTTGATCTGTGGTCCGTCAGGATCTGGAAAAACAAACGTTCTCCTGGATATGATTTTGAGATTGCTTTTCTACGATAAAATTTATCTCTATGCGAAAAATCTGGATCAAGCCAAATATCAACACCTGATGAAAACATTTCACCCAATCAGCAAAGAAGCTGGATATAACATCATTGAAGCATCCCAGGATGAAATCATCCCAGTTTCTGAGCTGTCAGGGGAGAATCAAAAACTGGTTGTTTTTGACGATTTTGTTTGCGAGAAAAACCAAAAGCCATTGGTTGACTATTTCATCCAAGGCAGACACAAAAATTGTTCTGTGATTTATTTGTCACAAAGTTATTTCCAAACACCAAAAGATATCCGCTTGAATTGTTCACATCTTTGCATTTTTGAATTACCCAGCAACAGAGAAATTACTACGATCTGCAGGGAAAATAATATTAAGAAAGAAGATTATTTGAAAGCCACGCGTGATCCGTTTTCTTTCCTCTATGTGGATAAGCCGAGGAAATTCATGGCTAAAAACTTTGATGAAAGACTTTAAAATGAGCTACTCAAATGGATTGCTTTCTGAAACAACAAGCACCTCACATGGAGGACGAGATGGAAGAGATGGATTGCCAGGAGTTGGTTTTAAGCTGACATCCACAGGAGATTATGATATGCAAAATAAAAAGCTTGTCGATCTTGCAGAAGGAACTGGAAACTCTCACGCAATCACAAGGCATCAGCTAGACACAGGACTTGCTGAGAAAGTCTCAAATCCACTCCAAAATCATCTTGACGCTAACTATCACTCAATCGAAAACGTTCAACTTGCTGGAGATAATGATGCATTTCCATTGTTTCATGCAAAACAAACTTTCATGGCAACTGATGGGAGAGAATTTTCTGCAAAGAATCAAAAGATCACAAATCTGTCAGCAGGAACAAACAACTCAGATGCAATCAACAAGCAACAAATGGACATAAGCTTACTTCAAGCGAAAGTCAACTCATTGCAGGTTGACGGTTCTTCCCATATGACAGGAGACTTAGATCTCAGGGGAAAGAAACTGATTCTTCCTGGAGAGATCGACATGGATCGAAAGTTGATCACAAATCTGGATACAGATGAAAACCAAGATCTTTCTGCTGTGAATATGATTACTTTGAAAAAGTTTCATCCAAACACACCTGCTCCAACGCATGAAGTAACGAAAGACATCGATCTGAAAGAACTTTTCCATGTCACACAATCAAAACAGCAGACTTATGAGGATCTTTCCGCAAACTATAACAATCTGATCTCCTATGATGATGCAAAGAATGTTTTTGTCAGCAGGAAAGAATCATTTCCAATGGAAACAAGCTTGGATATGGGAAATCATTTCATTTATAACGTAAAAGATCCAACAGCAATCGATCAAGCAGTCAACAAAAAGTTTGTGGATTACCAAGTAAAACAACTTCACTCATCAATCAATTCTTTTACCTCTAGCACTCTTTCTCTTTCCGGAGGAACCATGACTGGTCAAATTGATATGGGAGGAAAAAGACTTATTGGACTTCCTGCCGCTCCAAGCGGAGTCAATGAAGCAACATCGAAGAGTTGGGTAGAATCAGAGATTGCGAGTGAAGCAACTAAAACAGAAAACGACTTAAAAAAATTTGTGAATGAAACGTCAATCTCTCCAGCTGGAAATCTGAAAGATGCATTTCATTTTCTCATGGATGATGCGGGGGGATCTTTCAATGGACATGATCTGCAAGTTGTAGGCATTGTGGATTTCCCGTTTTCTCCGCATCATTTCAACAAAAAAGCGTTTCAGCTGAACATTGGGAAAGATTCCTCAAATTTATTTTCTGGAAGAATAGGATTTAATATGCGAAATCTGCCTCAAGGAGAATACACACTTGTTGTTGAGTTCTTCCCCGTTTCCATGACGAATGTTTCAGTTGATGCTGTTTCCACGAGCTTGAATATTAATCAGCAGTCAACAAAGAAGTTTTCAAACTATTCTCAATCAATCATTCACATGCATAAATGGCAAATTTCTCCACCAGAATTCGTCTTTTTGGATTTGAAATCGCAGGGAACAGCAGACGCTCCTTCAATCGGAACAACTCATTTGATCGTTTATGGAATTTCTGGATTTCATGCAGATGTGCCCAGTTCTGTTTATGATTCTCCCTTTATCTTTGACTCAGGGAAGATGGTTATGCAGAGAGACTTGGATTTAAATGGACAAAAGTTGCTGAATTCAAATTTAAGCAATAACTTTATGTTGATTGGAAGATATAGAAAATCATCAGGAGACGGCATAAATGTACTTTTCGATAATTATTTTAATGATATAGTCATCCCCATCCGATGTAAATTAATCACAGCGTTTACTCAAATTTTATCAAAAGCATCTTCTTTTCCACAACTAACTTTATATCTCCCAGATAAAAAATCACAAAGTGGAACTCGTTTTAGCAGTGATAATAGAATTCAAACATTCACGTTTTCAACTGTTGTTTACAAAGCAGGAGAGTTATTTTCAGCAAGAATAGATGATCGATCAACTAATATCGGGGCTGCCCAAATCACATTTCTTTTTGAAAAAGCTTAAAAAATGAACCGTAAAAAAAGCATCTTTAATTTCAATCATATCGATCTCAACATTGGAGAAGAAAAACTGGAAGAGATCAAACAACTCTATCGCTTTTATCATAAAAGATTTTGGTGTTTGAAAAGAGCTCACAAACATTTCAAGCGAATGAATTTGTTTGTGAATTTGACATCTTCCGCTCTTGTTGCGATTGGCGCAATTGCTGGAGGAGTGACAATGAATCCTGTGATTTTGGGAGTGATTTCAGGTGTAGGACTGATCATTAAAACAGGGAATGAAATGAAGAAATATGGAAACAAGATTGAAATGACAAAGTTCGCGTTTACAACTTACGAGAAAACATTGACTGATCTGCGTTTTGCTTTGAGGAGTGGAATATTTGATCGAAATGAATTTCTTCCAGCAATGGAAGCTATTGATGGAATTGTGATTGATTTAGGATTGGATTTGGAGAAGTTTGAGAGAAAATATGATTTACTGTTTTGAATGATTTTTCATTTCTGGAGGAAATGAAAAACCCATACAGTGGCAAATGACAAAAGATGTTTCTGCTAAAATTTATCAGGAGAATATTTTTGTTTTTCATTGAAAAGTTCATCCAGGGTAAAAAAAATAAAAAAATAAAAAAATAAAAATAAAAAATAAATTTTCACAGTCTCCTGAAAAAAAAATAAAAAAAATGAAAAAAGATGTTTCTGCTAAAATTTATCAGGAGAAGATTTTCATCCCACATTTGAGATAAATGACAAATGAAAAACCCGCACAGTGGCAAATGACAAAAGATGTTTCTGCCAAAATTTATCAGGAGAAGATTTTCATCCCACATTTGAGATAAATGACAAATGAAAAACTCAGTTCTTGATAAACAAAACTCGTAGCCAATCTCCCTCCTCCTCCCAAAACTGACCTCGAGCTCGGAACCTCCATTGTCCTTGTGGGAGATAATAATTGAAATCTTCTTCGCTGGGAAAAGATCCATAACAACGTTCATGAAAAAACTGAGCAAAATCCTCATAGTTTTTCACAACTCCATAGTCAAATGAATCTAGGTTGAAGATTACTTGTTTATCATTTTCTCCAGCCAATCTATCCACACTGCTATCTTCCCATGGAGTGAATTCATTGAAGGTGTTTAATATGCGCTTCCAATTTTCAAGGAGCTTGCCCCTCGAAACTTGCTCTTTTATAATCCATTCTTTCTCCGCTTTTTCTTCTATTCTAGCGATATTTTCATCTATTTCCTTTCCTCGTCTTTCATTATATTCCTTTTGTTCCTTGGTTGAGAGCTTGAACCAATCGTTGACAGCCAGAGCCTGCATTTCCCTACTATCTTCCTCCTCAACAGGAAAAGGAATTTGATCTTGTGGTTGAGGGATTGGTGGAATTCGTGGTTGGGGAATGGGTAGAATTCGTGGTTGAGGGATAGGTGGTTTCCTTCGTGGTTGGGGGATTGGTGGTTTCTTTCGTGGTTGGGGGATTGGCGGAACTTGATTTTCTTCTTTTAACTTTCGTGGTTGGGGAACGGGTTTGAGAGGAAGAGATGGTGGTGTTGGTTTCTCAACTTTTTCCACTTTGAATTTTTCTCCATCACTTCTTCGTGTGAAACTGTTTCTCCCACTTTTCAACGCATTGCGAATGGTTCCTGAATCAATTCCCAGTTCCTTTGTAGCTGCTGAAACACTGGGAAAAATGGTTGTTGTTGACGATGATGAAATACGGATGGGGATGGACTGAATCTTCTTTGGAGTTGGCGTTTCATCTTCCAACCAGGGATCGACCAACGGTCCTTTCTCAAAGGTTCTTGACAGGAAGAATTTCTTCCCATCTTTTTTAACATAACGACCTTCATAATTGCAAAATCTATTGAAGGAGGCATAGATTGCCTGACGAGTCACTCCAATCCACTGAGCCATCTCAGACATTGTTTCAAAAGTTTTCAGGGGTGGTCCGTTGGGAGAATCATGAACTGCCAATCGATCCTGAGTTTGATTCACAACCCTGACTTCTCTGCCTTGGAGCGTGAAAACATTCTTCCCTTCATTGATTGCCTTGTTGAGAGTTTTTGGAGTGAACTTCATAAATCTTGCAAGAGCCGCCTGTGAAGAAAATCTTTCACTGAGGCGTTCTTTTGAGAAAGCATCTATCAAAACCCACATTTTGATAGGTGTCAAAAAATGAAAAGAAAACCACAAGAATGTTCTCAAAGTTTTCTGAAAAAAGATTTTGTGAAATGATTTTCTGGAGAAGATTTCCAAATGGATTTTGTGAAATGATTTTCTGGAGAAAGATTTCTATCCCACATTTGGGGTTTTGTTAAATAATTTACCCCACATTTGGGATTTTGTCAATCTTTTTCCCACCAAAAAGTTTTCTAACCCGCACAGTGGCAAATGACAAAAGATGTTTCTGCCAAAATTTATCAGGAGAATATTTTTTGTTTTTCATTGAAAAGTTCATCCAGGGTAAAGAAATTTAAAAATAAAAAAAATAAAAACAAAAAATAAATTTTCACAACCTCCTGAGGAAAATAAAAAATGAAAAAAGATGTTTCTGCCAAAATTTATCAGGAGAATATTTTTTGTTTTTCATCCCACATTTGAGATAAATGACAAATGAAAAAACCCGCACAGTGACAAATGACAAGATGTTTTTCTGCTAAAATTTATCAGGAGATATATTTTGTTTCATTGAAAAGTTCATCCAGGGTAAAGAAATTTAAAAAATCAAAAACAAAAAACAAAAAAACATTTTCATCACAGCTTCCAGAAAAAAACCACAAATAACAACCTCTACAGTGACAAATGACAATCTTTCCAGTGGTAAATTCAGGGGAAAACAAAATCAACCTCTACAGTGACAAATGACAACCTCTACAGTGACAAATGACAATCTTTCCAGTGGTAAATTCAGGGGAAAACAAAATCAACCTCTACAGTGACAAATGACAACCTCTACAGTGACAAATGACAAAATGATTTTCTGCTAAAATTTATCAGGAGATATATTTTGTTTCATTGAAAAGTTCTTTCAGGGTAAAGAAATTTAAAAAATCAAAAACAAAAAACAAAAAAACATTTTCATCACAGCTTCCAGAAAAAAACCATAAATGACAACCTCTACAGTGACAAATGACAATCTTTCCAGTGGTAAATTCAGGGGAAAACAAAATCAACCTCTACAGTGACAAATGACAACCTCTACAGTTACAAATGACAAAATGATTTCACATCACAGATGTCAAATCAAACTTCATCTTCATCTTCATCATCCTCATTTTTATCCTCATATTCATCAAAAGCTGAGGCGGTTTGCACTATCTCCTCCACAAGAACTTCATCCACAATCGCTGTGATAGATTTTACATTTCCGCAGAAAAGATGTTTGATAGAAAAAACAACTTGCCCAAAAAGTGGCATGGAGATAAGTTCTTTTTGTTTCAAGATAGGCTTCTTCTTCCCGTTGGACAACTCCCAGAAACGACAAGAGAAATCTGTTTTAGGGATTTTGGAGGGATAAATCTTGGCGAAAATCTTTACCTGCTCAGATTTATCCACTTTCAAGAGAGTGAAATCTTCAGCATGATACTTAGCAAAAGATGGAGAAAGTTTCTTCACTTCCGGTTGTTTTTTCATTGCAGCTGAACGAAGATGAGCTTCCAGAACGCGGAAAAAAGAGATGTTTTCTTCAGGGAGATTGATCCCCAGTGAAAAAGAATCTCCTTCATGAGCAAAGATTTTAAACTTTGTTTGGAGTTTCAGTTGAAGTTTTTTGTCATCGAGAGAGCAGGGGAGAAGACAATATGAAATCTTTCCAGAGGTTCGTTTTTGAGGATCTTGGAGAGTGATATCGGGAATGGAAATTTTTTCAGGATTCATTTTTCTTGGCGGAGATAAAAAAATCATTTTATATCCAAATCCATTTCTCCATAAACTGCCTATCTTTTTCAGTTTTTACTGGAAGAAAACCAGTAGCCATATCAACAGCTTTCTGAAAGTTCATTTCCATTTCAACTCCTTTCATCCATGCGATTTCTTCCTCCGTCAACCCACATATTTTGTGAAAGCTGGGATGAATCCAAGTTGCATGATTTTTTATTTCAGCCAGTGGGATCTGAGTTTCTTTCACAGAATAGTAATCTTTTCCATCGATTATGAAAAGTTTTTCTTTGTTTATTGCTTCACTCATTTTTTATCCAATGGAGAAAAAAATTCAAAACGTGGCTTGCATATTTTCAGTGCATTTATTCATACCAGCCTGAATGTTTGAGAAAACTTTGGAGATTCCTTTTCTTGCACGAGCATGCATAAATTTTTCAGCCGTATCTTTCTCTTTTATTAAATCGAGAAACTTTTCCAGTCTGGGAGATGCCCAAGTGACTTCATGAGATTTTTCAGTTGAATCCAGAAAATGAGTTTTTTTCTTGCAGAGTTGATTGAAAAAAACTGTGCGTGATAATCCAAATCTTTCCTGAATTTCCTCTGCGGTGAAAAAATCTTCTCCATCAATCTGGATAAATGGTGAATCATCTTCCTCCTGAATCCAAAAGGTTTTTTTGTCAGCTCTTCTGAAATATTTGATGTTGCCTGATTTAAGAACTCGCATAATCGTTTTTGAGGGAAGACCAGTTTGTTCCTGGGCTTCTTTGAATGTGAAAAAACTTTGCTTTTCTTTTCCTTCTTCTTGAATTGAAAACTTCATTTTAAATAGGGAAAAAATCTTTTTACCACATTTAAAATGGCAACTTTGAATGCATTAAAATCATTTGCGCGATCAACAAATCTAAAAGGATGGTCGCGATTGAAGAAAAATGAATTGGTGAAGTTTTTAATTGAAAATCTATGGACTGGAGGTGGGAAAAACGATCAACCCAAAATGAACAAAGCAGCTCGTTTGAGAATTTGGCAACACAGAAAAGTTAACCCCCTGGATGACGAAAATAAAAAAATTGATGCCCCTATTTTAATTCCGGGAAGAATAAAAGTTCCTCCCAAAACCATTCCCAAAGTAATAAAAAAACAAACAGAAAATATTTCAGATTGGTTGAATTGGCTGGAAAATGTAGATGATGTGGAAATTAGGAGAAGATTGAATCCTGCAGTTGAAAGATTGAAAAAACAAACCAAAGAATTGTGGGAACAAAGGTTGGTTGTAGAAGAAGGTAAATCCGCTCTGAGAGGATTCGCGAAACAATTTATCATTCAAGGAGATGATTCCCCAACTCCCCAAGATTTTCTCCAGAAAGCAAGATGGCAAATTATCAAACTCCTTCAAGCAAATCCACAAACAAAAGTGAAATGCATTTTGGTTGTTGAGATGTCTCAAACCAGTTGGGCTTCTGGCGAGGAAATAATTGATACACCATTTTTCCATTCCCAGCAGAAAAAGAATTTAGAGAACAACATTGAGATTGTTGATGAAATGGAAAGAGAAATGATTGAAAACTTGGAAAATTTCAATCGCAGGGGGAGTAATTGGGTGTTTGAAAGAGTAATTCATTTAGAAATTCATTTTGTACGCTGGAAGCCACTGCGAGGATCTTCTTGGATTGCTTTACCTCCAGACTTGGGGAACAAGAAAGCTGTGATCAACATGAAAAATGAAGATGAGATGTGTTTTAAATGGTGCATTGCCAGAGCTTGTAATATGGTTGCCTCCCATCCAGAAAGAATCACACCAGCTTTACGACAACAAGCAGAAGAATTTAATTGGGATGGTTTGATTTTTCCCATGGAAGTGACAGCAATCAAACATTTTGAGAAAAGAAATGCTGAAATTTCAGTGAATGTTTTTGGTTGGAATGGATCTGTTTTTCCCCTGAGAATATCTGAGGAAGAAAAAGAACGCCATGTGGATTTGATTCTGCTGAAAAATGAATTCAAAACTCACTTTTGTTTGGTGAAGAATTTCTCTCACCTTGCAACCTCTCAAGTTTCACGCAGTGGACATGAAAGATTTTTCTGTAAAAGATGCCTCAATTCATTTCCCAGCGTGGAAAGTTTGAAGAAACATAAAGTTATTTGCGGAGAATTTGAGGCAACAAAGATTGAAGTTCCAGGAGGCACATGCTCTTTCCGCAACTTCCAAAAGATGTTGCATGTGCCAGTTGTAGGTTATGCAGATTTTGAATCCATTCTGAAACCTACAAGTGGTAATTTGGGAAAAAATACTCAGAAAACTCACGAGCATATTCCCTGTGGATTTGCGTTTCATCTCGTTTCCCCATTTTTACAAATGGAACCCGTGTTAAAAAGAGCAAAAGATGAAAATGAAGAACTTCCCAAAGATTTCATTCGGGAATTAATTTTTCATGTAAAACAAGCTCATCTGAGTTTGAAGAAAAAGAAAATGTTTCCCCTGACTAATCAAGAATGGAAATCATTTCGAGAAGCCACTGTGTGTTGGTTGTGTCAAGGAGAATTTGAAAAAGATGAACTGTTGAAAGTCAGAGATCACTGCCATTTCACTGGAAAATTTAGAGGAGCAGCGCACAAATCTTGCAACAGAAAGTTTCAGCGACCAAAATTCACTCCTGTGTTTTTTCATAATCTCCAAAATTATGACGCACATCTTTTTGTGCGGAGTTTGGGAACAGTGGATGAAGTGCTGAGCGTGACATGCATCCCCAACAACGAAGAGAAATATATTTCTTTCTCCCTGAAGTTTGAGTTGAAAAAAGAATGGAAATGGGTGAGAGGAGAATGGACAGAAATCACTGTAAAACATGAAATTCGATTTTTGGATTCCTTTAAATTCACGCTGTCAGGATTAGCATCACTGGTGAAAAATCTTCCTAAAGAAGAACTGAAAGAAACCACCAGATTTTTTGGAGAACGCAGTGAGTTGGTATACCGAAAAGGAGTTTATCCCTATGAATTCATGGATGGGTTTGATAAATTTGAGAAAAAACTGCCAAAGAAAACCGCTTTTTTCTCCCGATTAAATCAGGAGAAAGTGAAAGATGCAGATTTTCAACACGCCCAGAAAGTCTGGGAAGAATTTGAAGTGAAAAACATGGGAGAATTCCATGATCTTTATTTGAAAACTGATGTGTTGCTGCTTGCCGATGTCATAGAAAGTTTCAGAAAACTTTGTGAAGAAAACTATGGATTGGATCCAGCTCACTTCTTTACAGCCCCCGGAATGGCGTGGGATGCAATGTTGAAAATGACGGAAGTGAAATTAGAACTTCTGGGGGATGTGGATATGTTGTTGATGATTGAAAAAGGAATCAGAGGAGGAAATGCAAATGTATTCAAGCGATTTGCAAAAGCAAACAATAAGTTCATGAAAGATTTCAACCCCAATCAAGCTTCCAGTTTTCTGGTTTATTTGGATGCAAACAACCTTTATGGGTGGGCAATGTCGCAGCCTCTTCCAGTTGGAAAATTTCAATGGATGAAAGAAGATGAATTGTCAAGCTGGGAAAACTTTGTGAATGAAGAAGGAATTGGTTGCATTCTTGAAGTTGACCTCATTTATCCCAAAGAACTGCATGACGACCAGAATGATTTTCCCCTGGCTCCAGAAATTTTGATGTTGGGAAAAGTGTCTAAGTTAACACAAAATCTGAGGGATAAAGAAAACATGGTTTTGCATGGAGAAAATTTGAAACTTTATCTTTCCCTGGGAATGAAACTGAAAAAAGTGAAAAGAGGTATCAGATTTAAAGAAAGACCTTTCATGAAATGTTACATTGATAAAAACACAGCCCTGAGAGTCAAAGGGCAAAATGCATTTGAAAAAGATTTCTTTAAGCTGATGAACAACTCCGTATTTGGGAAAACCATGGAAAACTTGAGAAAACGAGTTTCCATTGAACTGGTAAAAGATGTTGAAAGGGCAGAAAAACTGATTAACAAACCCAACTTCGCAGACTTGAAGATTTTCGATGAATTTTTAATTGCGATCAAGATGAGGAAAACGCGAGTGGTCATGAATAAACCCATCTTCGCTGGGATGTCAATCTTGGATCTGTCTAAAACTTTAATGTTTCGCTTCCATTATGGGTATGTGAAGAAAAAGTGGGAAAAATGTTCTGTCTTGTATACCGACACAGATTCTTTGGTGCTAGAGATTGAAACAGAAGATTTCTTTACGGATATTGCAAAAGATGTGCCAGAGTGGTTTGACACAAATGACTTTCCAGCAGATCATCCTGCAGTGATGAATGGACTGCCAATTGTGAAAGAAAACAAAAAAAAGATTGGGCTGATGAAAGATGAATGTGGAGGTGCAATGCTGAAAGAATTTGTTGCCTTGAAACCGAAACTATATTCTTTCTTGATTGAGGAGAACGCAGAAACCATTGGAAAACAAAAAGCAAAAGGAGTGAAAAAATGCATGATCAAAAAGAGTTTGAGACATGCAAACTTCGTGAAATGCTTGAGGACAAAACAAACGCAAATCAGAAAACAAAGTGTATTTCGCAGCAGAGACCACCATTTATTCACGGAAAACGTGAGCAAGATTGCGTTATCTGCCAATGATGACAAAGTTGTGATTCAGGAAAATGGAATTAACACGTTAGCTTTGGGGCATTGGAGACTGGAATGATTTCTGCTCATGAAGAGGGATTCCCCAGAGATTTGACCTTGGAATTTGGGAACTTGGCAAAAATCTTGTGTTAAATTTTAGCGGAAGTAGTAGGGTAAAAACGCACCTGGGCCACTTCTAATTAACCCCAAATTTCACACAATTTGGCACATTTTTCTTTCCTCAATCATTCGCTAAAAATCAGCAATTCTAATCAATTCCATCTAGTGTTTCATTTAACATAACTTAACCTTTTCTGTTCAGTTCTAGCAACTTCCTAATTTGTTGAATTTGGGGGGAATGATTTTTGTAATTTTTCTGTGAAATTTGGGGTTAATTAGAAGTGGCCCAGGTGCGTTTTTACCCTACTACTAAAGTACTGCTTAGTAGCTTTCAATTGGAAAGTACTGCTCAGTAGCTTTCAATTGGAAAGTACTGCTCAGTAGCTTTCAATTGGAAAGTACTGCTTAGTAGCTTTCATTTGGAAAGTACTGCTTAGTAGCTTTCAATTGGAAAGTACTGCTCAGTAGCTTTCAATTGGAAAGTACTGCTTAGTAGCTTTCAATTGGAAAGTACTGTTCAGTAGCTTTCAATTGGAAAGTACTGCTCAATAGCTTTCAATTGGAAAGTACTGCTTAGTAGCTTTCAATTGGACAGTACTGCTCAGTAGCTTTCAATTGGAAAGTACTGCTTAGTAGCTTTCAATTGGAAAGTACTGCTTAGTAGCTTTCAATTGGAAAGTACTGCTCAGTAGCTTTCAATTGGAAAGTACTGCTCAGCAGCCTTCAATTGGAAAGTACTGCTTAGTAGCTTTCAATTGGAAAGTACTGCTCAGTAGCTTTCAATTGGAAAGTACTGCTCAGCAGCCTTCAATTGACAAAATGTATAAAAGAGCAGCTGGAAGATTTCATTTACTCAGGAGAATTCGACCTTTAATCGACAAGAGCAGTGCTGAGAAAATCTACAAAGCAATGATTCAACCTGTTTTTACGTATTGTGGAACTTTGGGTTTGGCTATAACACAGGCGTAGAGTGAGGGTCGGACACCTTTTTGAGACTTATATAACGTAATGTCGACACTTAGAGTTTTATTTTCAATACATTTTTAAGTATAAAAAAGAAAATCTAAAATCCCCACTGAGGATTGAACCTGTGACCTCAGCTAGGCTTAGGCTTACATAGCCTTCCGTACCACTGTACCACCTAGCTTCTCGGGTTGCTTAGTCCTAAATGTAACTATATAAATTGCTACCCCTAACATCAACTGAAAGCTAACCGGTTACTCCGTTATATAAGTCTCAATAAGGTGTCCGACCCTCCCTCTACGCCCGCGCTATAGTCTTTTCCTGGAACTTTGGGTCTCAGTTGGTCACGTTCCCGTAAAAGTCGAATTTAAAGCATTGAACGTCGAAGTCAGAAAGTCATTGGTGGAAATTATCAAGTCCAGGCAGTGGAGAGTTTAATAAAGAGACAGTCCTGCCAGCTTGTGTTTGATTGTCTTCAGGATAACGTCTGTACCCCTTTTAAAGGATATTTTACAAAAATTGAACACAACATTAACACTAGAAACAATGGGTGTTCACTAAAACTTCCCAAAGCCAAATTAGAATTTGGTCGGAGAAGTTTTGCCTTTCAAGGGGCTCTAGTTTACAATACTTTACCTCGGCATTTAAGAAATTTAAATTCTAAGTTTCTTTTTAAGAGTAATTTAAAAGAGTTTTTTTCAATAGTATTCTATAATTAACAACTCTTTTCAATTTTATAAGTCAATAATTTTTACAGATTTTGATTTTTGAATCTTAGATTTTTTAGTGTTCTTTTATTTTATTTTCCACTTTCGATTTTATTTTTTATTTTTAGTTATTTATTATTTAGTTACAGGACCCTTTTGATAACAGTTCTTTTTAATAGAACTGATAGGTTATCCTGTGTAAATATTCGCGTTATTATTATTATTATTTCTTGGAAAGTACTGCTCAATAGCTTTCATTTCAATGATCACACTGTAGGATTTCATCCACAGACGCGAAAATAAGAACCACCTTGTACAGCATAATAAACAGTACCACAGGAAAGTACTGCTCAGTAGCTTTCATTTGAATGGTCACACTTTAGGATTTCATCCACAGACTCAAAAGTTAGAACCACCTCGTACAGCACAGGAAAGTACTGCTCAGTAGCTTTCATTTGAACTCATAAGTTAGAGCCACATTACACGACTCAAAGTTTGATTCAGTTGTTCATATTTCGATTTTGTTTCTGTTTCAGATGACGGAAGTGAGGTTATTCTGAAGAAAGGAGAAGCAATAAAAGTAATCCGAGCATCTGAGAAGCGAGGATATCTTGTTGTGGAACATAAGAACACGACACTTCACTTGCCATTTCAAGTCATGGAGATCAAGGTGTGATCCATTAGACTTATTCATAAATTATTATTTAGCAGACAGGCGTCCAAAAATAGTAATATCTAGTAGTAATCACACATTAGAGCAGTTTTCAATTGAGTGTTGTAAAACCAAAACCAAAGTAATTACTCTGACCAATCACAGCAGTCGTAAACAATCCAATGAACCAATCAGAGCTCGAAGCGATTACATGTCGGCGGCGCCAAGCGCGGGAAAAAGCGTGCGAGCAAGTCACGATTGATTTTGGTTTTACTTCTGACTATTGGTCGAGAAAGTGGCGCGAGATTTTTTAGCCAATCACAAAGCGTAGCAATGCAAAACCAAAGCAATTGTGTAATTACTTTCGACACTCAATTGAAAACTGCTCTAAATGAGTGCGTTCGATGCCGGGGGAGTC
This sequence comes from Dendrophyllia cribrosa, assembly GCA_024195265.1. Lineage (NCBI taxonomy): Eukaryota > Metazoa > Cnidaria > Anthozoa > Scleractinia > Dendrophylliidae > Dendrophyllia > Dendrophyllia cribrosa. The sequence goes on from JAJLRJ010000009.1 coordinate 26,137,842, forward strand.
TGAGCACGAGAACGAAAGCGAGGCCTGGAGTGGGTACCAGTTTCCAGCCGTTAGATGCCCTTGAGAAATATGCGGGGCGGCTAATTTGGCGTTCTTCTTCTTTTTATTATTATTATTGCGTTCTCCTATTGTCTAAGGCAATAATAAAAGGGTTTCTTTACATGTCTTTGCACAAGTGAAATATGATATGTTTACAACTCAGGTGTCTTAATTTTAATCACGGTTTAGTTCCAATGTTCGGTTTCCCTTTTCATAGTCTCGGAAAACAACAAGACATGTCCTTTGTCCGTTTAATCCAAAGCTTTATATTTAAAGAGTTTGTTGTGCACGCTACTTATGTTATTTTACAAAAAAATTATTTTTTCATGTTTTTAAGCGATGCTCCAGCTTAAAATTCAGCGTTGTTGACTCGAGCCGTCACAAATAATGCACAAAAAATGAATGAAGTGGTCATTTTTTCCAGCGTTTCATAATGTATATTCTTGCTCTTGATAGTTTAAGTCGTTCCTATTTAAGTGGCGAAATTGTATGAGGTGAAGGGAAATTTATTTCTAAAACGACCTTTTTACTTCAAAAATGTCAATTTTCCGTAGAATTCTCCAAACCCGTCGCCAAGATAACCAAGACGAAACGACGAAAAAGCCACCAACAATTACGGTAAGAAATATTCCATTGTCCAGCGCTGTTATTTTACCCAATATCTCTTTTAATCTGCTCTTGACTTAAGTTTAATCTTAGTTTTGTTTGATTTTCTACAGGAAATATGATTTGATCTCATTAGAGGAGAATTTTCAAGGTGGTTTCAAGCACAATCCAATTTCCCGTTGCTGATTAAACAATGGGACACAGAACGTTACCGTTCAGTGGTCGGTCCTCGTGACGTTTTTTTCATTACCTTCGTTTAATCGGGATATGGATCATGCGCAAAACACGTTTTTTCTGCTTCAAGTTCATTTATGTCTCGCGAGACGCGAGTATCCAAACACAAGAGGCAAGCCAGAGACTCGCACGTTTCCTTGCATCACGTTCTGGAAACGTGGCCGTGGATAATACCTTGAACGTCACTTCATAACAACAAAGACGTTGTCGTCATAACAACAAATAAATATGGGAAACACCCGGTAAAGGTTGAATAATACAGGGCCGATTTCAGTTTTTAAACGAGGTTTGAACTGTTAGCCAATCTTTTTTTCAAGTGTTGTGAACAATAGACGTTAGCTAAGTTAGACCTCGTTTAAAATAATAGGCCAAATAATTATATAGCCCACTCCTTCCCTCTTTCAAAAACACCTTCCGTCGTGACGCAAAAAAAGTCTTGCCAATAATAGTTAAAGGCGCGAAACTTGGGCATCGTGCTTTAAAGCAAACGCAGACAGATATGGACAAGCGCTTGGCACCGGTGGGAGACTTTCTTTTGAAGTTCAGATTAGTTCAATAGAGCGGTTATCAATTGAGTGTCGAAAGTAATTTCGCGATTGCTTTGGTTTTGCTTTGCTACGCTTTGTGATTGGCTTAAAAATCTTACGTCACTTTTTTAACCAATCAGAAGAAAAATCAAAACCAATACGGTATGTATATGCTTCGAGTTCTGATTGGTTCCATGGATTGCCCGCCTCTGTTTTGATTGGCCGGAGTGATTACGTTGATTTTAGTTTTATGACACTCAAATGAACAACAGCACCAGAGAAAACTATGCCACTCAACATTGTTTCTTTGAATGGTCGTCACAATTTAGGATTTCATGCAGACTCAAAACGTAGCACTATCTTAAGACAAAACGATTGACTGTAGTTATTTCTAAGTAATGTCATCAGTATTACAAATCATAAACTTATAAGCTTTCTTCATTTTTATAAAAGTACACATCGGTAGCATGGATGTTAGATCTGTTAGGTGAAAGCACTTTGTCATTATTTGTTAGCGTTACCAAAGAGTTAAAGTTAGGAAATAGTTAGGCCTATGTAGTAATGCGTACATTGAAAATAGTATAATTCTTGCAGACACCTGCATAATATTTGGAAGTATTTTCCCAGTGTCAACTTAAGCTATAAACAAATTATAGACCGACACATAATGAGTGGAAATACAGTTCTAAAGGATACCGTGTTTTTGTTGTAGTGAAATGATTATATGGAAGTGTTTGCCTTCCTAGATGTATGATATTGAAGATGTAAATATCTTTTCAACGCAATAAACGTAGAGGATTTTAATAATGATTCCCTGCTTGTGACAGCAACATTGGTTGGTTAATTCAATTTCGTTCCGAGGGTCTTCTCTCTTGACGGAACTCTGGAAACAAGGTTGTGGCAAAGCAACATTTGCAGATTTGCCTTATACTGGCTCCAAGGGTGGAAACAAGTTGACAGCCTTAACCCCCCCCCCCCCCCGCCCCTCTTCCCTGTATAAAAACTGCCGAGATTTTTTCCTTGCTCTGCCACTGCTTGCTGACAGCTTGCTGACACTGCTTGCTGTTGCTCGCAATGAAATAATAAACTTCAGCAAGATAGTGTAAATTTGCTACCGAGAAGCAGAAAATGGTTATGCCGCACGTGATTTTGCTTGCGAACACAGACGAGGAAACATTTTTTTCCTCGTTTTTCTTGATCAGCGGTTGGTTAAGGCTGGTCTCGTTGGTACCTCATGTAAACCATACTGTAATGTTTCAACGATCTCGTGGTCTTCACTGCACTCGACTCCGGCCAACATTTCCGTTAATTTCCTCCTTAATGAAGTGTCGAGTAACTAGGATCAGTGTGAAAGAGGCGTCATACTGTTGCCACAAGTATTATCTTTCACACGTTCAAACACGAATTGACGAGGAAATTGAGAAACGCCTGCAATAAAAACAAATTCGCTAATCACCGTGTGCTCTCACAATAATTATTCTTTTCTTCATGCAATCAATCCTATTTATGACACAAAAAGGTCGTTTGAAGTTCTCCGATCTGTTAAGCTCCATAAAAGCTGTCTTCACCGAAGACAAACCAAAGCCGCCGACAGTTTATTTATTGTTTAATTAAAACACTTGACTTCGAAAAGGTCGTGTTTTTGCATGACCTTAAAAAGGAAATTCGAGTTTATGAAAACAACTTTCTAAATTATCGGCACGAAAAGCTGTTCACATCAACAGAAAAGCGAAGAAATATAGGTTGTGCAAGTCAGGATTTTTATCGAGTTGACACCCCATCCCGTAACATGGACCCGCTCGCGGCCAGAAAGACAGGACTCACATCCCACGCTCTCCGCGTGGGTGACTTTGTTTTGCAATTTATAAATATCCTAAAACTAGTTCTCACGCTGTACATTTGGTCGGATTCCTACCCACCAGTTGTTAAAACAAACGCGTGTTTGCTTTAAGCCCGTTTTTCATCGCGAGGACAATAGAAATCTAGTTGGACATGTGACTGAGTCTTATTAACCAACTTCCGACTTATCTTGGATCATAATCAAAACCTCAATAAGATCCTAAACTCATACAAATAGCAATATTCTAATCTTATCTCGCATGGTTCTACGCGCGGCCCGGTGCAATGTTTTTCAATTCATGGCATTCCAATGGCGCCATATGCTCAGCAACGCTATCGACGAGATCTGCAGCTCCAAATTGTTCTAATTTAATTGTCGATTTCATTTCCTGGCTTCTCATCTCTGCCGAAAGAATCTAAAAACTCGAAGCTCAACAAGAACAGAGAAAAGATTGCAGCATTTGTTTGCGTTATCACACAGGCATAAATCGTTCATGAACTAAGAAACAGATAGGGTGATTGTCATAAGAAGATTTACTGTAGTATATATTTCTTGCAGTGACAATCTAAATAGAGCAAAAAGAAACGAGCCTTAAATGCTTACAAATGACTTAAAACAAACTTCCCGTATAAATATTTATCCATCTGCAAGCGAGAGATAATGGACCAATGTACATCAAATGGCCTTTGGAACAGATGATTACTTCCACAGCCCACAGGATATTGACAAGTTAGCTTTCTGCTAGGCGTGCTAACTTTATCGTTTAATTCTAATTTGGTTAAGTTAAACGCGTCGTTTTAAAATGCAAATTGTCGCACTATCGGTAATAAGAATTTGGGAAAAAACAATCGTAAATTCGCTAATCCGAACTCGCTGACTGCCGTGCATGCATAAAACAATAACCATACTTATTTGAGCTGTTTGCTGTGTGGTCTTCAAAACACTTAAACGTGTATTGTAAACAAACAGTGAGACAGCAGTCTGATCAAGTCCTTGCGAGCTTGGGTGGTCTTAAAAGGGCGTTCCCGAGCCTATATCCGTTTTGAAGTTTGCTAAAATACCACTCGGAAAATTTGCGTTACATACAGAGAAGTGAAGGCGAAACGAAGCTTACACTAAGGAAATCAGTCCGTGCGAGGAAACATGTACAGTACGTTGACTCCATTAAGATTCACCCCCTACGCTGCTCTTACTCTCCCAGGGCAAAGATTTCAACAGCAAGCTTCGGAGACGCTGTGCTCGTGTTGTTATTACAATTCTGCTAGCCTGGGATGCTGTTATTCGCCGGGTTATGGGTCTGGATTCGGGTTTTATGGCTGTGCCGAGATGCTTCCTAAACCGCCATACTCCTACGTGGCTCTGATCTCAATGGCGATCAAGAATTCACCGGAGAAAAAGGTGACATTGAGCGGAATTTACCAGTTTATTATGATGAACTTTCCGTATTACCAACAGAGCAGAAGAGGCTGGCAAAATAGCATTAGACATAACTTGTCGCTAAACAAGTGCTTTGTCAAGGTACCTCGCGACAAGTCTGATCCCGGAAAAGGATGTTACTGGACGCTAGATTCGTCTTTCGAGGAAATGTTTGAAGAGGGAAGATTTTGGAGGCGAAAACGAAGGCCTAAGCACGCGCAAGTGAGGGAAGAAGAAAGCGAGATGTCCGCTAACCCGAGACACAGTGATGAAATTCACGGGAAGAAAACTGGACAGAAAGCAGCTGATCACGCAAAATTGAGTTGTGAGAGCGAAGGCATGAAACAAGGGACTGTCGACACTGAGTTTTATCGTCGTGTTTCCTCGCGTTTATCAAACGTAATACGGGTTGACCAGCAAGGGAAATGTTTCTCACCACAAAGCAAGAGTCTCTTGCAGCACCCCGAAGAGCAGGGCGCGAGTATGGTTGGCAGAAGCAATTCTTCAACTTGTAACTTAACATTCAGCATTGATAGTCTTTTAAAACGATGACTGTTTTAAAAAATCTATAAGTGGAACAATGGAAGAGACAGACACTGAGAAGCAGTCAAGAGGCTAGAAGAATTCCCCACGGTTGAACAGCCGTGAGAATGTGACCTCTTCCGCGAAGAAGAAAAAGAAGACGTCGCATTATTGAATTATCGGTTCCCATTTCTACCAAAAAATACATTCAAACAACAAGGCTTCCCTCAATAAGTACAGTACTGACCAAAGGAATGCTTCTTTTATCCTAAACGCATTTTGAAAATGCACTTAAAGCAATAGATTATAGGTCATGAAATTTAGCTCCACAAATTGACTTACATTAAGTCAGGCTGGCTTTCTCGTTAGAGAACTTCATCAGTTTAACAGTTCACCGGTTGAGTTATTCTTCTCTCTGCAAAGATCTTTATGAGAAGTTTAATTCTAACTTTAGTGTTTTTTAAATGTCATGTTTACTGTGTTTATTTTGAACATTTTCTGTTTAATGTTTGGTTGTAAAGCCGTCTGGGAATTGCGGCGACGAAAATACGCTTTTGGTTTTGTTCGAGTAGTTTGGGTTGTCATCGACACACTAGCGGGTTTTGAGTACTTCGATGCAATTGGGATCCCATTTCCTTTAAAATTTTCGACAACCCTATCTTAACTCGCTCTTATGATTCTCCATAAGTTATCAATAGCGGTGTAGCAGATTGGAAAAGTAAACATAATAACATAACAAGATTCAACTTAAAGACCGCAAGAGAAAATAGCAATATTTAGGACAAAACCAAGATAGCGCGACAAAACAATAACTAAAAATGAAAAAACTCGCTGCATTACTTTGCAAAACACACATGTTATTTAGTAATTTAATGATAAACAATAAAATGTGAAAGCATTGTTTCGTGATCACTGTTAACTTAGTACAGTTCGCGGCACGTAAAAATAATTTAAATAAGATTAAGCTCTCTATATTCTTAGCTTGCTTCAAGCCTTTTATGCAAGCTTTTTTCACGCATGAAACTTCAGTTTATAGATTTGTAAAGCAATTTTCTCGTCTTACAGCATTTTTGGATAATATTTTAGGAAATATTGCTGGAACTACAAACATTTGCAAATATGACAAAATAATCCTGCTATAAAAACAATTCGCCACAAATCTGAGAAGAATCGACACACGGTGATCCGCATTTTAGTGGCAAATTCTCAGGGATATCAATGACTTGCTTATTAAAAATACCTATGAGCAAAAATCAAAACTTAGCAGTAGTCACTGGGTTTAATTTGAGTTATTTTATTTTGGGAGTTTTTCGCGATGGTTTTCGATAATTTCGTTCGAGCATCATAAGGCCTCCTAAATTGAGATAACCCCAACAATTTCTTTTCACTCTAGAATAGTCTTTGGGGATCTGGTCTTTGTTTCAATATCACTAATTCCTGCAAACTGAGATCTCAACTTGGTAATGCAGCAGGATTTGCAGCGTTCTAATTCTGTCTCATCGTTTTCCACAATGTTCTGAGTCTTAACATTGGTATAAAAAGCAAATATGTCTACTTAATGCGGTGAAGTTTCGCTCGAGTGCTGTCCTTGAGGTCGGTAAGTTTCGAAAAACGTTCTCTTTTTACTAAAGAAACATACGGAATATATATTTCATCTTATAAACATGATACTGAAAAAAATTGGGAGATAATTGTTTTTTTTTTAGCCCATAGCTTTTAGCAATTCCTTCCCATTATCACAAAACCTAACAAATGTGACCCTATCCGTCGCCCAAGACTGTCAAGCATTGAGCCGTCATGTCTGAACGTTTGAATCTGTGGATGAAAACCTAAAGAATAACCATTCAAGTGAATGCTACTGAGAAGTACTTTACTACTGTGCTAATCGTTTTAATTTCTCCCACGTATTAATAAGTTTTTTTGACGATCTTTTATAATGTGTACTTTGCATCCTTAGTGTACCTAGAAGTAAGATATACCCTTCTTATCTTGTTTAGACTTCATGTTCCATTAGGGTTCATTACTAAAAGGAAGCCCGCGACAAATTAAAAGTCCGTAACCATGGTATGTCCGACGTTAACCCGGGTGAGGTGGGGAGGGGGGGGGGTACTTCCCTACTCCCCTGTATAAGCTACATGTAGATATGTGCGGCTCAAATGAGTATGGTTTTCGACCCGGTTTGGTCGACAATGATGGGCATGTTTTGCCTCGTGGTCTAAAAATGGGTATCGATTTTTGACATTTTCAATTGGAATAGACCACTTTCATAATGGCGGCCGATTTATTTATTCTTTTATATGTATGTTAATTAGCCTCACTGGCCTCATTTTAGAGTAAAAATTCTTTTGAATTTTGCACATGTTACCGAGGCCAGTGAGGCTAATTAACATACATATAAAAGAATAAATAAATCGGCCGCCATTATGAAAGTGGTCTATTGGGTATCGAAAATCGCATATTAGCTACGAAAATGATTAAGTGTTTGAAAAAACAGGCCACACTCCACCAAACGTTTTGAGGATCCCCCCCCCGGCACGTTAACCGCTCTACTGACAGTATCACAGTTCAACTTCTCCCTATGTTTTCCACTTGGGAGAATTTCCGCTTAAAGTTGAGTTATTCTCTTCTGAAATAATTAGCTTTTCTCACTCTGACGATCTGGCTTACAGAATTTGTTCTTCAAAAACTAGAAAAATGTTCAAGGTAAATCAGCAAATTTTTGTAGTAAGACGATCGCTGACTTTCGGCAGACTGTAAAAACACTTATCTCGCAGATGTGTCGCAGAAATTGGTCAATTTCCTTGATTGCACTAGTTATCTTGTCTCATCTGATCTGCGCAACGATTTGGGCCGAAATCAAAACAGTCGCTTCGCTATCAGGTGGAGATATAATGTGTTTGTTAAATTCTTACCGCGGTTTAGACTCTTTGTCGACAGATCGCTGGTGTTTTCGCTCATTATCGGTGAAATGAATTTACTTAAAAATCCATCTTGTATTTTATTTGTATTATCGCATGTTATGGCTCCACTGCTTGGCTATACAGTCGCTTCTCAAGATAAGTCAGAATTCAAGCCATAGAACATTGTTTTTGCAAGTGTTTGATGTCATTTTAAAATTCGTATCTGGGCAAGTAATCTGTGAGGTATGCCGACATTTCAAGCGGAAAGATCCTTAACACTTGTAAATATTTTAAGAGGCTCGTGTCCTCGTTTTGGTCAGAGATATGAAAGAGTTGTTTAATTTAGACGATTTTTTAGCAGTTCTGCCATGAATAAACTGTTAATGAATATAATGGAAAAATATGATTCGTTGGTCGGTTATCTAATGCATCGAAGTTCAACTATTTTAAGCTGGGCAAACAAAAGCTCATTGACACGCTGCGACATGTTGGCAAGGTTGCAAGAATAAAAATGACTAATAAAATAACTAACTTCAGCTTTCGAAATTAAATTCAATCAAGTTAAATATACGTTCTATGTATCCCGTTCTATGCATCCCGGCACTTGCAGTTTTATTAGTTTTAACTTGCAATTTAATTCAACATTTCAAGAGGATATTTATGTGATGTGTTTATTTTATATTATAACTATAACCATTCAATTGAGAACTGTTTACGAGGGTGTACCTTTTCGCGTGCCTTCAACTTTATCTGGAAGATCTAAGTTATGTCGCGTGAGCGAATGAGCGATTTATTATCACATCCAATTGCATCGAAGTATTTTGTCTTACGCCTTCTTTCGTTAAAGGTTAACCCCTCCTGTTCCATTGCCTTAATCAAAAAAATCACAAAAAACTATCAAATTTAATTTTACAGAACCAGCAGAACTCTGACTTAAATTAATGTTCAGCACCATTGGAAATCACTGCTGGAGATATTTTATTTGAATGATCACACGGCATGATTTCAACCATGATTTCAAAGTAAGAGTCGCGCATTAAACGACTTAAGGTTTAACTATGCAATCAAAGGGTCATTCGTGAAGGCGATGTTTTAAAAATTTTGTGCATTTTTTTGCTGCGACACCCCAGCCACGTCCCTTTAATGAGCAAAAACAATGCCTCTGCAAGTGCGTTTTACATTTTGGTACATTTCTTTGCCGTTCCCTGCAAAACAACAACGTCAAATATCAAATTATAGGTTTTGTGGAGAACTCGAACACACGACAGCTGACACGACGGTTAATTGTCCTTTCTCTATTTGCCGGAAATTGATAGCCTTCCCCACAAATACAGCTCCAGGACATTTCAGCCACATTAGGCAAATTGCAACAGTTACAAAGTAGTTTAAAAGAGCGCGAATTCTTTTTTACGTTAGGTTTTCCTTGACGTTGCCGTCGTGGTCGCTCGGTGTAACATCTTTTAAAAAAACTTTAATATGCAAGGCTGATCAGACAGCTGTAACTGAGTTTTTCTTATTTAGTTCATTGCTGATCCTGATCTGCAAAAAGATCCAGCTACATTTTGCTACTGTTTGTTCACGTGGTCCTTGCATCGTTACAGAAGGCAAACTTGACACACAGCACGCGGTTTGACACGCAGCATGCGGTTTGAAACGCAACACGTGGTTTCAGCCACTGCGCGCGAGAGTCTTGCGAGACGAGTTGTCCAACACTGCCTAGTGAACCGATCCTTACGGCAAGAGTCCGGGAAACAAAACCAAACAAGAAGTAGATTACGATTTGCCCATTATTTTAGTTTGCAACACAAAGCGAAGCCTAGCAAAAAAGAAAGAAGTGAGGTAACACTCCTAGCTAATCAATAGGGAGCTTTAGATTTGAGCATGAGTACGAGATTGAGTACGAGTACGACTTTTGAATTTAAAGCCAGTCACGTTCACAAAGCGGTCGGTTCTTCCTGTTGCTGAACAGAAGATAAAGAGACTCTAGGTATAGAATTGGTGTGATAAATGGTTATGTAGAGCATGCGAACTAGGTTTGAAAAGTCGTACCCGTTCTCAATCTCGTACTCGTAGTCCGATGTAAAGTTCCCAGGAGCTTGTAATAAGCTCCTGAAGTTCCTTTTTTTTTTTGCAAAAATTTCCCAAGTTTGGCTGTTGGTTGTTTTCAATGTCACTGACGACAGGAGCCTACAATAAGCTCTTGCTGACGATCTACTTGGTTTTCTTCGCTTTGTTACTATGTGCCGATCATTTAGCTGCCGGTTTCGAACGAAACTTGTTCTGACTTTTAAAATGACCTAATGCACTATGGGGAGGCTCCTTATCTAGCCAAAAGATAAGGCTTTACCATTTTCACCCCCCGCCCCCCTCTCCCCTCGCTCTCAGTTACTACGCCGGGTCTCTCCCCGCCTTGCGATGGAGCCTGGATGCACCACTGAAGTATCTGCGAAGGTTTGAGATTCTTTTCAGGTGTAGGAATTTAAAATCTCGTGAGAAACGTACTGTTGTTGTCTTAGCTATTTCGAGCGGATGTTTTACTGGGTATTTATCTTTTGAAAAGGTCATGTCCTGGCAAACAAGCCGTACAGACAAAACATTTAACCTTTGTCTTGCGTGATTTATTCAAAGTGGCGTCGACTGACAAAAGGAATCCAGACTACCCTCAAAACTGTTGGAGTAGAAAGATTAGTTTCAAGTTCTCTGAGAATAATTAAACCTACTCTACCACTGCAACGCTGCTGCTAATAAGGCGTTTAACCCATTTACTCTCACAGTTAATTATAATTATGGAGACATGTCACAAACATGAAGTGTAGTTCTAACTTTCGAGTTTGTGGACGAAATCCTGTGGTGTGACCATTCTTTTGCAGTATTCTTGCATGGTACCGTATGTTTTCAATATTTTACAAAATAAAATTTGGGATTTTTCTTGAATTTAGATCTTTGGCACTCTTGGGAATTAAAAGGTTATGAGCTAAGTATTAGACAGATTAGACCGCAGCCTACGAGCGGTTTCTCTTTTCTCTCAAGTCGAATATAGTCGAGCTAGAAACTAAACAACTTTACTTGAGAAAAAAATGACTGCTCGTGGCCTAAGACATTTAAACACGCTAAGTTATGCTGTAACAAAAGTGATTCAGCACATTTGTGTACTAAGTGACCTTAAAATATGTAAAATGCGTTTTTTCTTGAATCGAGTAAAATCGTGATCGCGTGAATATTACTCTTGGATCGTTTATCTTTAGAACGTCAGTCACGAATTGCCAAAAATAACATAACCTCGCCGAAAACAAGGAAGGGATAAACTTGTGAACGGTGTCAGTAACTTTGCATTGGATTATGGAATCAAGAACCGAAGTTAATCTGTCAAGGAGTGTCGTAATTGGATCATTCTCTTGCGGATTACCCCGTAGCCATCGGGGCTGAAATTTTGGAAATGAAAAAGTGCCAGGTGTAGTCTTTAACGTGATTTATTTATTTTATTTATCAAGTGGATACACCTCAGAATTAGAACGCCATACACCAGACTTACGGCACCATACCAGGCGCTCAAGTGGATAAGAAAGTAAACGAATCTTATTCCTCTCAAAATTGGCGTCGCTTTGTGGCGAAGCCTCTCTGCAATTTATGCTAAGAGGAGTGTGGCCGTCGAAAATATTTATTTGTTTGCTTTAGATGTCAGAATTATTGGTTTCAAAACATACAAACATACAGCGTGCTCTAGCCAATCAAAAATATGATATGCTTTTCTTTTTTTAAATTTAAATTATCATATCAGGAATCACGCGCCAAGCCAGTCGTGACTTGGCCTACCCGCGTTTTCCCGCGCTTGGCGCCAGTTATGAGCGCGCTTTTCAGTGCCTCGCGTTCTGATTGGTTGTTACGTTATTTTCTTTTGTTGTGATTGGCGTTGGTTTTAGCTTTACGAAAAGAACCCACTGCCCAGTCTGAGAAGGGCTTTACTGCTAAGGTATGAGGTATACCTCAACGGAAACTGTCTTTGTGGCTTTCATGTTTTGTTCGTGTGTCAGTTTGTTTAGAAAGCAACTTCATCTCTGTAGTCCACTTGTCGCATCTTTAAAACGCTTATTTCCCGGCAAGGATATCAGCAACAAAACCACTTAAAATTTCAGTGGTAAGGCGGGCTACCAAAACATTGACTAGCGAGGCATTTTTTAACAATATGGAATTAGCGTTTTGATAATTAAAGTTTAGTCGATCGACCGATAGTCAGCAGCTTGTCGCATAGCCTGGATTACAAAGAGTTTTAGCTATTCTAAGACAGATTGACACAAATTGAAGTCTACATTTTTTCACGTAACGAAACATGAAATTTTTGCTGGAGTTTTCTTGTGCGGATCGGCAATGGTTTTGGTTTTATGAAATAATTTCAATTTTATTATGTTTTTAAAGCCAAATAGGAATTAATTAGCTTAATCATCACATCGACACGCTGCATGATTAAGCGTGCAGCGCTATTGTTATTTGAAATTTACTAGGTAAAAGTTGAAATAATATGGTAACCGTCCTTGTTGGAAATATGTTGCTACCCGGTTGATGTCATTCTCTGAGAATAACTGTTACATGTGCACAGTTGCACTACGAAAAAGGAAAAAGTGCAAAAACCTGTTCTTAACATAGTTCTTGTGCATGCTTTGAGAATTATTAAAATCGGGCGAGAATGTACGTTGTATGTCTAATTAATCCCTATTGGCCTTTTTTCATTTTTCGTTTTTACAGTTTTCATTTTTCTATGACAACGTTATTGCAATTAGGTATATATGTATTCGTTTTTATTGCGCTTCTAAAAGCTATTTTTTACTAAACTAATCTTTTGGAATCACTAAACTTGTATCATAAATGTTATTTGCTTGTAAAAAAAAGTCAGCATTTGATAATTGAGGATGGGTAATCATTTCTTCACAGTACAGAAAATATGTCTGCATTTGTAGATCTGCAAAAACTAAAACATCAAAACAGTTTCTCTATAACGTAAGTTTCGTAATTTTCATGATCAAGCCTCTCTAAAATTCCTCTTTGTACACATTGCGTGCCTATAGGCGATTTTTTGTGCAATTTTTGTTGCACTTGTCGATGCAATTTTTGTCGCGCGCAAGTTGCATCTTCAAATCGCATGTGTAAACGAGCGGCGATTTCAGTGCGATTTGGGCGCGATTTGTCGTTCGATGTCGCAGAGGTTTCGAACATGTTCGAAACCTGATGCAACTTGGCGGCGATGTTTGGAAAATAACAGCAAAATCAAAGCAAATGTCGCACCCGAATCGCACAGAAAATCGCCGCTTGTTTACACTTGTAACAAAAGTTGCATTGGAGAGCGCGACAAAAATCGCATCAAAAATCGCATGCGTAAACGGGCCTTGATGCTGCAACCAAACGGATGAGTCTAACTAAGCGGTGATCAGTGTTTTTCGTCCTTAAAATACTGATAAATGTAAGAGTAAATATGCGAGAAAAAAATATCAGTGTGAGAAAAAACAGATCGATGAAGCGAAAAAAGAGCTGATAAACTTAAAATCAGATTCGACGACTTTGGGCCGAAGTCGCATCGAGTCAGTGGAATGAACCAATGCAAGGGCGTTGATCCATTTACTATAAAGGTCGCGGGAACTGTCGGATGGAATTAAAAAAATTATTTTGTAAAATATCGAGAAGCACCAGCACCAGAGAGGAGTACTGCAGCATAGCGTTTTATATTTGAAAGGCCACACTTTAGGATTTCATCCAGAGACTTGAAAGTTAGAACCACCTTGTACAGCACAATAAATTATTATTTATTATATATTATGGCAGACGCAAAAAAGCTTTCATTTGAATGGTCAGTCGTAAGCGTGTTTTTTTTTTTTACTGGTTCAAAGTTAGACCCACTTTGTACAGATTGATAGCCCCACAGAGCTCCACAGGGCAGTTCTGATCAGTATAGCCATAAAAAATTTAAGCACCGCAGGAAAGTATACTACTCAATAGCTTTCATTTGAATTGTCACCATTGACTCACACAGACGCAAAAGATAAAACCACTTTGCACAGCATAATAAACAGCACCACAGCAAAGTTCTGCTTTAATAGTAACTCTTATTTGAATAGACTCAAAGATGTTACAGAAAACAAAGTGTAAACGAAGGGAAAGAAACCTCGTCTTGGAATGTAATGAAAATGCATTCGTGATTTCTTTAAATTAAGCAAAGAGTTGATAAGACTTGATAAGACTTGATAGGCTATCAACTCAACATATCCATGCTTTTGTGTCATTTGTCAGTAATAATCAATAAAGCTCAGGATAAGCAATACGGTGATCCAATAGCGTTTGTGCGTGCAAACACGAAACAGCAACAGTTTCAATAATAGCTCAACTAAAAAGCTCTCAGGCGCGGCTGGGATTAAGTTGTTTTCTTTTGCTTTTACGCGGCACTTTTCAGCTATTTCCTCGACAACGATTAAATGGCTGGTCTCGTCTAATGAGCCGTCTAATCTGTTAGAGCATTGCCTTTCTTCAAGTATTTCCAGAGGATACAAACTGTTGTTAAACACTCATAAAAACACAGTAATCGTTTCCTGTGGGAAGAAAGCATTTTTTCGTGTCTACTGACCATCAAGACTTGTCGTGGGGGATTACAAGAGAACGTAAACAAGATAAATGAAACGTGCTTCTAGGTAAAATTTGTGATGAGTATACACGAGGTGGGAACACTGCCATATTCAAGCGTGGTAATTGTTTGTCGTACTTTTACGGTTAATAAACGCGATTTGACACCATTGCTATTAAAAGGGTGCTTAATTTACGGAATGTGCATGGACATCCACTACCTTTCAAAATTCCAACGATTCTGATCCTGTTGAATTATATGTCCCGAAGCCAAGCGAAGTAACAGTTGTTTTTACAAAGATTACTTCATTAAACGGTTGTCTTTTCACTCTTAACGTCAGTTTAAAGAGTTAAGATACGTGAAGGCCGAAAGGGCATGTGTGTATCTGTTATTATACGGCCTTATTAAAGTTCAAAACACACAAACGGTTTAGAGTGCTACGGGTGTATGATTTCCGTGTCACCACGAATAGATTCTGTAGATTTCACAGGATTTGAATGGAGATTTCCGTGATTTTCTTTCTCGACTCTCGCAGTTAAATTAATTGAAAGAATAACAGATTAAGACTGAAACTGTGTAATTCTACCTTTTAAATAATACGGATCTAGTATTCTACTGAAAATGTCTATGATAAAAAAGATTCAACTGAAAAAGTTGAAAGCTTTGGCCAGTTTGGGTTAAAACACGGGCACCTATAAATAAACAGCGGGGTTGTACATACTGTGCGAGACGTAAAACTAAGAAAACTTCGGGATAAAAATAGAAAGAATGAAGTTTTCAAATGTTGCGTGTCAAGCCCAATTTAAGTCATGGAACCTAATAAAAGTCAACAGAACGGAATCCATGCATGCATCATAATTCGTGATTTGGGGAAGCATTTTTAGGGATACGAGGGGGACTTTCTGCGGGGTAGCAAATCCCCCGTTTAATTAATCGGAAACAACAGGAAACAGATAACTTCATGTAGATACAACACGTACAAATGTAACTGAAAGATCCGGATTTATTCTTGCTGCGTTAAAGGAATTAGGAAACGCGGTAGAATTGAAAACTTTTGAAAAACATCGTCGCGTAAACAACTTTCTGCGCTTTATTTAGAACACACCCACGATGGATTGGGAAACTGTCAAGCTACGTTTGTCAGTCAACTCGCTGAAGATATCACAGCAAGTGTTGAATATAAAAAGGGATTAACCACCAAAAAAGATCGATGGCGTTTGTTTTAACTATCCCCTTCCTTCGTCTTCCTTCCTACTTAATTCTTCGTTTTAATGAAAGAAAAAAATCGTAATCTTTCAATAAGAGATAATATTCCGCTTCTAATCCTATCACATGCTCATCAAGGGTAATTTAAACGGATTTTAATGGCAGCTAGGTTTGTTTAGGTTGCGGTTTAAATCCACGTTGATAGTCATGAAAGACCTAACATACAGGATCTTGGATTAGTGCATCTTCTTGGCATGAATTCAAGACGTTATTTATACCTTAATTTTTAATCACATAAATATTTCGTGGTGACCACTCAATGCGAGTCCATCCTTTTTTTTTGCTGTTCGTTTCCTTTTTAATAGTTCATATTGATCCACTAAACATTTCTCTGTGAAACGTGATAGAAATAGATAGTTTTCTGTTTCTTTGATCGAGATTTAGATTAATGACATTTACATGACATGTAAAAGGAAATTCAGTGATGTTATTGATTGAAATTGAAAGAGGGAAGACGACTCAGTGAGATCGCCATCCTGTCCATACATCACGAACTTCTAAAGAAGGGCTTATAAAGTTAACCCATCAATTCTGACACATAGGGATGGATAATCAAACGCCGAAAAAATATTTAATTATCGGCAAGATTGTCAGCCGGATAGCCTGCCACTCAATTTTATTCAGTTTGGCTAAGTGCAAGAAAAAGAAAATTCCAGAGCGATTATTAATTTTCAGAATTTTAACTGGACCTTTCAAGATACAGATTCTGCTACCTGCAGCGTAAATACAAAGGATTACCTATCGTAAAGTATTAAAGCTTTTAGTAAAGAAACGAGCTGAAGTAGTATCATTAAAAATACATGCTGTGCAAGAAAACGGCAACAAGGGTTCGGAAACTGATGCTTTCCAGCAAACGACAGGGATAAAGTACAAAAGGGGGATAAAGGCGCGCGCCATGTTGGGGACGCATGATAAAGGGCTTTTGTTGTCTAAGAACAATGCGATCGTTCCTTTCTATTGCTTCAATTTGCTTCATAACAATAATCCAGACTGGCAATCGTCCATAAGGCTTATTACTGAATAGAGGTACCACGCGGCGCAATTATTTTAGAAAGATAGATGAGGGATAATAACACAGAAGGACTCGTGTCAGGAAGGCAGAAAGACACTCTGCATGTTCATTTTTTATGTCTTTTTTTATAAGCAAAAAAAAAAGGTTTGCGACAGAATGGAGCCACGCAGGAAAGGCTCGTAACAATAGAAAAAGCTTGGCTGCCTTTGTTATGATGATGCCCCAAAAATTATCGAAAGATCTCGAGTGCCTTTTCCTCTTATTTCCACGGTAAAAAATACCCTACCTTGTGCTGAATATTTGTTGTCCATCGCGTCAAATTGTAGCGAAGTGGTTTTTCCGTAACATTTTTCAGTGCAATTTTGTTGTAATAGTATTTCTCACAAAAAAAATTTTCCTTGTTTTCTCTTCACCATACAGGTTTAAAAGTGAAGTTTTTTATTCGCCCCCTGAGTTTCATTTTTTTCGCGATTGTCGCGCGTGTCCTGTTTCAGTAATCGCGCACGTTCCACGCTTTTTAATTCCTAAGCCGAAATGTGGTCGAATGTTGAAATAAAATTTACAGTGTCGAGGTTCCGATATAATCTTTAGTGAATGACAGTTTAAAATCAAGTTGCTGTTTGAAGCACTCTAGAGGCACATTGCCAATATATAGTACAGAAATATATCCTAAATCTCTCTATTATTTTCTCAATCTCCCTTCGTTTTAATTGTGCAACAAATTTGGCCGTCTTTTTGCTGACACTTGTATTTTTATGGTAAAGTCGTGACACTTTCTGCTTTCCTTCCGTTTTTTTTGTATTTGTCAGGTAAACAACAGATAATTACCTTTTCGAAGTAAAGTTTACTCAAGTCAGTAACATAAACTATATAAGACCATATAAGACATCGCTTGTACATCTGTCCTCCTGACCAGGCTCCCGGCCCTTACATGCGAGGAAGAAAGACTATAGTTTCCCTATGTTTGACAAGGAAATTCATTTCAGTAGATCAATTACCTTCAATTTCAAGATATCGCTATTGAGGCAAGCATATGAGACAAAAGTTATATTTAGAACAGGGAGAAAATTTCAGCAGCGTGCCTTAGCATTGAAGTGAAGTCTCGATCATGGCCGGTTTACTAACTCCAGCTTTCTAATCAGTGTAGGTCAGTTTCCTGTCCAATCGTGGCAACTACGACTAGGCATATTTTGTGAGACAGCCGAAAGTTTGCCATGTATAAACAATCTGTTTTACAAGGGACTGTCCCTTCCTGATACACCCAGGAACTTGGGTGGCCTCGATCAGACTCAACCACAAAACGATACACGAAAACCAAAAAGAAAATGATGTTATCAAACGACTTCAAATACAAGAAAAGTCACGGTGACATTCAAGAACGAGGGAGGAGGAAATAGACAGCTACTGAAATACATATGCAAAACCGTGGAAAAAACTCAGAGGGTACGAGCATCGACAGTGGTGTTTACAAAAATAATAATGCTGTATAATCATGATAAGATCACAAGTTTGTTGCACAAACTCATCTAGTTGCTTTTTATTTCAACAAGCGCGGTTTGTCTTTCTAGTGGTTATTTCAACACGTGCAGACTAGCATGTTTTTTTTAATTGAACGTCAATTATCTTCTTGTGAAAGATTATTCTATACTGTTTGTCTATAGTTTTCGGACTCAACCGTATTACCTAACTTATGGCTATTCATAGTGGAGTTGAATTCAACCGAATTCGAGCTTCAATTTTAATGGCGGACACACTATCAAGAATTGGTAGTTTCACGGAGACATTTAAAGTATGTATGGAGGGTGTATTTCACTGCTAAAACTTAACCATAGTTAAACAGACACGGCTTTCAAGCTCGGACTAAATGCATGAACTTGGAATCTGTTTGAATGATTAACGATTTTGTTAACTTAGTTATGCCGCCAGTTTCGCGTGAATTATTTTACAATGTAAAGAAAGCGGGTAGAAAAGCCGTTTTGTAAAGTAAACAGAGTAAACAAGAGAGAAATCAAATCTATTGGCTCTCAGAGTTCGTGTATATTTTTCTAATGGCTTTTATGCAAGGGCTTCTTGTGTAAAATAATTGGTAATGCATTTTGAGAGAAGATTACGAGAACTTGAGCCTTTAATCTTGTTTTTAATATGTCTGGTTTCTCATGAACTGCGATGACATTTTTTAGTTTAATATTTTTTGCTTCTCGGACACAAATTTTGCTTCCGAAACAAATGTTTACAAGTTCAACCACATTAGAGAGAACCAATGTTTCGGAAACAACATTTCCTAGTTTAGCCAGATCATGAACCCATTTTCAACATGACCCCTCGTTGAACCAATTCGCCCATTTCAGTTCGGCGTTCTTACTTTCTCGTAATCGAATTGAAATCACGGCTATAGGTGAACATACAAGGATTTCCAATACAGAAAGCTCAGGTGTATATGTCCCTCTGATGTGTTACTGAAAAAGCAGGCTAAAATAGATTAGCATTACATATTGGAAAATGTAATTCTTCGTATATACTCGCACAATAAAAAAAAAACACGCTCACAACAGACATGGAGTCTCTTTCGTTTTTTATATACTATATATTTGTAACAAAATTATTGAGATTTTGCACCGAATTATTATTGAATTTCTCACTCAACCATTCTGTAACAAGTTTAAAACATCATACCAGGATAATTGTCACAAAATTAAAAAGGCCCAGTGAAAAATGTTGGCCGGTTAATTCACTTCTGGACGCCGTTAACCTTTCGTAGTGTGATGTAGTTCTATTAGTCTGGATGAAATCTTGCAGTCTGACCAATTAATATGAAAGATGTGCAGCCATAAGCACTTTCACATCTCATTTCTTTCTCGCTAATGACATATAGAAATTTGGGATTATTTTTTTAATTTTTTTTTTTAGCTCATGGACTTTTGCAAGAGAAAAAAGGCGCAGAATAATTTCACAAAATAAAATGTGAAAAATGGAGAGGCCGTTGATCACGCGACGAGATTTCGTAATAAGCGGCTTTCTTTTTAAAGACATATTAAAACAATACAGTATAAAATGAAATTAAAATTATTTGATCTCGAGGTATAACAAAACATATTTCCATGTCAATAAGAACGAGAGGAATTAAACGGAGCAAAACTTGCTTTTTACAAAGTGTTGGTGGATATTTTTTTTCAGCCGATGAAGACTTGCCTTGTTTAGGAAGTTCTCGCTGACCTAATTTCCTAGTAAAACTGTTGTGCTGTTTTCACAAACCCCCCGATAATGCACAATATTTTTCTTGTTTTTATAAGGATTTTCCACTCGTAAGCGGATTTCAGTTCGTGATTTAGTTTTTCCATTAGCTGTTCAATTGTTTGAAAGAATTATCGAGGTCAAAGTGACATACCAAGAAGTTTAAACGTTTCTTTTGTCAGCAGACGCAATTCTTATTCTTGGTTTACATTTTTGCCACATAGCTCTAAAACAGGTGTTGTGAACGTACAAAGACTCGAAAGTAAGAACCGACAATCTAATTTAAACCTTTTCATTCAGGGCTTTTATCCCGCAGAGAATCTTTTATTTAAACCACCGCGACTACGGGGGACGCAATATTTGATAGCGAGCATATTTGAGCCAGTAAAAGCGCGCGACTGACAGCTAAAATAACAACAAATAGAAAGTTAAAAAGTGCTAAACCGCTTTACTAAATGCTGGCTTTTTGGTCAGGCAATTGTTGAAATATAATGTTTACGAAACAATTTGATGAGTAGGACACCTAGAGAGAAAAATGCGGGATAGAATGTATCAAAGCTTAGAAGGCTTTTAGTAAAATTACCAAGTTATATTTATAGCTGCCCAAGGAAAAGCGACAGAAAAACAGTAAAAAGGCAATTTTGTTCGTTAAATTAGTTCCTGAAATAACAATTTTGGACACCGGAAATGGCCGAGGAAAACACAAACCATCACTGCATGATGTGATTGAAATTCCCTTCACTGGTTTGTGGCTTTGTAAACCAAGGACTTGTTGAATTCTTTATTCCGTTTTGCTTCCTCAAATTAAAATCCTGTGTCGCGGCGTATTTACTTAAATCGATTTTCCTTCAACAATTTCTCAAAAAAGGCAGTGGTATTTGTTTATTCGCCTCCTTATCAATATTTACAGCACACACGAAACGTTCACAAATAGCAAAGAAAAATGTTTATTTTGTAGCCTAAATCGCCCAATACAGACGAGCCCAGCTGATAGGATTGGAGTATATTATTGTAGGAGTTAACCTACAGCGTGACGCTCAGAGAGGTTAAGGTCTCCAGGGCACGCCTCAAATAGTTTTTGAAGAAATAAAAATCATTTTCTCTCGAATATTTTTCGGTCGAATTGGATTTGTTTCAGTCCAAACGCAAACCATTTTTCATCAGTTTGATGTCAAAATTAACTTCGGAGCCAGAGGAACTGAATACTTTTCTAATCGCTGCATTTATCTCCAGGCGTAAGTTTGATTTTTCTTATTTCGTGAGCCTTTTCAGCGCTGCAATTCACGAC
Source organism: Dendrophyllia cribrosa (assembly GCA_024195265.1). NCBI lineage: Eukaryota > Metazoa > Cnidaria > Anthozoa > Scleractinia > Dendrophylliidae > Dendrophyllia > Dendrophyllia cribrosa. Next base: position 26,159,327 of record JAJLRJ010000009.1, read on the forward strand.
AAATTTACAAGTACTTTTCAAGAGCATAACGTAGAAAACTGTTTAGATTTTATCACTTTATTCTTCTACTTATAACACTTGGGAGTAATGTGTGTTTTGTATCACTGATCTTAAATGCACGCCAACTCAAACACTCGACCTTTCAAGGCCTTTTAGAAAATTTCCCTGCTACAAACCAAACGAGAAACTTCTATATACACAATACTTTAATCTACTCTTCAAAACATATATCAATGTATTTCTTATCTTAAACAACGGACTTCAGCAATTAGCAATGGATAACACGAACTGTAACTGTTCGTTTAGATGCCATTAAGCATTTAACTCGACGGTGTAACTGAAGATCTATGATCTAGTTATGTCTTCCGCATGGAATTTTTCTTTCGTGAACTACTCAACACTCAGTAAATCTCAATCACTTGATGAATAGTTTCAATGTCTTTAGTGTTTCAAATTTTATGGCTGAATGGACGACAACTAAGACAGTTACACTGTGTGTATAGTCCGCCCGAGTTAGGCAATGTCCAATACGATCCATAAGCAGTTAACGAGGAGTTTCTTCCCGAATCGTTTCGGTTCAATGTCGAGCAAGCATTGCAAAATCCCTGAATTGGACCGCTGAAATGTTCAGCTGAAACGCTTAATCTTGTGGCAGGAAAATGCACTTCGCAAGACCCCGTTATCTTTGCCGCATCTGAACTCGTCTGCGTTTCACCAATGTTCGCGGGTATTTTCACTAATGCCCTCTTTTCAATTTTTGAAGAATTTTCGTTCACTTGATTCGTTCTTTCTCCTCGCTGCTTTTTCCCCAAAATGTTGTCAATGCTAAATGGGTGGACGGCTTCATCTAATGGCTCTCGGTACGAGTCGGTGTCCATTTTTGCAACTTTAGTCTCATCCGACAACTCTGACTTCTGTGTTGTATTTTCATTTGCACCTTTCGCTGGGCATGACTCTTGAAAGCCTCGAGCAGTGTTTAAATCATGGCTTTTCTGTCCTTCTTCCAGGGCTATCGCGTTTTTGTCGACGTTGTCTTGCGCACGTTCGTTTGTCTTCAATTCCGCACTCATTTCCGAAGCGCTAATGCTTTCGGCTTCATCTTCGTCTTCGTCGTCTTCACCCTTACCACGATAATTTCTTTGTCTTCTTCGCCTTCTTCGAAAGTTTCCTTCTTCGAACATTTCCTCGTAAGACGGGTCGAGACTCCAGTAACATCCTTTCCCGGGATCGGAACGCTCGCGTGGGATCTTCACAAAGCACTTATTCAACGACAAGTTATGTCGAATGCTATTTTGCCAGCCACGCTTATTCAAGCGATAGTACGGAAAATTTTCCGTGATGAACTGATAAATCCCACTCAAAGTAATTTTCTCGTTTGGAGCTTGTTTAATGGCCATTGAGATGAGAGCGACGTATGAGTAGGGTGGTTTGGGGAGGGGCTCTTGTTCGCGAAAGTATATCCCCGTTCCATGGCAGTTTAGAGGGAAGCCATTGCGTCCCCATTGTGGATAAAATGCCGAAGTGTAGCTTGGAAGAGCGGGGTGAAAAGACGGCTGACAAAGGTAGGGTGAGACGTAGCAGCTACGATGCGATGGAAACATTTCTCGTTCGTTATCAGGACTTGTGCGTTTTCTGGAATGACAAGACAAAGCTCTCACTGGCGATGGTCTTCGAAGCTACCGTGAGATGACTGATCTCACACTGGAATGGAATTGTACAGAGCTGCGACTTTTATTTATGGACCACCAACATTGTTTGTTTATAAGATAAGTACAGCTTTGTTTCAAATTATTTATTTACAAACAACCCATAACCGCGCACCAGACCACACAATGGGTGACAAGAGCGGAAATGGATTGCTTGGCAGAAAACGCATCTCACAAACTAATGATCCGTTCAGCAAATTTTTACAAGTCACGAGACGGGTGTATCGCTTTTGCAAATATTTACATAGAAAACCGAGAACGGGGCTTTCATAACACGTGCAGATGATTACTTTATTCAGTGTTTAGGTTTTCTAAGAAAAATCCAAAAGCACAGTTCTCGAGTGCTCGCTCGCAGAGTATTCCATAATATACTTCCGTGAAAAACAACTCCAATTCTAGACTGTTTGGATAAGAGCAGCTCACCAAACCACATTGGCTTTGTTTTCAATTGGGTATTAAAAGGAAACTAACTGACAGGGGATCAAAGGACAGTGAAATGCAAACCGTATTGTTATTTCTGCCACGGTTTATGAGACTTTAGGACGCCAGGTTTTTTCTTTCGTTTATTTTAAATAGCCACGGTATAGAGTGACAAGAAAATGGTTTTCGTTTTGAACTCTGTTGTCTCAAAATAACATTCGGTTTAAACGTTAAATATCCCAACAAAACACATTGTGTCAGGTACAAAATCACTTTAATTCTGTCGGCAGAAATGTTGAAAAGGGCGTGTTCACAAAAATTCATACCCGGATCGATCCTTCAAAGAGAACCAGCATCAATATAATGAGTCAGTATAATTTTACTTTTAAAAGTTCTACTAAGTTTCATTACCTCGTTGCTGGGCAAAAATATTATTAATGTTAATGTACTTTCTCTACGGGAATCGGACCGATAATTTACATTAAAAGGGGTAAAGAGATTAAAAAAATTTTGCCGCAGGGAATTTTATAGCTTGTTGACACGGTATGAGGTTCGAGAGAGAGGCGAGCAATAGATTAAACGATAAGGAATGGAGAGGGAAGTTACTCGAGATTATTTACGAACAAAATCAACATTCCACGCCGATCTAAACAAAAAATATTCCTTAAACTACGATAAAATCTCCGAAAATATCTGATTTAAAGTGAACTACAAAAATAAAAACACCGCTCGATGACAGAGAGAAAGTGACGGCACTCTGATCCGGCTGGACCGATGGCCGTCCCCTCGCCTTTCTTCTCTTGGTTTAAAAACAAAATTAGTGAACATGTCCACGAACATGTCCGCGAACATCGTGGTAGGGGAGGCATGCAAATTATCGCTATTAGATGATGATTTCTTTGTTATTGCCTCAATTTACGGCCAGCTAGACAAAGATATTTTTGAGTTGAAAAGGAACTTATTAACATCAGCTGCGTATCGCAGACAATGAGTCTTCAAGTATTAATAAAACAAATTTATCTCACCGCGCGAAAAGTGGATCCATTAGGGTCCATTTCGTTTTACTTATAGCCGTACCCTCCCGTTGAGACGTTCAGTGAGTTTTCGAAATCACTATGAGTGAAAAGAAACTACATCAGTAAAACATGTTCGAGACAACAACAGTTTTCAAACAAGATATATGAATGTTTGCATAAAAACTCCGAGTCGTAGTTTTTAAAATTAAGTCAGGAAGCTCCTCAAGTCACGATTGTAAATAAAAGGGACTAGAACATTGCCAAATAGCCATTATTTCTATTATATAAAGGCGATTAGCTTTCACAAGGATGCCCACTGTTGAAGATCAATAACATGCAACACCCGCGGACACCCGTTGAGAGCAAGGGAGTAAGCCATGGGACTGAAGAACCGCACTGATCGGGACTGAACAGCAAGGAGAAAAACGCGCATAATTGTTATAACTTACATAGAAATGACGAAATATGTTCCCTTACTCGAACAGCATAAAGAAAGCGACGAATGAACGACTTCAATTACTTTATTTAAGAGCCTCATAGTCTGAAATACATCTTACCTAAAAAGAAACAATGTGACCGTCTTTATTTTACCTTTGTAGCCTTGCAAATTGTGCCTTTTTCAGTAATCTTGGAAATCAAGCGTCCACTATGATCATCTCTAAAAGGAAACGATTGCTCCGCAGGGTAAAATTTAAGCAAAAAAAATAAAGAAATAAAGAAATAAAACCGACGTTTTCTGTTTTCCATATCGTTTTTGGATCTGTTGTTTAGTTTTAGCTTTAATATATTTATTAATGGAGAGTTTTATGAACGGTATCTTCAAATTTCCTTGCTGCTACCTTTCCGAAAATGCAAGCTTGCCTTTTTATTATTAAAATATTTTCATCTCTTCAAAAACAAAAGGCTTTTTCCCAGGTTACAAAAGTTCAAGGTGACAATTGACAAAAGAAAACTTAAGTTCTTTAATCACAATCTTAAATCCGAATATCTCGGCGATTTAGCAGGACAGACACTCCATCGAAACAAAAGGCAGGTTAGTGTGGCAGCCAAAACGGAGACTCGACCTTTAGCCGATTTTGGTAGCATTAAAATTTTTAGCGTTTACTTTTGAACACTTTAGATACCGTAAATTATTACCATATCTTAAAACTAAAAATAACGCGAAAATATTATTTTTTTCGGCGGTCACTTATTTTAAAAAACATGTTTTATTTTTTAAACAAAGGACTGAATAACGACATTAAAACTACCTTTGCTCTAAAATTAAACCGTTTACCTCATAAATTGTAAAAAAAGTTAGGAATTGAGAAAAAATTGAAATTAAAAAAAAGGGATCGGGATAAGTGGCTTAGCACCAACATACTTTCTAAGTCAGCCACTCATGGCAAGATTACTAGTCAATACTAGATTGCAAAACAGTCGGTTTTTCCAGGCCTCCTCGCAGGCAACTCTTTGGGTGCGAAGAATGTGGGGGGGGGGGGGGGGGGGGGGGGGGGGAGGGGGGAGGGGGAAGGGGGTGGAAAGAGGAGGTAAAGAGATTTTCTGCTTTCGTCGCTGTTTTCGGCGGAATCGCTCAAAACTACGAACTGTTCAGTTGCAGTTGGATAAATTAGTGGACACAAAGACATGTAAATAAGAAGCAAATGACTACGAACGAAAATGCTGCCGGTGTACGTAGGATCCGTAACAGATCTAGTCAGCCAAAAATCGAGATACAATCAAAGTATAGAGCAAGGCCGATACTACGTAGAACATTTAACGCGACAACGACATGATAGAGCCCAAACTTCAAGCCAAAATGCAACCGTGGACAGCTGTTTCAACTTGGATGGGTCTCGTCAGCACGGTGTAGCAGCAAAAAGATAGAAAAACTAGCGCGAATGCCAATTCTCTACCAAATCGCACGTGGTGATGGCAACAGATGAGAGCTCGAATTCAAATGTTTGCTAGCCTGCTTAACAGGCGTTATTGGGGCGCTCAAGCGGGTTTTAGGGCGCGAGCGCGTAGCGCGAGACACGAGCGCGAAGCGCGAGACACGCACGGGGAGGGAAAAGAAAAAATAACGCCCGTAGACACGCTATTGTTCGGTCTCTTCCGCCCACACACACGCCCCCTAAAATTGACAGACAACAATCAGACATTCTCACAGGCATATAATTACGAACGACCAATCAAAAAATGTTAAAATTATTCGCGGCAAACGTGGCTGAAGGCGCCAAATCTGTTTGCATAAAATTCCGTGGACGTGAGGAGTCGCGACGATGTCGCGCACTCCAACAAAAGTTTATGGTCCAAAGTCTTGTAATTCCTTTTGAAGATTTTGTGGCAATCTTTTTCCAGAAAAAAGTACTACCGTTCTAGTTTTTTCGCTTACTCAAAGACGCGGATTTCATGGAATGAACACAAGTTGTTATAAAAGGTGACAGGCCGAACACAAATCCTGCTCGTCACTAAAAGCATTTTAGCCCAGCTTTAGAATAAGGCTATCCCAAGTAAGTGCCTGACAGATTTTTCCCTTTGGATCAAAATAAAGATATAACAGGCCTGTTGTTCTAAATATTATTGTTTCTTTGATCTTAGGAAAAAATCTCTTGCTGTATACTAACAGGAGGAATTTACGCTTTCCAGAGCCGTTTGGAATATTTAGTTATGCGTCGTTTGTTTGCTAGCTGTTGGCATAACAAGGGATGATTTTTGGCTCACTTTGAAAGAGTTGCAAGATCAGTAGTGTCAGTGTCATTCGCTGCTTACGGGTGCTTAGGATCAGTTCATTTCTCAGTCCGTGATTTAATTGCGAGCGCAAGTCTGCGGTTAGCACCCGGGGATTAGCATAACTTGCGAGATAGTTTTTCTCCATCACGGCTAAAAGAGTCTAAGATCCAAGTCTTATGCGATAGTCACGGTCTATACTGGAATAGTGACATCTTGCAATCAGTGTTTTTAGCTCCTCAGAGCTTATTCTGCGTTTAAGTTGACGTGTTTCTCGGAGCTAGGCAGTACCTCCATTGTCAGACGTATGGCGTCATTGCATCCGGTTTGAAATATTTGAATCTCCAGCATGTTAGCTGTTTAGTAATTCTAAATTACTCTTGTATATTCTCGCTGTTAGTTCTTTAGATCATCTAAATACGGGAATAACTCAAGAGCTTTCGAAATAGCTTTCTCCAGACTCAGCGCCATCTTGGTTCTAACAGCTTAATTTCTCGGGATATACTTCATGGTGGGTTTTAATTTATGCCCATCAAAGAATCCGGCACTTATTTAGGGCTAAAAACTCATTTTAAAATGGTTAGCTTTTATTTACTGTCATGGATATCACTACCCATAGCAGTAAATAAAAGCTAACTATTTTAAAATGAGTTTTTAGTATCCTTATATGATAGGATCCCTACATGGTGTGTTAACATGAAGTATATACCGATTTCTCACATCTTGATCTCACATTTCGACAACATGCATCACGTGGTACAAATCAGCCAACAGAAATTTACGTTCGCCAGATGAACGTTTTGGAAGAGACCGAACAATAGCGTGTCTACAGGCGTTATTTTTTCTTTTCCCTCCCAAAATTTGCTAGCATCACTGCGAGTACCAAAAATTTTACCCACACCGATTTTGCTTAGTTCGGCGTCGAGATTTGGTGTATTCGTATTTATATCAAATTTGCTGACTAAATCCACTAGGATCCGAAGCCTTTGCATTGTCCATTGCCGCCTTGCAGATATTTCCAAAATGTTCATGGAACATATTGTCGTCTTTAGAGGTTATTTCTAGATAGATAGATCGTTTATTTCCAGCGATTGGAATTCAAATGTTTTTTCTTGCATTTCAAGCGCAATCGGTATCACGTGACATAACACTTTGCAGTATCTAGGGCCCAGAGGGGTATTTTGCTGCCATAGTCACGGGGAGGTGCGAATGAGGCTAAATTGTTAGACAAAAAAAAGCCCTATTTGGCTAAATTTTTGGACCCCCAAATAGGCCAACGGCCCAGAACATAGCCTGTTCCAGGCTCTCAGATAGTGGGGGCGAGCGAAAAATGTTGGTAGCGAAGAAAAACCGTCGTTTTTTCTTCGCTCGCTCCGACATTTTTCGCTCGCCCCCACTTTCTGAGAGCCTGGAACAGGCTACCCAGAACATAACCCGCCCCCCCCCCCAAAAAAAAATCCCTTTTCTCTCGGCATCAAAGGTTAATTACGCTTGCGCTTTTTGACCTTTTTGCCGAACCCCAAAAAGTCCTCACCAAAAATTCACCAACAATTTTCTAACCACAAAAAATACCTCAGATCGCAATTTCAAACCCCGAAAAGGTCTGCGCAGCTTTCACGACGAGAACGTCAGCGAGAACTGCACAAAACAATAGGTTTAATGAGCGAAAACAATGCCTCTGCACGTGCGTTTTGCATTTTTAAAATTTTTTACATTTACAATTTCTTTCTTGCAAAACAACAACGTCAAATGATTAAATTATAGGTTTTGTGGAGAATGTGAACATAAGACGGTCAATTTTCCTTCCTCTATTTAAACTTGAAAGCCGTCCCTTCGAATTCAGCTCCTGGACAATTCATTCACATCAGACAAATTCAAGAAATTGGAACAGTTGTAAAGTAGTTTTAAAGAGCGGGAATTCTTTTTTTCAATGACGTTTTCCTTGCCGTTGCCGTCGTGGTTGCTAATTAGGGAGCTTAAGCCTGGTTTCCATACTGAATCGCAACGATCGCAGCGATAGTCGATCGTAACGATTCTTGCTATCCTTGCCATCGCTGAGACCTCAGGTTTTCATATGATCGCAGCGATCGCAAGGAAACGTCGAGTAGGCCTGGATCCGATAAACGTAAAGTGTATTATGGGATACAAGGCTCTGGTGTGCAATGTTTTCTGGGACATTTTGGATCGCAAGGATCGCAAGAGTGGTTTCCATATAAAAACCTCTCGATCGCAAAGATCGCAAGGATCGCAGAAATATAAATTTTTCTATCTCTGCGATCGCGAACGCAAGGATCGCAAAGTTTTTGGTTTCCATATGATCGCAAGGGTCGCACAACACTATTTTCTGCGATCGCTGCGATCCTTGCGATCCTTGCGATCCTTGCGATTATATGGAAACCAGGCTTTAAGCAACCACGACGGCGACGGCAGCGAAAACGGCACAAAACAATAGGTTTAATAAGCGAAAACAATGCCTCTGCACGTGCGCTTTACATTTTGGTACATTTCTTTGTCGTTCCCTGCAAAACAACAACGTCAAATGATCAAATTATAGGTTTTGTGGAGAACGTGAACACACGACGGTTAATTTTCCTTTCTCCATTTGAACTGGAAAGCCGTCCCTTCAAATTCAGCAGTCCTGGACAATCCAGCCACATGGTCACATTAGACAAACTAAACAAATTGGAACAACTACAAAGTAGTAGTTTAAAAAAGCTCGAATCCTTTTTTCAGGTGACGTTTTCCTTGGCGTTGCCGTCGTCGTTGCTTAAGCTCCCTAAGCTCCCTATTATACTTAACGGGGTACCCCCGCTGGGATAGGTACAGGGTTTCTTCACGCCATTTTGAACGAGAGGAGGCCCTGGGAATGAGATTCGCCAAATATGTTACATTTCATTGTATATAACATGAAGCAGTTACTGTCATTGGAAAAACAAAATGGCCGCTCTCCGTATGTTGAAGACTGACTTGACGACAAAATGTTTCTTGGTATCAAGTCTACGAGGCTCGCATTCATTAAAATGCAATAAGCTGTTGCAGCCTGTATTATCCCTTCGAGGGTGAGTCAAGAATGTGTAGTTACAATTAGATCATCGCTATTATTATCGAATTACTGTGCCATGTGTGGGGATGCACAGTGTTATGCAGTGTTATGGGGGGTCATGGCTCGTGTACGACGACTGTATTGTGATGTATTGTGTTAGGTAGTGTTAGGTTGTATTGTATTGTATTAGGTTTTATGACGTCAGTCAGGTCGTCGTACATTAGCCATGAACCAGTGTTACGTAATCATGCTCTAGCTCGATTTTGAGTTTGATATAAGAGGTTCTGTGCTTATTCTAGACTCTTATAATAACATGTAGGTGATATTTTCTGCAGTTGCCTCTTGCTTTTTTTTCATTTATTTTCTGCAAATTTATGCTTGGCCAGCCGCCAGTAGTGTGCTGTTTATAGCAACAGTGCTTATAAACTCAATTGAATTTTTCCAAAAAAAAGATCACTTTTCTTAATTTCTAGGTATTTATTTCCAGAAAAAGCTGGATAACTGTATTATCTGCTTCAGTGTGACCTGGTGATTAGGGCAATGGATTACCTTAAAGTCCAATTTTTGGTTGAAGTTCTCATCTCTGATCTGTAGATGGATTTGTTACTTGGTAGTCCCTGTATTCAATTATATAGCCCCAGCAATTAAGCCTTCCATCAGTTGGGGTTTTAAAATTTGTTTTTTTGTCCCTGCAAGGACCAGGAGCCGTACATTGCATGTTAAACATTAATCCTTACGTCAAACATAACTAGTCTCGACGTAAGTCAGATGTACCATCTGACGTTGGAGTTAGTTGCACCAGCTGGATGTTAGTTTGTCTTAATTATGTTCAACTTTCACATGCAAGTTCGGTCACATTAACACTAAAATTATCTAAATTTGCGTACTTTGCTAAGTTTCTGCAAGATGTTCTCTAAATATGCAGATACAAACTCAAAGAACACAGATGGGAAAAATAACACGATTTATAGAAGTGAAATGGTGACAGTTCAAGCAACGACCACTTTATGACTACTCCCTGTTAGATGTAGATTATAGGCCTGGCATGTGTCAGACTTCCAATTAAAAAAACTGGCGCAACTAAGGTAAAAATGTATGTCTGAGTTAATGTTTGATGTTATGGCACAATCCGGCATAAAATGTTTATGCAACTGGCCCCAGCATCCTATCTACATTTAAAGAGTATTGGTGGTCATCTTTTGATATTTAGAAACCAGCACTTGGTAACCACCAGCCAGTCACATGTCTTAAATTACAGTTTTTGTTCTATTGCAGACTACAAGCTGCGCAGAGGACATACAGTAGCTCATCTAAAGAAAAATCAGAATCCGACGAAGATCCAAAAAGCAAGCCAATACGCTTCTCTACTTCAAAAGCACGGCACATGACTCTAAATCAAACCCTTGGAATTGGTCAAATAGAAATCGAGAAGAACCCATCAAAAAAGTCCATCTATGTTGGAATGTTTCTTATGGCTATCATGACATATATTATTTTCTTTCTTCCTGCCGACAAGGATGAACTTGATCTTCTTGAGCTGGAGATTGAGAAGTATGAAAAGGAACAAGTCAAGAGACAATGATTTGGTTGTGAAACCAAACAGGAGTTGTATTTACTGAGATGTGATGAAACCAGGACTGTCATTTAGCTTTGAAGAATCTGGCTTCAAAAAGAACGTAGGTGGTCACAAAACAAAGAAAGCCTGCCATGCTTGTGTTGTCTTTTATTCATTTTCAATCTTTGAGTATCCAGTTATCTTCACTGTAGTTACCGGCCATAATAGCCGATTGCCAGCTTCTAATGACAGCCCTGTTTGAATGTTATTCATCATTGTTTCCAAGGCTTTCTGTTCTTTATTGTTGTGACAAAGTAATACTAATATAGAGCCCCCCCCCCCCCCCCCCCCCCAGCTGCAACTTTGTCTGTCTTGTCCCACTAATGGACAACTCTCTACAATGACCGCATTTTTTTTATTGAACTAAAATGCAACTACTTACAAATTAAAGCTAAATTACGTCATATTATTTATTTACATGTTACTACATTACTCTTAGCCTTACATACCTTTAGCTTACAAACATATACACACGCACACACACAAAATAAATTAATATTGCCAACTGCAATCAGCAGAAACAGTAGCATCAAAAAGGTTTTTAAATACTGTCAACAAAATTAAAACTACCAATTATAAAAAAAGAGGTTACAAGTGCGATAATAGAGCAATTAAGGAGCCTAAAGAAAGATGGATACGTCTTTGCTGAAAAAAGATAGAAAACAAAAACAAAACATACAATACTAGAAAAACAATACGGTGAAAGATATCAGGGGAAAGTTTGGAGAGAAAAAATCAAAGTTACTCTAGGGATAGTGGTTCAATTCTATCAATGTGAGATTCTCCTTACATCTGCAGATCCAAATAAAAAATCTAGCCAGTAAGAAAAGGAAGTTAATACTATTTTTGTGTTTCGATTTATCTGATCTCAGACCCAGAGCCAGAGTTTTGTCGAGAACGAGGTTTTGAGGGACAAAGTTACGATACTTTAAAAGAGAATCAAATGTTTTCCAAAAGAATTGCGTTTTATTGCAAGACCAAAACAGATGAAGAATTTTTCAGGTTCTTCTTGGCAAAAGGTACATTTATCATCCTCTTTGAAACCGATTTCAATAGACCACATTTTATGTATTTGTACATTTTGCTCACTATCTCTATTCTTGTTGGCTGAGAGAAACAGTTGATTGCTCATTCACACTGGCATCAATAGATAGTGGGATTTATGCATGCATGTGAGACGACAGATATGACCATGTCATATGACCATGTGCTGTTAGCTTAATTAAAAGCAGCAGATAAGAAATTAACAGAGACCACAATCTACAAGGGGAAAGCGAGGGACCTTGGGTTTTGTTATCCTCCTCAGCCTTCGACTTTGGCAGATGACACAAACCTACTTGTTCAAGGTGCTAATCCATTAAGTGTTAATCCGTGTGAACCCTACATGTAGATGAATTTTATAATAAAGGATAGTTTAGGACAATTTCAAAAACTACTGGTTGACTTTAAATCATGGAAAACTTTAAGAGGTATGAACAGTTGTGTAGTTTCAAAAACATATTCAAGTACGAACATTACTTCCCATCTCTAGGACAAGCGGCGGGTGAGAAAATCATCCGCACGTTGTGTCTACTCGTGATTTTTGCGCGTGTTCACGTGCTCGCCCACTCGACTACGAGAAAAATGAGGGACTAGTCGTTAGTCTGCACAACAGGAACTTTTTGGGGTTCTCTAGCGGGTTTTGGGGTGTGCGAGTGTGGAGCACAAGCCCCTCATGTTCCGTGCTCGAACAGCCCAAAACCCTCTCGAGCACCTCACTTGAAGTGCCTGTTGTGCATGGTACTTGTAGTCTAATCGCAAATCACATGTCGTGTTTCTGTTTTGCAATGTACAGTTATATGTTGAGTGGCGGATTTACACCATACCATAGCTTTAAATCTGTTCTCCGTAGAGAAGCACGGTACTTTTAGCCTACTACGGGATACTCCACTGCACCTCATTAACATTAACTCCTACAATATAATGCTCTTGGCGCTCTTGGACAAGTTTGTTCCCCAGTTTAGATCAATCGCCTATACAACTCGTGTGCCATGGCAAGGAAGGAAATCGCGTCATTATGACCAAAGGATCTTCTCATCAAAGAGAATAGCCAGTACGATTCTGAATAAGCTATAAGTTAGTATTTAGAATAAGTATCTGCGAAATATCCTCAACATCAGATGGCCGGACAAGATAACGTATGAGAATCTATGGCAACTGGCGGACCAAGAACCAGTGGAGGTCACGTTGAAGAGCAGGGCATGGAAATGATTGGGCATACTATAAGAAAGCCAGACAGAAATTTAGTAAAGGCAGCCCTTGAATGTGATCCTCACGGCAATAGAAGAAGCGCCCTATTTTAACATGGATGCGCTCACGTTTGGTAGAATTAAAAGCTAAAGGTTTAATAGAGAAATTTTAAGTCATTTTATTATAACGAATGGCATCAAAAAGGTATATTTTCTATCCGAGATGTTTTAAATGATGAGGGGAAATTTCTTTCTTTCCAGGAATTCCTGCAAAAATACAACCTCAAGTGCAACTTTCTTCGATATTTCCAAGTTTTGGCAGCAATTCCCAAACATCTGCGAGAAAAAGCAAGCCAGACTTCGTTTGAGAAACACAAATTCGAAAAGAACAACTTTATATTTCCTCTGTCACCTGTACTGTCTCAATAAACTTACTCAAGATGAAAAGTAAAGATTTCTACTGGCTTATTACAAACAAGTCTGTAACTAAGGCTACTGCTCCAATGAAATGGGAACACGAAACTCAATTGATGAATTTGAATTGGCCTTGCTATTTTAGTGAATTGAAGGTAATTTGTAAGGAGACTAAACTTAGAGAATTTTACTACAAATTTCTACATAGAATTATCGCTACAATTTAATAACTTTTATTTCAACACGATAGTGATTAAAGCGTTGCCGCTTATGGGGTCGTCCATTTAAGCTAACTAAAACTTAAACAATAAAAGTATAGAAAATTATCGTTATTATAGTGGGGCACTGTTTATGGAGATACAGCCCGAAAATCACGTAGGTTATCAGATTCAGAGACCATTTTGGTGTAATTTTTAACATTAGATGTCTTTACAAGGTCAGGAGTAAGAAGGTTCCACACAATAGATGCTCTGTGTGCTATTGAATTTTTCATGAAATATGTGTTTTGGTATTGAAAGTAACAAAGGCTGCCTGTACTGTAATGAAAGTGATTCGATAGGTCATACTTTCATTGAGCGCGTTTCGATGACACACTAAAAAAGTTAACTTACTGTTTGTTTTTTTTTGCAAAATATTATCTATACTGTCAAAAACTAAACAAGAACGAATAAATTTTGATGAATTTAAGCAACGAATTGCCTTCAAATTTCGCATTGAAGGTAGCCTGTTCCAGGCTCCGAGATAGTGGGGAACGTGCGAAGTAAAAAAATTGAAAAAATCGCGGGGAACTGGTCGGCGGACCGCCTTCTCCCCAGTTCCCGCGCGATTTTTTCTTTACTTCGCGCGTTCCCCACTATCTCGGAGCCTGGAACAGGCTACATTGAAGGCCTTTCTTAGTTCAATTTCTTTAATTGTAAGGTATTCACTTAACCCATATTTAACATGTCTTATTTTGAGAATATATGTAAAAAAGTACTGTTGCTGTGTGTGTATCTTTTGTGTATGTCTCTTGTCGTGAGTCTGTGTGTGAGGTAAAGATTTGCATTATTGCAAAAAAATGGACTTTTGTAAAGAGAACTGCACAGAACAGAACTGGATGGAAAACTTGCTTTCGGACCTCAAAGAATTGAGCATGAGAAGTGTAAACAAGACCAGGAAGTTGCTTATCAAGAGAAAAAGTTACCATTTCAGGTGGCTCTTCACCTTCCAGTGAGAATTACAAGTGCAAGTGAAAAGTGCGAAAAATTATTCAGCTCTTTCCACGCTGGTCAGAAGAAGTGAGAATTTTGGGCGCGCGTGACCTCCCTAATCAACATGGCAGTCAAAATTCATCGTCGGAGGGTCGACATTTCCAACTGAGCAAAACTGCTAAAAATGAAGCTTAATAAGTGATTTGTTTACGAGAAGTACTAAAGCGTCTGAAAGCGACACCGCTAGTCTGCACAACTGATGACGTCACCATGTTGTTTGCTTCTGCTTCTGTTTTTCTGCCGTAAGGATCAGTTTGTCGTTTCTTTTGTTTCACTTCAAGTATTAATACTATTCAAATCACTTCAGTCACAGGGAACGCGAGCGCTTTATAGCTATAAAATACTAATGCAGGGGTTTCATTAGAAGCCGTCGACCGCCGGTTATAAGTCGGTTATAAGTCTGATAGGAGTATACGACGTCGGATAGAAACACAAAAAATGGACTGACAACTAAGACTGTGAACCTGTATTCTTCATACTTCATATATAATGTTCATAGAATCGTTTGAAAGACCCTTAAAATCTGCTAAATCAGTCAATGGATAAATTCTATATTCTATATCTATAATCTTTTACTGCCATTCTCGATTGATTTTATAACAACCCATGTACTGAAAAGTTTCTTCTTGTCAACTTCTGATTACATTACAACTTACCTTCAATAAAGTTTGGTCATAAATATCATTCAATTTGATGCCCAGAATGCTGGAAATTGCATTTTCCGAGCCTCTAGATTTCAAAATTTTCTGGGGGGCCACGCCCCTAGTCCACCTAGAAGGAAGGGGCCTAACGGCCGCTCAAACTATCCCTGACAGCCGGATACAACAAAACTTATTGAAACCCCTGCTAATGTATTATGTAATAAAAACAAAACAATTTGTCTTTCTTTAGTCGTTTTGGAAGGAATTTGCATCGGAGCAGTCCCGTTTTAAAATGTAATCGTTTCAAGAGCATCGGAAAACAAGAGTCTAGCCAGTTAACGTCTCCACTCTCGCGTCTTCACTTGTACAAATAGTTAATGGCGGTATCCCCGAAAACGAAGATCGAAGACCTAAGACCCCAAAACACGAAAACGAAGACCCCCCCAAAACGAATTTTTTTAAATGAATACTAGTAAGCAGCACAAACAAAGTATCTTGTCAACTTGTTTTATTTCTCCGAATCCGTGATCCCCAAAATTAAACATTGCACATTTTGTTAGATCTTGTTACGCAGGATTGTAGTCAATCCTGCACACATATTTTGTGGGTGTTTTTTGCTGTTCACACCCTAACTGGAACGTGATTTTTACCATAGTAATTAATCGAAAAAGTTAGTTCTTTTAATGATGAAGTCTGTGTGATCAGACAGACCGGTCGGAGAAATAAAACAAGTTGACAAGAGACGTTGCTTTGTGTTGCTCACTAGTACTCATTTTAAAAAAAAAATTATTAAATTTATCGATTTTAATTTTCGCGCTCCTTTTTTTTCGCGATTTTTTCCAAAACGCGAAAATCGCGAAATTGAGTACGCGCGAAATTCGATTCGTTGCCAAGAATATATACTTTTAGGCCCCGTTTACACGGGTCCGGACAAATTTTTGCACGGACAAAAACTTGCACGGTTCAACCTTGCGTTTACACGGGACCGGTGGAACTGGACGAAATTTTGAACGGCTAAGTGTGCAAGTTCCGTGTAAACACCACTGCAATCTGTAACAGAATTTGCACGGATCCATGTAAACAGGTGGTCTAGGAACAAAATTCGTCCGTGCAAAAATTTGTCCGGACCCGTGTAAACGGGGCCTTAGGCTTTAGATACTTTTAGGGGTGTCGTGCTGTATTAAGGTGGTATGTACCTAAAGACATGGAAAATTTTGCATTATGTTCAAGAAGATTTCTTTAAATGCCTAGTTATTACACACATCAAGATAAATTGTTTGACATGTGTTATGGGGTTTATGGTCTCCATGGCAACCATGCCACGCCCTAAACTCCATGTTTTATTACCCAAACGCCTCCAACTATAACCCTCCATTTATGCAATGTGTGGATCTGAAAATTTCAGAGTTTGTTTACCACACATAGATCTGTGCAATGAACTAAAACCATGTCAATCTACAACAGTCTTCTTTCCAACCTCGTTCCCAGGGTCTCTCGTCTTCCCGCCCCCTGGAGCGAGAGAAGAGAGACCCTGGTCTGGTCTGGTCACGTGCGTCCCAAAATCTGGGATGTAACAAATAAAAGATTTGAGGGAGGGGCGGCAAAGTGTGAAATTTGTTCGCTCTAGCAGAGCATTGCAAATCAAAACAAATCCAAAAAGCGTTTGGCGGCTTGCGATAAATATGAAGCGGCGGTCATCCGCAGACTTAAAAACATATACACATCGACTGGTTTTGAGAGTGCAAGTTGCTTTAGGATCTGTAAATTAACAGTTGGGGAATTGTCACGGCGCTTGAAGATTTGTCTCAGTATTGAAAGCTAATTTTGGACTCGCTACACAATGAGTGAAAAACAATGCAGTCCAATTTTATTACTGGACGCCGCCGCTAAGCTCGGTCTCGGCAAAAAATGCTTTTGATTTATGGCATTGTTCCGAACTGGGATGAATTATCGCTACATCATTACTATTTAGCTGGCGATCTTCAAGCTTCATTCGACGGACACATTAAATTGTCGCCGTCTGTTCTCGGACGATGGCGAAATGGAAAAATACTTTTGACATGCAGATCAACTCAACACTTTTATAACAGGAAACGAGGTAGAGAAGATAATGATAGCTTTTATTCTTCGTAGGTGAGGCATGTTGTTTTGTTCAACATTTACCAGTTCCAGTCGTTTGAATGTCTATACAAGATTTTTTACATTTCATTGTTTCATTGTATGCTTGTGAAATTATTGAACGATAACCATTTTAATCCTTGCGTATAATTCATTCGTTTTTTTTCAATCGTTTGACTGAACCGTTTCCGGACATCAACCGACTCGCGCACAGCACGAGCCACTGTGAAGAAAACGAGACAAAGTTACAAACACCGTCGACCCCTCCTTAGGAATATAATTGTCCAAGAGGCACGTGACCAGACCAGACCAGGGTCTCTCTTCTCTCGCTCCAGGGGGCGGGAAGATGAGAGACCCTGGGAACGAGGTTGTCTTCTTTCGCTTTACAAGGGTGCAAACTGACTAAAACATTTCTTGCCACACCCTATTAACATATTATTTTATAATTTTGTTGGAATTTGGAAAATTATTCTGATGTTAGTTCATTGCATAGAGCAACCATTCACAAATGACTGTAGCAAAATTTATTGCTTTAGGTAAAATACTCTTTCAGAGAGAAGTGTTGAGCTGCAACGTATTTAGTCAAATTGCAACATTTGAGAAAAATGGACTTAAAGTTAAAACAATCGATTCTAGATCAATTATGGGCGCGGGAGCATTCATTTAGCACGTTTTATGAGCATTTAACTAATGTAAACAATAGTTGCTAGGGACGTTGCTACGGGAAAGTTATATACCACCGTTCAGTTATCTTATAGTTAACTTGTTTAGTGCTGCAAATTTAGTGAAATTCTTTGAAAATGGGATTCTCAAGTGTTTAAAGATCCCAATTTTGCCATTTTCAAAAAAACGAACGTTGCTATCTAGACATCGTATTTTAGGGGTAAATACCACCGTAACAACAACCGTATTTAGAGCGCGCTAAAAACCACGAAGTTCAATACCTACTGTTACCATCCCCCGGGCACATCTCCGGGAATTTGCAATTTTTCTTTTCCACTTGACATCCTCTTCCCCACCTCCGGGCATTCGTTTCGTTTTCGGGGTCTTCGTTTTCAACATTACCTATAGTTAATACTGGTTAATACGCCACGGAATGTGTTGTCTGCGAGGCAAGTGCTTGGTCTTGGGGGCCAGATCATAGCGAATCCATACGCTTATTTGAAAACTGGAAATGGAATTAAAATGGCAAATTTTACTGTTTTTTTTTTTCGCTCTTTGTTTTAGTCTTATTCGCTCAAACCGGCGCTGATTGCTGCTCGCAAAGGCACGAAACGCCGAAAGCGTGGATTCTCGCGCGTCTGCTAGCGAATTTATTATATACCCGTAAAATGACGCCTTCTCAGGCAAGCCCTTCTCGCCACGGCTTATAAGTCAGAAGTGCTACTGCGGATTGCAAGGGTTTTTGTAAGATTTTCTTTCTTGCTGGCTGAAACAATGGTTACTTTTTCGAAGTTAAAGGATTATTAAAAGCTTGAAACTTAATTGCAACACATCAAAAACAACTACAATTAACCTTGCGTTGTTTCGTTTTTAGAGCCCTTTGGTTATTTTGTTTATTGGCTTGATATACAATTTTTAAAAGTACACACTTTTCTTTTGGCCACGTAAACAATTATTGGGTTTTTCTTAGCGAGAAAATATGATTGGCTATCGCTGATGACGTCACGGAGCTGGCAATCTTTATGCCGCCATTTTGAAAATGGTTGTGTTTTGGTCCCTTGTGTCATAAGATTGTGTTCTTGCAAAGTTTTGCCTAAAAATGGAGTTAGCCAAGCAGGTGTTTGGTAGCAGCGAAAGAAAATCAACTGAGGGTTACAGCATGTATAGCATAAAAGGTAGGTTACAATGTTCGTTCAGAAACTTAACGGTCACAGCTTCTTTCAAATGCTTTGTCCGTACATAAATCGATCATATGGAACGGATAAATAAATAATGAGTGAGTTAGGCGAAGATCACAGGATCTTTTCAGGCATGTAGTGTAAAATAACTAAGACTATTAGAAAATAATCTCACAAAAGAGAAAAGTTACATGGCTGTTTGACACATTGAAAACCCCCTCCGAGCTTTCCTTCATACATTGACAATCGTTTGACAACTACATAAGCTTATTCAAACAGTGCCGTCGAAAGGAAGCCACATTTATAATCTATTTGCCTTTTAGCGTTATATTTTTAGCTTATAGCGTGTTTTGATTTTAGGTCCCGTTATAAAGCTATTCTTTTCCCATATACTATTCAACTTTCCCGAAACAAGGAAGTGCAGTGATTTGTTCTTAAATTTCTACCATTTGATCTCGTGATCAATTAGTTAGATAAGCTTATGTACAGTATAGAGGAAATTGATTGATGTTGGAAAGACTTGAGCTAAAAAAAAATTATATTGTGGTAGTAAGAAGGTGCAAAACTAATCTGATCAAAGGGAATATATTTTTTTCACTACATTTAATATTATTGATCTTGCATATTTTTTGCTATTGTGGTAATTTTCTTGTTCTTACAGAACCAGCTACTTTGTTTATTTTGCTTAAAATTCGATAATTAGTAACTATTGTCTTTTCCTTTGGCAATACATGGGTTGTCATGAAACGTGTCTTTCCACTATTAAACAGTTGCTTAATACATAAACAACATTCTTTCCCATTAATTTTTATAGCGACAATATTTTTTAGTGCAACTGGCAAGAAAGTTACAGTTCCCTGAAAATTATATCACATACTGTATGTGTTAAATTTTATAATTTATTGTAGGATACCCCTTGTTCTTTTAATGGAAACTGCACATCTGATTTAATAACAGAAGGAGATTATCTTGAAGTGAAATAATGCTTTATTGATGTCTGTTAAAGACTATAAGATTAATACAAAGGCCACAAATTCTTTCCTTTTTTTCACAACTATGGTATGTATCAATCACTATCAGTCTACCTGTTCCAGTGATTTTATATGCTCATCAAAAAGCATGTAGTTAAAAATAATTCAACCAATCAGCTTGTGTTATTATAAAAGCCTCCTAATCATTGGTACTACATACATACATGTACATAGTACATGGGTGTTACGAAAACTAAGACCCTTGAAAACTAAGACCTAAGACCCATCTTAGTTTTCGTGATCACGAAAACTAAGACCCAGGATCTTAGTTTTCGTGATTACGAAAACTAAGACCCCCAGATTTATTAGTCGGCGGCGCCTATAATGTTAACCAGTTGATCGCACTGAAACTACATGATTTATGATAGCAGTAAAACTCAGAATAACAACAATGAATCTGAAACTAGCAAACTGTATCATACTTTCATTTGCATCGGTTACGTTATCTTTCATTTGGTCTATAAATTCATATTACATGTATATTCCATATCATCCGTCTGGTCCGTTTCTTTGAATGTAAAGTTATATTTACGGGTAAATTTATGGGGTCTTAGTTTTCGTGATAACGTGATGTCAACCAGCTGATTGCACTGTAACTAGAATGGAAGAATGATATTTTCCAGTGAGACTTTTTTGCAAATTAGGGGCCGCTTTCAAGCCGACCGAAAGAAATTCAACATGTCCGTTTCACGTTGGACCCAGATTGGCGTGACCTGAATGTGTGACACCTGAACCGAAAACTGAGTATTTGTTAGAAAATTATTGCAACCATTAAGGTCGTTGAAATTACTGTCATTTTGTGAATATGCTTCATTTACTTCGGGCGGTCGAGGTGGTGATCTTCCGAAAAAAAAAAAGAAGAAACGTCTGTAGATAGACAGACCCCCCTACTCCCTACTTAAATTTTCTAATAAATACTCAAACCCGGGACAAACGTCGAACTTTTCATGAGTTGAACTAAATTCAGCGAATTAAGTTCATGAGAAGTTCGACGTTTGTCTCAATTAAATTCAAAGGACTCATTTGGATTGACCAACACGTTCTATCCGTCTGGAGCAGACGGATAGAACGTGTTGAATTTGGTTCGTCTGAATTAAGTTCGACGTTTGATCCAACAGACAAAAATAATTAATTTGGGTCGACCCAAACTGCAATTTAGTTCGACTCATGAAAAGTTCGATGTTTGTCCCGGGCCTCAGTTTCCGGTTGAGGCTTCACACATTCAGGTCACGCCAATCAGGGTCACGGCGTGAATGGGACATGTTGAATTTCTTTCGGTAGGCTTGAAAGCGGCCCCTAATTGCGAAAAAGTCTCACCGGAAAATAAAATTATCATTCTTCCATTCTAGTTACAGTGTGATCAACTGGTTGACATTATAGGTGCCGCCGACTAATAAATCTGGGGGTCTTAGTTTTTGTGATTACAAAAATTAACTAAGACCGTGGGTCTTAGTTTTCGTAATCACGAAAACTAAGCCCCCGTAAATTTACCTGTAAATATAACTTTACATTCAAACAAATGGACCGGACGGATGATATGGAATGTAATATGAATTTATACATATGCATTGTAATCTTAAGACCAAATGAAAGATAATGTAACCGATGCAAATGAAAGTATGATACGGTTTGCTAGTTTCAGATTCATTGTTGTTATTCTGAGCTTTATTGCTATCATTAAATCATTGTAGTTTCAGTGCGATCAACTGGTTGACATTATAGGTGCCGCCGACTTATAAATCTGGGGGTCTTAGTTTTCGTAATGACGTGATCACGAAAACTAAGATGGGTCTTAGGTCTTAGTTTTCGAGGGTCTTAGTTTTTGTAACACCCCATAGTACATACTACATTCATGTACAGCGTTCCAAGCTCATTTTGTCAATAAGTCGCCTTTTGGCAACCTACATTTTTAAAATGGTCGCCATTGGAAAATTTTGGTCGCCAAAAATTGTTGTTTCATTTATGCAAGACACTTCATGCTACTTTACACGAAGACACTACTGCTGAACGTTTTCAAAATGGCCGCTAAATAAATTCGAAGCTGCGTTACGCAGATCCTTATGCCAGTACACATGTCTTGCGATGCAAGAGGAACAGATTCATCATTGACCTTATACAGGAGAAAAGCATGCCCTTATTTGATTTAACGATGATTCAATTAAAAATCAGGGCTCGAGACTTACTTTTCAGCTTACTAGCCTAGTGGCTAGTGACAGGTTTGAATTCACTAGCCAAAATATATTTTCACTAGCCAGCCTTGTACAGGAGGTAGGGTGGGGATTTGGTGGGGGGGGGGGGGGGGGGGGGTGGGGGGAGCGATAACATGACCGTGTCATACTGGTTAACAACAAAAATCTACGAGACTTGGAAACACATTTGATCTTTTAGTTTTCTTCTTTAATCTCATACTAACACTTAACAACGTACTAACGTACAAAGAAACGTCGAGAAGATAAGACTAACACCTTACGAACGTACTTACCTGCGGAGTAACGTCGAGAAAATAAGACTACACCTTACGGATGTTCTAACGTACGGAAAAACGTTGAGAAGATAAAACTGACATCTTACAATACGAACGAACAAATGTACGGAAAAACGTCGAGAAAAAAAAACTATTATCTTACGAACGTACTAACGTACGGAAAAATGTCGAGAAGATAAGACTAACACCTTACGAACGTACTTACCTGCGGAGAAACGTTGAGAAAATAAGACTACACCTTACAGATGTTCTAACGTATGGAAAAACGTCGAGAAGATAAAACTGACATCTTACGAATGAACAAATGTACGGAAAAACATCGAGAAGATAAAACACGCATCTTACGAGCGTACTAACTTACGGAAAAACGTTGAGAAGAAAAAACTAACATCTTACGAACGAACTAACGTACCTAAAAACGTCGAGAAGATAAGACTAACACCTTACGAACGAACAAACGTACAGAAAAACGTCGAGAAGGTAAGACTAGTAATACCTTACGAACGTATGAAAGTACGGAAAACGTTGAGAAGATAAAAATAACACCTTACGAACGTACACTCTGTACCAACGTGGGGGAAAACGTAAGATAAGACCTTATTACGAACGTACTAATGTAATGTACGGGGAAGCTTCAATAAGATATAACTAATATCGTACCGAAAATTGTTCTGAAGACAACATTTACGTCGTACGTAACGAAACATGGAGAAACAAAGAACGAAAAAGACTGTTACTGTACTACATGTAAATGTTCTGAACTTCACCACAGTAGCACATTTTTCGTAAGAAATAGCCGGAACAAGAATTGAAAGAGCCAAGTAGAGATCCCGGTGTTCCGGCTCTAACAAAAACTTGGTCACCCAGAAAAAGAAAATCGGTTTCCAAAAAAAACTTTATCGCTATTTCAAATTATTGGTTGAAGGCATTAAAAATATGATATCTGTGACTGTCTACAGTTTATACAGCTATGTTTCACGGTTTTTGGTCTGTCAATTGGCTTTTGCGATTCATCAGAAATAATTTTAAGTTTGGTTCCGTCCGGCGCTTTACGATTTTCACTAGCCCAAATGGCTAGTGAAAGCAAAAATCCACTAGCAAAAATCCACTAGCCAAAACTGAATTTTTACTAGACTTTGGCTAGTTGGCTACCGTTAGTCTCGAGCCCTGAAAATCGATAAAACGTAAAGTCAACTTCATTGTTTTGAGCTTAAATCCTTTGGTCGCCAAATGGCACCCTTTGCCGATAATTCAGTGGCCAATTATATTTTTTCGCTTGCCATGGCGACCAAAATGGTCGCAGCTTGGAGCGCTGATGTAATCATTACGTACATGTAAGGATGGAAGCTGCTATTTTAAACCCAGAGGTTTTAAGCCCTGGAAGCAAATGTTGATTGGAAATCACCAGAAAATATGCCTAATGTATCTGTTGCAGGTAAAATTTGATCTCAGTTTAAATTAGTATTCAATATAGGCTAAATATATACCCAGTATTCAATCTAGGTAAGCTAACCCTAGGCTAAGCTAGGTAAACTAGCACAAAGCTAACCATCACCCCAATAGCACAATAATACCTGTAGCCAGTGGTGTGATGGTTGGCAGTTTGCTTTGTGCTGGGGTTAGGGAAAGCTAACCTAGATTGAATATATTCTGGGTACACATTTTAACCTAGATTGAATACTGATCTAACCTGAGACCAGATTTTACCTGCAACATCTTTGCAGCAGGCAATGACGAAATGAAACACCACATGTATGTGTTTGTTACACAAGACCTGCAAGATATTTTCTTATTCTCTAGGTGACAGGCACACAATGTTTTATTGATATCAGATGTGAGGCAGGGCTCGAAATTGCGACTAACTGGTCGCCAATACGACCAAAAATTGAGTGCTGGCGACTAGATTTTCGGAACTGGTCGCCAGCTGGCGACTCGCGTTTTGTCCGATAACCACAAAAAAAATCTTCTGCACTAAAATAAATCTTTTAGTTTATACACCGGCGTATAAGCCGCACTTTTTTGCCCAAAATGTTTGCTCCAAATCGGGGGTGCGGTTTATCTGCGGTATTAACATCGGCTGAGTTCTGCAAATCATAGTTTATCAATCGTACTTTCCAGTGATATAAGTTGACCAGACTTTGAGAGCCTTTATTTGAGGTGTATAACGTGGAGTAAAACTTATTTAACTTAAGATGACGTAGAAAAGTTAGTCTTGTTTGTCTCACAGAGCTGCCAGAGCGCCTCTGAGGCAAAAAGGTCTGCATCGAACACGCAACACACGAACGCGAGCGTTGAGTTTATAAATTGTGAAATTTTAAGCCTCAAATTTTCAAAATACCTGTGTTAAAACAGTTCTCGCTATCTTTGTCGGACATTTTGAAGCTTTTAGCAATGAAGGAACACCGAAGACAAACAAAAGAAGCAAAAGAAAGTCTGTAAACAAGCGGCCATCTTGGTTAACCCAATGTCCTCAAGAAATTTGCACAGCTACCAAGCTTGTTGTGGCCTGAACGAACGGCGGGCAAACGAACTTAGCTGCGATCAAAAGTGTGGTTTTTTTTTTCAATACAGGATGATTCGATGGATAGAAGCAAAGTATAGCTCGCGTTTCTTAGAGCCAATTCTCTGACTTACGTTTTTATTTAAAAAAAAAAATTTCTTGCAAATTTGAGCTTCAAACTCGGGGTGCAGCTTATCTGCGAGTGCGGCTTTAATTTATATACTCCGGTGTTTACGGTATGTTGTGAAGAGGTAAAAGCAAGGGGAAAAGGACCCTTGTTTGTCTAGTTATGAAAACTATGAACTCGGAACGTTTTGTGCTTACCTGCATCTCGAAAAAAAAGAACAAACCATCGCTAAAGACATGTCAGCTGTGAACACTGGTAGCTAACTTTCGTAAGTCTTTCCTATGCTGCTTCTTTCTACCTATGATTTTTCTTGCATGCAAAGTAACATTTTTAAAAGTGTGTTTTATATAAGATACATATTGAATAAAATTGGCGACCAAAATTTACGATCTGGCGACCAAAATGTTCCCATTAGTCGCCAGTTGGCTCCTTGAATGAAAAAGTTAATTTCGAGCCCTGTGAGGGCTCCCTGTGTCTCGAGTCTGATTTCAGGTGTAACCCAATAAATGCTTCTGGTCGGTGCTTAAACATAAGACAAAATCCTGCACCATTTCCGCACAGAAATCCATGGCAACCACTTGTGGTGATGCTGCTGATCAGGTTCCCTAGCTAAGGATCACAACTTTTTTTTTTTTTTTTTTTTTTTTTTTTTTAATAGTTTATTGATTTTTCCCTTTTTTGCACATAAAACAATACTAAATAAAACCATATTACTTACAAAAACACTTACACTACTTACAATACTAATATTATACTTACATTTACATTTACATTTACATTGCATTACATTACACTGTTTATACTTACACTATTTACAATACATATAATACAATACACAACAAACTACAACACACTACTTAAACTATACTACCTATAAAGTGATACTTACACTATTTACAATACGGTACTAGAAACGACTAAAAGAAATACGAAACTACTTACAATACGATTTTACTAATGAAACGATACTTATGATACTAAGAACAATACTACTGCTGCGATACTATACGGATACGATTACTTATTACAAATAGATAAATTTAATAAAGTTACTTACAAATGTATAGTAACGATATTTGTATTTACACAGCTACATGTAGTTTCAAGTAGTTAATTGTTTAAAAAATTAGACCATTTTTTAGTAAAAGAAGGTAGTTTATTTGTCATACTCGCAATGTATTTTTCTAATTCAATTTTTCGTTAACGAGGGTTATAAAATCTGTGAAACGGGGTCTTTTGTCATCTTGTACTGCGTTAATGTAAAGAAAATATTTTCCAATTATGATCAAGTGATTTTGGGTTAAACCGGACGATGTATGTTTTAAAACACCATAGATAATTTCGTTTTGCTCCAAAGCAATGTTTCCTCTACATGAAGCGTTGTACCACCTTGTAAATTTATTCCAAAAGGATTTAGCAATTGGACATTCCACAAATAAATGGAGTGGTGTCTGATCAATGTCATGGCAATAAGGACAATCGGGTTGCTGTTTCTTTTTCATCTTATACAGTATTTTATTTGTATACAGGATATTATGTACTATTTTATATTGAAACACGGATAATTTTACCTCATTTGTGACACAAAAAGGAAGTGAATAAATTTTTTGTCTTTCTTGAAAGATAAAGCCGCTTTCAATAAGTCTTCTCTCGGCAGTTGGAGGAGGGAATTGCTGGTGATTGAGTAAAGTATTGTAAATTGTTTTACATGTGAGCTTTTCGATTGCAAGTGGTACGTATTCAGTTGACGGTAGAAGACATTCCTGCTTTAGCATAGTTTTCCATTCCTGTGGTATTGCAGATAGAAGGCTGTAATACTGTAGAAAATTACTCTTGACATTGTATTTCTGCATGAAGGTTTTAAAAGGCATCAAGGTGTTACTTTCGTTGTCGAAAAGGCACGAGAGACTTTCAATGTCGACTCTTTTCCAACCAGGGAAAAAAAACAGATAACTTGTTTACTCGAATAAACTGATTATTCCATATTATTTGATTTAGCACGTCACCTTTTGTTTTCGGATTAGTGCTATTAATTTTCTGCCAGTGGAAAATTATATCTCGATAGAATTTTGGTAAGTTTTCATTCAGGGGTAGATATTGAATGTCATAGTTACACCGGAAAAGGAGATTGCCGCCAACGTTGGAAAGTAAAGATAGTGGGATAAATTTCCATGGTCTTTTATCGTTAGCGCACAAGCGCTTTACAACTGAATCAGCCCAGTACACATTGCGAATCTCAGTCTTTAATCATTATCATTATTCTGCTCAGCCAGTTATGAACATTAGTCTGCAAGTAGACGCACCTATATCCTTCCTTCTTCAGAAAAGGGACGTCGGCATGATGCCGTCCTTAATCATGGTCCATTGTTCTGCTGTTTTTGATGTAATGTTGCCTAAATTATCATGAATGACTTGTGATGTTAAAATAATATTGACCTTTTCACCTCCTCTCTTGCTGTGATAATGCTTTGAATATATCCATTTTCTAGCTCTGGCTTTTTTTGGCTCATGCAGTGGTATTAAAAGCTCAATTTCTTTGCCACAAAAGTAGGATCTGCTTTGCTTCAAAAGTGGGATCTGCAAAATTCAATTTTTGGTGCACATTTTCCTCCATAGATGGATTGTGAAATGCAAATTGCCTTCTTGTTATTTTCTTATTAAAAGCCCATTTGTTTGATTTGTACTTTTACACAGTCAACTGACCACTATTTACAGTTAAAAATAACATAATATTAAATAAAGTCCCCGAGATTCCCATAGTTCTTTTAGTAGCTTAGTCCTCAGGCAGCATTTTAAAACTGTCAGTTACATTCTAAGGAATTCAATGTATTAACTAATCTATAGTAAAAAAGCTCTCTGGCTAGTTTTAAAGTGACGGCCTTAACCCCTGGACCCCCAACCACTGCAAAAAGACACTAATCTATGAACTAAGATGATTTTTCTATGGAGGTCACTAATTGCAGACATTACAAGTTTTAGCATGTCTGAATCAGTAGATAACTGACGTAGTGTGATAATTTTTGCACATGAAATAAATTATAATATATGTTAAAAAGAGTAGAAATTAACATATATTATGTACATGTACAGCATGTATATGTTCATTGAATTAGGCAGGTTGCCAACCAGTTGTACAATGTAGATTGAACCATGAAACAAAAGTGCTGCATGTACATGTATTTAAAGAATGAAAAACATTCAGCATTTCATCTTATTTTTGGCTTTTGAAAATAGTTGTGACAAGTTAATCCTTGTGGAGTTTTGTGGTCATTTAACAGTTTAAAATTGAGAAGATGAAGACATCCTAGGATGCATCAAAGGAGTCTTTTCTCTTTCAATAATGGTCACTACTGTACTTTATCGATCATTTGTCAAATGCTGTTATGAGGATGGACTCTCAGTTGATGGTAATCTTGATTTTTATGTTGTTACACGTAGAAAGCCAGGTGAGGTAACTATTTTAAATTATTGTTAATCCATTACCTAGACCAAGGGTTGAAAAGTATTATGCTCACATGTACATGTATAGACATGATCGTTGTTGTTCAAAGTTTGTTTTGATCTACTATGTTTGTTGCGCAGTTGTACCGGTAATCATATTGCTCAGTACTGTACAAAATCAAATCAATGTAAATTCTGCTAGTACATGTACATGAAGACAAAAATATTTTTTACTTTGCAAAGATAGTTAAAAGGTGTTGCAGTATGCACTTCCTTTACACACTCTTACCCATAACATTTGAATTTTAACGAGTCAGAGCTTAGGCAAATCCTCTTTGAAAAATATAATTTATTGTTTGAGTTTTCTCTTGAAATCTGAGATGAAATGAGGCAGCTTTGAGAATTAAAATGAATAACTAAAACTAGCCACTGACTTCTCTGCTAAGAGCTGATGTGCTATGGAACCATTTGAGCTTTTCAATTTTGTAGTCTTTCTCAGTAGTGCCATATTTTTTAAAATCTTTTGCAATATTAGACAGTGTAAGTGTTCTTTGTACATGAATCTTAAATTTTCAAGATGTGTAACATAATTATTTTATCATGTAAAATACAAGGATTTCTCCCACCATGGAAAAATCATGTCTTGACAAATGTGAAGAGTGAAGGTAGCAATATTTTTACATTAGCTATTAATTTGTTTGCCCTTATTAAATGTCAAACAAGCTAAAAGCTGTTAGTCTACAATTAAAACATTTTGGGATCTTCCTGGGAAATCTTTGACAATCTTCGGAAATTTTCATACAGCCTTTGGATAGTATACATGTACAATGGGTGCAGGAGAACTTTCGGAAATCTTCGGACAATCTTTGGAAAACTGTTTAAAACCTCGTAATTTGTGTTGTTTATATAATAAACATAATAATACATGGCTGTTTGGAGATGAAAGTTCTCTTCTCATATTCGAGTTGAACACTCAAAGAGAAAATTAATTTCATATCTCCATGTACAGTACCCACGCACCATCTTGTAGTAAATTTTATTTGCCAAAGTCCACTACTTAGGTAACCAAAGTGGTTTTCTAGAATGCCTTAATTTGTTTTTCTTTAAATTAAAGGTATTAATATTATGCAACTTAATTCTGACATAATAAAGTGAATTCGTACAACCCGTGTTTCATATGCTAATGAGCTGCGTTATAATTCCAAAGAGCTGTGTACAATGAAACAATAGACGTGTTGTCTTTGATAAAAAAACAACCCTGAGGAAAACAAAAACATAAATTAGTTTAATCTAATGGTTCAGTTTTTTCATTTTCCTTTGCTTGAGTTTGAATCTAAAATGGTAGACTAAAATCACAAATTAAATTAAGGCTGGAATTTTCAGCCCTGACATGTTCATAGTCCTTTGTTTCGTTTTTTACAGGCTGTTACTGAAATGCTTGAATAATATTGTTACCTCATTGGTTTGAATTTGCATACACTTAGCAAATGAATGCTTCTGTGAGATTTTAATTAATTTTATAACAAATAAAAAGTCAGCCGTCTCAATTCCCTTTGTTTTATTGTACACAGCTCATTAGAATATAACGCGGCTCATTAGCATATAAAACATGGGTTATACAATTTCTAAGTTTAACTTCGAAGCTAAGATAATATTTGAAATCGCTCAATATTTCTAAACAAAGATCGTTTACTTTCAGAAGAATTAAACGTCTTTGTCAGAGTTCCCATTAACGCACAGGTGTGCGCATATGATGCACAAAAATCTAAAAGGACGCACGCTTTTGTGAGCCTCTACGTCCCAGGGATGCACAGGGTCTGGGTACTACCCATACATCTTTGCAATCGTCTTGGAAAATCCCCATGTGTTTCGCTTCTTTGATCCACCATTTTGTTTTACTCGGTGATCATGTCTACACAGAAAACGCTATTTGATATTTTTCAGCCCCCCCCCCCCCCCCCCGTTCAACAACAAAACCAAGTGAAACTTCATCTACCGTGCCTTTATCTCCAAATGGCTTGAAGAGTTTGCATGGTTGACGTATATTTCAACCGAAAACCACATAAAATGTAAAACATGTCTCGATGCACATAATACACCAGTCAATGTAAATCCCCGCACCCCCCGGGCCGGGACATAGCGGGGCATTTGCCTGGCGCTCACTGCAAAAGTTGTTAAATGCCCCGCACCCGGAGGCCATTTTTTTGCTCTAATCGGCGTTAATGACCCTGCTCAAATGCCCTGCTCCTTTTGGGCAAATTTAATTTTATACATTAGCATTATAATGCAAAAAAAAAAAAACCTGACAGCGAAAGCGGTCGTATAACAGTATAAATGCTTAAAACTTACATGAAATTTCAACGTGACACACCGTTGCAAGGAACTGGCTGATTTAGCAGTCTCTGATTTCAAATTTGGAGAAAATACTCCACCTGCTTGCAATTTAAAATTGTAGGACAAATAGAGACAAGCGAAAAACTCACTTAAACGGTACTAAATACAGTTTAAATAAAAGCCGACACAAACTGCCATCGCTATGAAACTGATTAAACACTGACGCCCCGGGTAAAGAGGTCAAAACTAGCAGACAGCTTAAAAACACAAATGACCTCGAGACTAAAGTCTGTATCATTTTGCGACGTTTAGAAGGCTTTTAATTCAGTCACCCCGAAATCTCCATATACCTGCTACAAATACAGGAAGCATAATTTTGCGAGCTTAACTATAAAATGGCTGAAACACTCGCGAGGGAGTTGCGTAGCTTGTCATTCTTTATTACACCAACACTGGCATCTTATAAAACAGCAGCCATTACTAAACAGAATATACAAAGAACCTCCCCTAATATCATACAAAAGGGAACGTTCTCTAAAAGATATACTCGTGAACTGACCTTCTTAAAGGCTAAAACACGCGTGTGGGAGTCGCGTAGGCATGCCAAACTCATGGTTGTGCCTAAATCCTACCCGCCAGAAGGACAGCCGAGGACTATTGGTGACTACTATTCACGGCCGCCATCTTGCTGGATTTACGATTCTAGTCCCAGTCCGCCTCGGTGGAAAATTCCCCGGTCCATGCCCCGGCTGATTTTGAATGCCAGTGCAAAAGTCGTCAAAGCCCCTGATACCCACGGCCCTTTCTCCTGTCAAATCGTGGAAAATTCCCCGCCATGTCCCGGCCCGGGGGGTGCGGGGATTTACATTGACTGGTGCATAACCAACCCAAGCTTTCGTGTATTGTGCGACTAATTTCCAACGATCAGCCTTAGTACGTCATCAATATGAAAATGACCATGTTATTGCTGTGCAAGTCATGGAACAAAGAAGATGTCATGAAAAGGTCGTGCGCCATGTAGAAGAAAAATCAAGTACGGCTTTGAAGGCTCAAGTAAGAATGGCCCTGTTAATGGCAATTACAGTGGAGAGCTCTGTCAGTCTGATTATTTACCATAAGAAGAACACGAGACAATCATTCCAAAAATAAAGTTTTATTAGTACCAGTACCTTGTTTTCGTTCTAGCTTTGTCCCTGTGTCACACACTGTCATGCCATTACCGCCATGCACCCATACTTACATACTCACAAAAAAAAAAATGTTTGGGGGACCGTTGAAAAGCAAAAAGGACTCTCAGTTTCCTGGAGCTGGAGGTCCCCTATCTTCCAAAACAAGTGGGAACTCTGTTTGTGCTGATTATACTGGCCAGTTATGATCGTAACAACAACAAACTCATAACAAAGGTTTGACTGAGATAACATCAGACGACGCCACGGGGAACATACTTCCGTGATGTCACTCGGTCCCATCCTTCTTAAGCGCAGCGGGAATTTTGAAAAGCTGAACTTGGTGGGCCATAAAAAATCGAGGTTAAGCAAAATCAAAATTTTTTGTGGCATTTTGTTCAGAAAAATAAGATTTTTTTAAGCAAAAAATTTTTTGGGGGTTATATCCACTTTAAGATCTTATTGGTCAAAATAAATTTAAAATATTTTTGGGGGCCAATCAGAAACACTTGAAATGCCTGATTTATTAGTACTAGATCTATATAATTTATCATTTTGCATTTGCAAAATGAATTGAGCAGACAAAACTTTTAATATTAAAAATTAATTTTAAATTTTTTTTGATTGTGATACCATTGAAAACTCTTTTCATCAAGATGAAGAAAACTTTAGGGGGCTGAATAAATCTATTGTATTCTAACACTGATTTTGTAATTTAAAGAAACTGAAAGGTAAAGTGGATCCAAGAAAACTTTAATTTGAACCTATTTTTGTGACTACTGCGCTTGTGCAGCAGTCTCTATTGCCATTGTATGAGTTTTCCGAGCCAATCAGCTCACACAAATATCCATCTTGCGATCTCTCGCAAACACTTTGTATCAACAATGATTTGCCGAGTTCTCGATGACAAACGAAAACCTCGGCTGCCTATTCGATCTCTTTGAAGTTATCTTTCAAATATAAAAAACTTAGACCTAATTTGCTCCATTTTACCTTTTTTTGAATTTGTAAAAATATAGAAATCAAATCAATTTCAATTAAAAAATCATTCAAACTCTTGAACAAGAAAGATACTTTCTATTGGGAAGAACGAGTACGTGACTTTTTTGACCTCTTTGTTTAATGACACGTGATGCCTTGAAGCCTTGCATGATTTTACGCATAACAAATTATAGCGCATTGCAGTTTCATTCTTTCCTTCGTTTCATAACAGAAAAGGAAAATCGTCCTCCAAATAAAACATTTAATTGCTTTTTAGTTATTTTAAATTATTGCTTTATGGCATTAAATAATATGATGTCCGTTTACAGTCTGTTTTAGTTTCTGTTCTCTCAAGTTTGCCTTTGCGATTAATTGGAAATAATTTCCAGTTTCATTACCATAATGGCTAGTGAAAGCCAAAATCTACTTGCCAAAACTGAATTTTTACTAGACTATGTCTAGTTGGCTACCGTAAGTCTCGAGCCCTGTTAATTTTGCAACATTTACTTCTCACAGCTAGCTTTCATATTTTGTTTCTTACTGCTCAGATGAAAAGTTGCCTGAGTAATTTTCAGCTTTTAGGTTGGTATTTGCATAAAAGCCTCGTATGAGGAAAACTGACTCAAATCTTGACTCTTAGGAGGATAATTACATGTAAGCCTCTTTGGAGGTTATATATAATCACCAAGATTCATCATTATTTTAAACATTTGCTTTGATTCTTATCTATTGAACCGCATATATAGGACACTTCTACATTTCGCATATTTCACCTTATACATTATAGCAGTATAGTCACATGCGCCTCAGTGTTGGGTGACTATTTTTAATGTCTTAATAGGCTACAGCTAAATTTTCTTTTGAATATTGTTGTAACCATGGTTGCAGAAACATGTCTTACAACTTCCCATGCATACATGTAGGTTATCAAAAAAGAATTTGAAATTTAAATCTCAGTGTTATGTCTTGTCATAAAAATGACTTAAACGGTTACCATTTTTGGTAGTGTTTGAATACATTTGTCCGGCTTCTTCTGTATGTCTACCAGCCATTTTGTAAAATTGGTAAAAATGAAATCACTCTAGTGTACCAAGTGTTTGCAGATGACGGTGAAAAATATTAAGAAACAAAAGCCTGCTTTATTTGGAAGCAAACAGCTGCTTAGAAATGTTGTGTTTTGTTTAAACAAATCAACTCTCTCAGGTATAGTGTACCGCCACATCATTGAATTATATAAATGCATTTGACCCCTTTCTCTTTCAAATTTCTTAAAAAAAATCACTGCTGAATTTGTTTTATATATACAGTATAGTGACTGAGGCAAGATGTCTGAAATTAATTTTAATCTTTCTGAAAAAATATGAATTTGTCTACATGTAGCTACATGCTTATGGGAAATTCCTGACCAATATAATTTTGAAGAAAATGCTTTGCAAATTGTTCACCTACATGTACATAAATGGCTGGTCAGTGCATGTTCAGTTTTTGTCCTAGTTGGATTGGAGTTACTGTGTGGAATTCTACACTCAAAGCGGAGATATGTGTTGAGAACTGTAAAGGATATAATTGTAAAGTCTGCACAAGAAATTTACTTTGTATGTATTTGTATTTTGTTTTGAAATGTTAAGAGAATAGAATTCACTTCCAGTTGCTTTGTTATAGCTTATTTCAGAACTGTACATACATAATGGTCATGCTGATCAGAGAAAAAACAGTTGACAGAATTGACAAACAATGTTGTATGTTGTGTTGAAAGCTTTGTTACATTCGTTAATTTACATGTACATGTAATACAATCAGTTTACAAAATTTGCATTTAATCTTTATTTTAGTCAGAGCATTTACAAAAC
Source organism: Dendrophyllia cribrosa (assembly GCA_024195265.1). Taxonomy (NCBI): domain Eukaryota; kingdom Metazoa; phylum Cnidaria; class Anthozoa; order Scleractinia; family Dendrophylliidae; genus Dendrophyllia; species Dendrophyllia cribrosa. The sequence goes on from JAJLRJ010000009.1 coordinate 26,194,243, forward strand.
ACATAAAAAAGTGTACAATGTAACATAATGTGTTCACAAATTTAACTTGTTTTATTCAATAAGTATACACTACAGGTTGAGAATCTAAACAGAACCACATGAATCTACCTGGAGTTTAAAAGGTCCCAAGCTAGAAATTATTTATCAATTGAAATTGTAATTAATAATTTAAATATATTTTTAGTTACTGGTTACGATTCTGCTTATGAATTAGCATTTTTGTGATGTGGTACATTATAGAATAAGACAATAACCTTTAGTTGGCTTGAAAATTAATTTGACCTTTAGTATATGATATGAAGATGCAGTCCGAGTCACTTAATCAAGCTTTTAGCCAACAGGGTGTCCTGAGGACACCCAGATTATTTAGAAATTCATGCAAAATCTACCAAGGCTTTTACAAGCTTCCAGGATGGTTACTTTTCAATAAAGATTATTTCTGGCTAAAAGGTTGCACATCATGCATTTCTGGTTGGATAGAAATTTACTAGGTGTACTAAGTTACAGAGTGACATACTTGCATTTAGGAAGAAATTATTTGAGATCCCGCAAGATGGTATTACAATGCTGTAACGCTTAACAGGACACGGCAGAGAGTTGGAAATTCATTCATTGTTGCAAGTTCCAACCTTTCCGATTGCATATAGTTATACTGTATTGACGGATATTGTGTGTTGATAGTAAGTACCTGACTTGTATTTTATGTTATGTTATTTTAGCTCCAACCCTGAGTGAAGATGAAGATGAAGATGGTGGCCACGATAACACTCTGGCATGGGATGACTCCTCCATTCATGTCGCAAGTGGCAGCACTCCAGTTAGTGGCTCATTTGTACCTGCTATTGGAGGCCCCTTTTCTGCTCTCACACCCAGCATGTGGCCACAGGACATCCTTTCAAGAATTCAACAGGTACTTTGTGTATTTATAATAAAATATTTTGTTACCACTGATTTCACTGTTACGCGACCCTTCGAATCAAAACTACTTTGAGCAATTTCAATTTACTCTGCCGTCAATCATACCTCCAAATTTGCCGTCAACCATATCTCCAAATTGTATCGGAAATTTGGCTTCTGATGTCAACATCGGCTTGTTCCAATTCTGATATCTTAAATGTGGGACTCAAGAATTTCTGATGTTAAGTTTCAAGTTTCTGATCCAATCAGAGTTCAATCTGAAAAGTCAAGGAACGTCGAATTTCTTGTTTGTCCATGTGCGGTTAAATCTAATCTGTCAAACCGCAAGACGGAATTTTGCAACAAATTGCTTTCCTTATCAGATGTAAAAGAATCGTCCCTTCAGAGTACTCATGCATTATTGTAATAATAATTTTTTTATTTGGGTATATCGAACCAATTGAAGATTGGAGATTGTTCCACTTCAGAAATGACATGTTTTTAAATTTTCAACTCTTTTTAGACAAGCAAGAATGAATATAGGAAATTTAGCCATTTATCAATGTCATTATCATTCCAATGCTTTGATTGTGACGTTTCACAAATACATGTATAATGAGAAGAGATGAAAATTCATTTATGAGAGTGCTGCATGTGGGCATAGTTGATGTGGGTCAGAAAGAGTCGACGAAGGAGCTGGTAGGGAAACAAGAGTGCCAGATCAGTTAAAACTCTAAAGATATCATAACTCTTGAATGTTTAGATGCTATTAATATTAAGCACTCTTCTACATTGACTTAGAATTCAAAACCATGACATTTACAACTGTAGGTGTGGTTCTAATGGCTTGACAGTGTGTCTTATATGGGTGAACTTTCAAACTAAAGCTCTTTTAATTAATTAAAATGAGCTAAACTTTAATTTGTTGTATTATGTGTGGATCATTATTTTGTTTTCAAATTGAGGATGTTTTCTTCTTTTAATCTTGGTTGCTTTTGGGAGTGAAAACATTGTCCATATAAAAGTCTTGACCTTAGTCTGTGACTTTGTTTTGAGAACTTTTGAAATCAGCAATCCTGAAATAATGGCTTCTGTACCAGCCAAAAACAGTGAAGCTCTCCTTAGCCTATGTACTAGATAATGCTGAACTTCAGCCATGCAGTTGCATATTCTTCCACACGCTCATCTGGTCACCTTTGTAAGATCTCCTTTGCTAAGTGTGATTTTTATAAGAACCTTACGGGGATGGAACAATCTACCAACTAAGACAATTAGCACTAGCAAAATTGCCTTTATTATAATCTCTTAACATTTAGTGCAGCTAGTCCTTTATATTCAGTATTGAATTTGGACTTATATGGTAAATAAATAAATAAAGTGCCAGAGGTCTATGACACAATGTAAATTGTAAATTATTTTGTTAATGTAATGTTAATGTAATGTTAATGTAATGTTAATGTAATGTTAATGCTGTTATAAAAATGAGTGATTGAACAATGAACAAAAAATTGAACAATGTTTTGATCTCTATTTTGAGCTCTCTGAGTTCTTTTTTCAAGTTTGATAAAAGCACTTTTATTGAACTTGAAAATATTCTCAGAGAGATCGAAATGTTCCAACGTTTTATTAACCCATTCGCTCCTACACCAGCCAAAACCGGCAGTACAATACTCCACTGCTTTAAAAAATTGCAACTTTCTCAATCGCGCGAACATTGCCCTAACTAGCAGTTCTGAGCATTGACTAGAAAGTCCTCAAATTGAGATACCCAATAAACACAAAAAAGTCAGCGATTTTTGCAGAATATCAGCGTTTGAATTTGGACAATAACAAAAATGACCGTTTTTAACGTCATAGAAAAACAACAAAAATCACGTTTTTGCCTTTAGTTTTTTTTATTCAAATCATCATGGCAAACCCAAAAGTCAACATTCACAGCAAAATTCAGTCCTAGTCCTAGCTTAGCAGTGAATTTTTTTGCTCTTATTCGTTGCTCGGGCCGAGCTCTAGCCTCTCGTTCTAATGCATACTGACCTTGCCTCAATTTTCAATATCACCACCGCACTGCATGCTGGGAAATGGCCAAGAATTTTGACAGTGTTCGTTTCTTTCCGCACACATTTCATATTTATACTAAGTCCACAGCCACTCCGACCCACCGCCGAAATTTCGCGCTTGTTGTGTTCTCCTGTGGTCGCAACTTCCAAAATATGCCGCGGTAGGTCGAGAAATTCATCCAGAGTCGAGTCCCAAAGCTGCTTCGTTTCCAGGCGGCCATTTTTCCAGTTCAACGAGCAACGAGCCAAATTCGTAAACGAAGTACAACAACTAACTCGCTTCATTGAGAAGTGGACTCTGAACTACCTCCAAGCTTAATGATGCTCACCAGGCAGCTACTAAAGATGAAAAATGGCTGTGAACTTACCAAAAATCGTAGATAATTCATATTGGACCCTTTATTGCAAATCAACGAAGCAAAATGAGATCGTCACAATGACGTTTTCAGTAAACTCGAGCCTTCAGTGTTTTAGAACAGCAGCACTTTCAATGGTAACTTCAAATATGGAGTCACGAAATCCTATGGGGCGTGTGAATGCAGAAAATCGCTCAAAAACGTAAAAATTCTCAGGAGTGAATGGGTTAATCAAGAAAAATGGCGGTCACGTGACCAGGGCTTTTGACACCCCCCGGCAAAAGCTAGGGTTAAGGATAGTTCAAATCTAGGGTTAGAGTTAAGATTCTAGGGTTAGAACAATTTCTAGGGTAGGGGGTAACTTAGCTCAGGACCATGCCTAACTTAGGGTTAGGTCCCAGGTTTAGGGTTGGCCAGGTCACGCAATAGGCAATAGTATCAAACTTGATCACCCTAGATGAACTGACCCTCGACTACTAACTATCACTAGCTGTTCTAACTCCACCTTTCTTGTCTAGTTTTTAAAATCACCACCCCTTGAAGTTGGCTTTTATGCAACTTTCACCTTTGTACTAAAGATTGCCCTACAACTAGTACCCTCCCCCCCAGATCTTGATGCATATGCCTGGTTTCAAATAAAATAGTGATGACATGTTGCTGGTCTTAAGAGTTTTTTGTTTGAGTGGTTTAAGAATCAAAACTATCAACAGTAAGAAAAATAATTTTTTTGTTTAACCCATTCGCTCCTACACCGGCCAAAACCGGCCGTACAATACTCCACTGCTTTAAAAAATTGCAACTTTCTCAATCGCGCGAACATTGCCCTAACTAGCAGTTCTGAGCATTGACTAGAAAGTCCTCAAATTGAGATACCCAATAAACACAAAAAAGTCAGCGATTTTTGCAGAATATCAGTGTTTGAATTTGGACAATAACAAAAATGACCGTTTTTAACGTCATAGAAAAACAACAAAAATCACGTTTTTGCCTTTAGTTTTTTTTATTCAAATCATCATGGCAAACCCAAAAGTCAACATTCACAGCAAAATTCAGTCCTAGTCCTAGCTTAGCAGTGAATTTTTTTGCTCTTATTCGTTGCTCGGGCCGAGCTCTAGCCTCTCGTTCTAATGCATACTGACCTTGCCTCAATTTTCAATATCACCACCGCACTGCATGCTGGGAAATGGCCAAGAATTTTGACAGCGTTCGTTTCTTTCCGCACACATTTCATATTTATACTAAGTCCACAGCCACTCCGACCCACCGCCGAAATCTCGCGCTTGTTGTGTTCTCCTGTGGTCGCAACTTCCAAAATATGCCGCGGTAGGTCGAGAAATTCATCCAGAGTCGAGTCCCAAAGCTGCTTCGTTTCCAGGTGGCCATTTTTCCAGTTCAACGAGCAACGAGCCAAATTCGTAAACGAAGTACAACAACTAACTCGCTTCATTGAGAAGTGGACTCTGAACTACCTCCAAGCTTAATGATGCTCACCAGGCAGCTACTAAAGATGAAAAATGGCTGTGAACTTACCAAAAATCGTAGATAATTCATATTGGACCCTTTATTGCAAATCAACGAAGCAAAATGAGATCGTCACATTGACGTTTTTAGTAAACTCGAGCCTTCAGTGTTTTAGAACAGCAGCACTTTCAATGGTAACTTCAAATATGGAGTCACGAAATCCTATGGGGCGTGTGAATGCAGAAAATCGCTCAAAAACGTAAAAATTCTCAGGAGTGAATGGGTTAAAGGCTCATTTTTATCACAAATTGTTCACCAAAAAAGTTGCTTAATTTTAATTAATTACTTGGGCGGAGCGACCAAGCATTAAAATGCAGTTTGGTCGTCCACAAATGTGCAGTATTGCGCAACTCTGGGGACGGCGGGATTATTCAAACCTTCACTGCGGTCACACGTCCGAGGCGTTTTTCGTTTTATTTGGTGCGATTCATTTAGTATTAAGTGGAAACGTGGGCAAGGATGTATAAAATAATTAGTTTATGTAACTATCTTTTCATCTTTCCGGCTCAAAATAACGAGCTTCTTTTCGATCGTTGAAAACTGATCAAAACGCTTCGTGCCTGAGCAAAATTGTGTTGGCAAATGGCGCCGACAGTTCTGCGGTTCATAGTTTTCAAACGCTTAGAACGTTTTTTAGTAAACTTTCAAAACGTTTAGTGAGTTGACAGTGTATTGTCAATATATGAAACTTTTAATAAACAGTGAAAATGACAACCTTAACTTTGAAGTACTTTGGTTAACTTTTGCAAATTTCTCTCGTTTAACCGTGGTGGAGACACCTGTTGTTTGTTGATGCGAGGCGAACGCCACAAAGTGCGAGTTGTGTTTTCTCTGTTGCATCTAACAGTTGCGTAAAGAAATTACTCAAGAAGACACTGCGAAAGTATTTGACACTCGCGATTAATTCTACGATACCTTCATGACGGAAAACCGCTAAAACATGTTCAAACGAACATGAAGAAGATAATTTAGACGAATACATACATAGCGCTTATTTAATAAGAAGTGGACAGCGAAGGAAGAAATATAAGCGTGGTAGGAATCCCAATTAATTTCACTTCTTTCGGTTGTTTGCCTTTCATTAATTTTTATTTCGTGAAGTTGAAAGAACAGAACAGACAACTGAAACTTTGGGTGCAAAAATTCACCGCCGAGAGAAGATGTAAACAATGCACGCGGTGTCTTGCGAGACGTTCTTGCGAGTTTTGCTTCCGCTAGTGAATGTTTCTCGGGCAAAAATAACCTTAAAGCGATCACTTTTTCATTTAATTTTCGTTTCTGTGTTTCGGATACAGAGGAATAAAATCTGGATATATTTTCGTGTGCCTGATTGCGAGATGTTTTATGAAACAGCTGCGTTATGCGTTACTGGAAAGGTTTCAAATTACTTTCACATTATGCAAATTGCAACATTTTTACCTCAACTGCAAAAATATGTTTCAAAGGGCTAAATTTGTTTCTCTCCTCCTAAATTATCACTTCTGTCGTTAACTTTGATTAAAGTTATAAGTTTCATTCAAACTTTATTATAATAACAGCGGGAATACTTCCAGCAAAACTTTCAATTGGAAAAGTTGTTTTGATCTCGGGTCCGGACCAGGCAATTACATTATTCGAAAGGCCACTTTGCGGCTACATTTGCATTCACTTCAAAAGTGTCGGAAACACAGACCAGCTAGTTACAAGATTTAGCTAAAACCAATAACAACCATCGGCCTTTTTTTCAACGGTAAGTACAAAGTAGGCATCGATTTGTATTTTTCAGTATGTACTCGTCTTTTGACACAGTGGACACGCTACTTTAATAATGCGTGCGATCTCGCACGCTAAGTGTACTGTGTCTTCTTGTTTTGACGGTTAACGCGCTTCTTTGTTAGACTGCTCACACTATCCGAATACTCCCTATCATCAAACCTAGCCTGCATAGCTGGCGTTTTATTTGCGGGTGATGCTGAATTCGCACGCGGCGAAGCCGTGAGGTTTCTCGCGGATTGGTCGCTCGCGAATTCAGCATCGCGCGCAAAAAAGCGCCAGCTATGCAGGCTACATCAAACCGTGAAATAACATGCATGCAGATTCCCAAGACAATTATTCTCCAATATGCCTAATACAACGACGCCCAAGTATACGCTTCCACAGCGTCTTGTTAATAATCAATTGTACATAATAATGTTTTTTGACAGATCTTTGACTATGTCAATGACATGTACTTTTGCAAAACTGTGACTCTGATTTCTATTTCATGTGTGAGATAGAACTTAATTTTGACCCATATGCATGTTTGTTTGAGACTTGTGCATGTATTTAAATTCTTCAGACAGAAGATGCAGGGGATCGTCCAACAGGTCATTATGACGAATTTGGATTTATGGTCGATGGAGGTATGTACATGTAAAAATTATTGCTTGGTATGTATGTAATTTGTAGATTTTGTTCAACATTAATATGTACATCAAAGATTTTCAGTTGCTCAGTTCATACTTGTACAATCATTTGTAGATAACAGATTGTACATTGTGTAGTGATTGTGAGAGAAAAACCACTGTAATCAAGGGATAGGACACTGCAAGTTGTACATTCTTTGGAATTCACTACCACTTGAAAAACGGAATGATGAACAGTATTATTTCTCACTTCAAATTACTTTGTCACCAGGTGGTACAAGTTTCTTAAGATCGATTTAGTAGAATTATAATATATAACTGTACTTTCATGTATAGGACTATTGTGAAACAACATTAGTACCATGTTTTTAATATATTTTTTGCAGATTCAGAATTTGAGTATAAAGATCCTGATCCAGGTAATTTTGTGACCAATGAAGATGAAGGATTAAGACTAAAATGGACAGCTTTCTTGGAATTCACACAGAATCAAGATGTTGGTGATATGACATGGGACAAGGTACAATGTAGTTATAAATGTTAATTTATTTCCTGTCAGTTTAGTTTAGTCATGTTTAGTATCTTTTCAGTTGATGATTAATTTAATATATGTTATTGTTTGAACAGGTGTCACCAAGCTTTCCTCATTCAGATAAGCTACGAGAACTGGTTTATCTTGGGATTCCACACAGCATGAGAGCTCCGGTGAGTACTGAGTTGATGCCATCCATTCATTAAAGGGAACCTCCATTGTCAGAACAAATTGATGTTAAATTATTGCAAATATAATTTTAGTGTACAAATAAAATGGATATAAATATGGCCCAGTTTGGCATTTAAATTTCCCGCACGCCGTTATTTTGAATATTTATGACATGTTACGGTTGCCGCTATTGTTAAGAATCGACGTTCTTTTGTATGCAACAATTGGACAACCGTAACACGTCATAAATATTCAAAATGACGGCGCGCTGGAAATTTAAAAGCGAAAATAGGCGATATTCATATCCATTTTTTTTTTGTACACTAAAATTATATTTTCAACTGTTTTTTAAAATTTGTAATTTAGACTTTATTTCCAACAATTTAATCTAACAATTTGTTCTAACAATGGAGGTTCCCTTTTAAAGGGACAGTGATTATGATTAGTGACCAAGAGCTTGCTTTTTAAAAGTATGCTTTATTTTCTTAAAATAGAAATAAAAAATTACTGAAAGTGATGAATGCAAAGAAATATGAACTTAAAAGAGACAAAAAACTCAGAGATTTGTACTAATTTTAAGCTGATTTTTATATCTGTATATAATTATATATTTACTTTTTATTAATGTTGTATGTTATTAGGTAATTATTTAATTAGCGAGGGCCCCACTGAAAACCGCCTTGGTGAGTTGGGTTCACTCCTTAAATATTATTATTATTATTATTATAATTCTTATTAATGTCACTGTTCCGTTAAATTGAACCTCCAAATAGCGTCTCCGTAATTGGTTAATAATTCAATCCATAACTTATGTAGAATAAAGACCACCAGACACAATTGGCGTTAAATAGGGGGACACCGCTCGGTGATTGGCGTGACAGGCGACTTCCATTGCGTGACCTTTTAAAGCCTCACTTCTTCTGGCACTACGAGCTGCAACCTAGGCCAACAACGCGCTGCAGCGGCAGCACACCTAAGGCCAGCACACCTAAGGCCAGCAACGCGTCACTCTGAGAAGAGTATTGGCAGGTCTGAAAACTAGAGCGCTACGAGCTGAAAACTAGGCCGGCAACGCGCTACAGCGGCAGCACTACGAGCTGAAACCTAAGGCCAGCAACGCGCAAACATAAACAACTAAACGACCTATTGCGCCTCACCTATCTAACCAGCGGTGCTGGATCGGACCGGAATATTGGCAGGTCGATAACGTGAAAAAACGATAGAATAAACTGGTAAACTAAACTTGGGGAAGTCGCTGCGCAGACTTAACCGCCACAGATGCACGCGAAGCGGGTATCCCCCCAAGCAAAAAACTAATAAAATTAAAATAACTTCTAGGAAAAAATGAACATTTATTATTTAAGAATGCTAGCCATCCTGGGGGCTGCAGACAGCAGGACCTGTCGTGGTGTCCTTATATACAATTGGTAGCAGTCTGAAGACCAACGGCCTAGAACTTTAATCAACCAGTCTGGCAAACCGGCAGCAGCCGCTGTGGAGGCGGCGCCTATGCGAAAACTATGACCCTTAAGACTATGATAGGGGAGCCTAGCGTGACGAGCGGCGTCACAAAGCAGGCAGATAACGGCTGACCTAGTGAGAAGTCTACCGGATTGAAAAGAAAAAAGTGGACCCGGACAAGGACACGCGGATTGAAAATACTGTTGCATGGCGGCAACGGCACACACGGGTGTGTCTGCCCGGGCAATGAGAAGAGACTGACCCGCTCGGAAGGAGTCGGTTTTAGACGATTTAAGAGTAACAATAATGTGTTGCGGGCTAGCCAGACTGCGGTGAAATGACACACATTCGGTACTTAGGTCAAAACGAGGGCGAAACGTGTGAACCCCTTGGTAGGTGAATTCACTGCAGCGCAGGAAGCCATAAAAGGCAAGAGTGAATGCGGCCCAAACCATTGAAAAATCTTTGGGATCCAACCAGGCTTGGAGAAAGGGACGAATAGCAAGTAAAACCCCCGGGGTAACGGGTTGACGTAGGATCCGTTGTTGCCCTTGGTAACGAAGAATACCCCGCAGAACTTTTTTAAGAAGCAGTTTACCCACTAGAGGATCGCTGTGCCCACAGGAAATGTGGAGATTACACACAGCTGCAAGATACAATTTGATGTACTATGACGGACTGACCTTGCTAAGTAGGAAGCAAAGTAAATAAGGGTTCCTTCAGAAGCGGGGAGAATGTCACCACCCTCATGAACTAGACGGTGCAGGAGACAAAAGCGTATGAAACGTCTTTCGCCAGAGCCATAAGTACCATTGGTTCTCCAGGCTAGACCCCAATTGGCATACATTAAGACTTCGTCCTTCAGAGGGTCATTAACGAAGGCGGAATGATGCAAGGGTCCCGATCGGCCTTGGGAGCAGCTGCCCGGAAACGCACCTCCTGAAAGCGTGAGAGGGCGTCAGCGATGTTGTTAGAAACCCCTGGGAAATGGCATGCCCTAACAAAAAAGTTGTGTTTCATGGAAATCAGGACTAGGAACCTGAGTAGGTCCATGATGCGTGGGGCCTTTGAATGACCCGAGTTGATGATAGAAACGACGGATTCGTTATCACACCAGAATTGTAGGCGTTTCCCTGCAAAGTGGGGGTACCAGATGGCACAAGCGACCACTATGGGGAAGAGTTCTTGCCATTCTATGCTAATTCCCCGTTCTTTGTTAATGACCATGTGGTTTGGCCACCTGCCCTGAAACCATTTCCCATTAAAGTATCCCCCAAACCCTACTGTACTGGCAGCGTCAGTAAAAAGTTCCATGTCAGGGGAGGGGGTAACGGTTGGGTCAAGGAAGAAGGAACGACCGTTCCACCCAATAAGGAAGGCTTGCCACATGGTGAGGTCTTTAAAGAACTCTTTGTTTAGGCGGATGTGATGGAAGCGACTACGGACCCCCCTAGGGAGATTAATAATGCGCTGTAAAAACGTTCTACCCGGGGTGACGACTTTGCACGCGAATTGTAGGGTGCCAATGAGGGATTGTAACTCCACGAGGCGTACGGACCGACGGCCCCGAAAGGACACAATAAGATCCCTGGTACGGGTAAGTTTATCATCGGGAAGGCGGGCCTCCATCCGCGTAGTGTCTAGAACAATCCCCATAAATTCTAGTACCTGGGAAGGGCCCAAAGTTTTGGCGGCCACTACCGGGGCTCGAAGTGACATAAATACCCGTAAAAGGGTGCTAAAGGAGGTTAAACGCTGTACCCGGGAGCGTTCAGCCACAAAGAAGTCATCTAAAATATGGAGTACATTTTGTAGGCTGTAATTGTGTTTTAACATCCATTCCAGCGCATCAGAAAGTTGGTTGAAAAGATAAGGGGCGCTACGGAGCCTGAAGGGTAGGTAAAGGTCCACATAAAACTGGGCTTTCCAATAGATACCCAAGAGGTTCCAATCATCGGGATGAATAGGGATGAGGCGAAAGGCTGACTTAAGGTCAGTCTTAGCCATGTAGGACCCCGGCCCCAAGGACTTAAGAACGCGTATAGCGTCATCCACCCGGACATATTGGAGAGAATAGGGGTCCTTTGGGATATAGTCATTAACACTATGCCCTTCTGGGTAGGATAGGTGGTAAATGGTCCGCCACTCAGAGGTGTGCTTCTTAGGGACCACGCCCACCGGGTGACATTGCAGGTTGGGGAGAGGGGGTGAGCTAAAAGGTCCCGCTACCCTCCCCAAGTTAACCTCCTTAGCAAGATTACTGGTCACTACCTCAGGGTGTTGGGAAGCGGAAATTAAGTTGCGAGATACCCTAGGGGACTGGGGACCAGTGTAACCTACATGTGTGCCAAATCTTAAAGAATTAAGGTGGCTCGATATAGTATTTTGGTTTCCCTGTATAGTATATTTGGAGGCAAAACAATTAGAGTTATACTTTGCGGATCGTCATCACATTTTACCCCGAAATCAAGATAATATTACAGTATTAATTTGCCATACATGTATCGAGGTTGGCGTTGCCATGGCAACGCCATTGGGCTTTTAAGTAAGGCCTCAAAACAGACATATCTTCAATTATCTTTAAAATTCCACGGTGAATTCTGTTTAAATTTTGCATACGGCCTTCGACCCCTGTGTTCTACCCGAGTACCAACTTTAAAAAAAATCTGTCAGAAATTTTAAAGAAAAAACGCGTTTTTTAGAATTCGTTGGTAATTTTTTTCTCTGTTGACAGAATTTTTTGAAAATCGCGTAAAACGCACTTTGGATAGAACGAAGTCAACATGCAAAAAATGAAAAAAATTTACCGAGCGGAAGCGGAAGTGTGGACTTCGAAAGTTTCAAATTTCTGAAAATTTCTGAAAATTTTCACACGACAAGATCGGCAATTACGCATGCGTGGCAGTTGTCACGCCACTCCTCCGCGCGGATTTTGTGGTCGATTTGCGAATGTTATTCTTGTTTATTCATTTATAGACAAATCTCTTTCGCGCTGTGCAGCTTTTTGTGAGATAGAAACTGTTATCTTTTGGATGAATCGTGTCTAGTAATGGCTGGTACATCACTTGCCTTCGAAATGATTAACAATTCTGGCTAAAATCGCTGGATGCTTTGTTCCTCGTGGTGTGGATGGAATCGCTGCTGTCGGCGCTCTGCTCAAAATTGCGAGCCTCTCTAAAGACGCTGTAAGTCCTGGTAGGACAGGCCACTTTCTGCAATTTTTTGTAGGAGGCTTTGCTTTACCAGCCCATTATTACTCTGAGAAAAGATGTTATCCCTGAAATTGCACACGCTGGAAGCGTTCGTCTAAAAATACCATGTCTTCGAAAGCGAAGGAGGCGGGATTTACATTAATTGCCGTTGTTTACAACGACGGGGATTGAAATAATAATAAATACGCGATGGAGAGCAAAGACATCTTCCAATGCATCATGTGCTAAAAAGCTCTTCATTAAAAACAGATTTTAAAACCGATGGAAGATTGCTTCTACAGGGCTTTCCTCCCCGATTGAGCGATTCGGGTGTTTTGACAAGGTGAAGACTGTCGGCGAATAGAATTTTTCTTGGATGAAAGTGTTTCTTTGAACTCATGCCCAACTGATAGGAGCCTTTGCGGAGGAGAGAGCCTAAGACATCGTAGCAATGTGGGAGTGTCAAAACAAAAGAATTGTGGCCGATCAAAACACTGTGGCAATTTGCGATAGCATTACTGGAGAGAAAAGTGGTGAAATCGCTCAGTTGAACAGTATGCACTGGAACGTTTTCTTTGAGCAAAGTTTTCTGGCCATTTATCGATTCCACTGACAGTTTGTTAAATCAAGAAGCGTAGTAGCTGATATTGCATTTTGAGAAAATGCACATAGTAATTGTAAGTGTTTACCTGTTTAGTTATAGCTGCTATTTTATCTAAAGAAGTTGTCTCCGTGTCAAAAACTACAAATTGATAATCACTGTAGCCGTGTTGTTGTGTCTTTTCTTGAACGCCAGATCGAAGATTTCCTAATTTTCTCCTTTGAGTATTTCTGATTTGCTGCTTCATTAAAAGCCATACAACGTCTGCTTCCTTTTTGCTTTTTATTTCCTCTGGTGGTTCGTAGCTGGATAACCCTTTTTTGTGCATTTTCTTATCTAATTGATGACGAGAATCGACCACAAATATCATGCAGTGGGTGGGAACTTCGTCGCGCACACACTCTGTTGCTGTTTGTTCTTATTAGAAGATGAACTCTCCTTCCCAACACATTCTGCATTACTCTTTTAATAGAGTTTAGATTAAGAAAATACACTGCCCCTAAAAACAGCCCAAAATAAACTCTCTCGTATTCAGAGGAAAATTGCGTCGATGCGGGGCTGAGTTGTCGATCGCGAAACCATTCTTCACTGCCTTCTTGTCAGGGAACTTTAACCGCCCTATTTTCTTTTTCTCGGTAAATCACATTACCACCAAAGAAAGAAGAATGTAAACCTAGCTTGCATACACGCAAAAAACACAGTCAACCAGGCCGGCGCAAAAATAAAATTGCGAAAGGAGTGTTGCGGCCATGTTTGTTTATCTTTTTTCTTGCATGACTCAAATTTTTAAAAGTCCCGCGGGTAAATTAGAACCCAATCTGCGCGCGCCAAAAAAAACTATATCGAGCCACCTTAAGTAAATTATTAACAAAGGTACGATCAGGGTGGCGTAAGAGTTCATGTTCAAGGACATCAAGCTTGATTGGAGTGGACACATGCTGGAATTGGCAGGACCGGCGGGAGCAACCGCCAGGTTTGTTAAAGTTGTAGCAGGTTGATGAACCGGGACTCCTGGCTGGGCGGCGGGCGGGGTCAGCAACGGGGCAGTCTGTTTGACTGTGGTAGGGGCCCGCAGGATTTTGTCCTCCAAAGAGCGATCCAAAGGACGATGGAGACCAAGAGGAGAGGCGGTACCCGCAGGACGTGACGAGGGTAGGACAGGGTGAAATTCAGTCGGCTGGCTGCAAACGTGCCTGAGGGCTTGTTTGATTGACACCTCGACCGTGTGTTGTAGGACGCGAAGTTGGTCGTCCGAGAATGGCGACGCTGGCGACTTCGATGCCGCGTTTGTGGTCTCGCGAACGCTCATTATGTCGTCAAGTGAGGAAGCCCCGTCGTCCGACAGCGTAGAATTGTCCTCATCGACACTTTCGTTCTCGGAAAGGACGGGTGGATCTGTGGCAGACTGGGAGGCTCGCGTGGATGGTGTTACGTTCGCAGTCGACGCTCGTCTGCGCCTGGCTGGCTTCCCGACCCGATTAATTGTGGCGGCTCGCGCGGAGCGATTGGTATTGTTCGCTAATGCAGCTTTTAGACGAGAAATTAGCTGCTGCCTGGAACCGTCGATGGGGAGGTTGAGCGCCTGAAGGCGGAGGCGAAGCACCTCACTTGTCAGAGAAGAGAGCTTTTCTGCTGGCTTGCGGGTTGAGGAGCGAGTCGAAGCACGATGGCGAGCCATTTGGAAACGATAACTTTTACAAAACTTGACAGTGAGTAAATCAACTGAAGGCAAATGTGACTTTGAACCTTTTACATTGCATTTTATAGCTAGACAGTGTTCGTGGCCAAAACCAATGGCTGAGGCTGTACTATATAGTGCCTAGATTTCACATGATAACAAATGAGACATGAATAGAGTATTTATTGATTTCTTAAAATTCCACCGAAATGTAAGTGCTGTGGTTGCAATTTTTTATTTGGCTTGAAAATTTTGAAATCGGTTTTTAATTTTCCTTTGTCTCAAATTCATTACAATCTGAGGCAATGGAAAACAAAACCCAAACTGGTTTAAAAGTTTTCAAACCAAAAAAAATTTTTAACCACAACATTATGCAAAAAAATTTATTAAAAAATTGGCAGGGGATAGTCAATGTTACTGCGACACCAATGTCTGTGAAATATTACACTGTGTTAAGTAAAATCAGTAAAATACTGTCATTTACTGTTAAGTGTGAATAAATATTGCTAAGAAATATAACCTACATGGGTATCAAATGTGGGGGGATGGGTCACTCTTATTTTCAGCCAGAAACAAGTTTAATTTACACTGCTGATATGGCGACCAGATTCAATGAAAGATTGTCAACCTGGCAGCTAAATCTAAAGAGTCAGTTGCCAAATGGCCAGTAAAAAACCCTGTTAACTTGGAGGGTTGATATATGTGTACTTATACAATATGTACAATAAAAGTATGTGTACTCTTGCCATACAGATAGTTGTATCTAAACTTGACTACTTTTTTATCATAGATTTGGATGAGAATTTCAGGAGCCTTGCAGAAAAAAATCAGCAGTGATTTTACTTACAAGGTAAAGTGTTGAATTATTAAATAGTTAATTGTGTGTATGCTATTCCCTTTACATCTGAGTTATTTCGCATTGCAGTTAAGTTATTCATGTATTTCATTCTCCGTTTATTAGCAAATTGTCAGAGCAAGTGCAGATGAAAATTCTCTGACAGCCAAACAGATAGAAAAGGTAACAAATTGTCACAAAATTAATATTATGCATCATGACATTTTCCCAAATACATGTACACGTATTTCACTTTGTCCCCTCTTAATTTTTTATTTTCCTGTCTTTTCCTTGTTTTCCCTGTTTCCTTCCTCCTGTCCCCTAATCTACTGATAATTTTAAACCAATTTTTAAACAAGCACCCTTGTTGGTGTTATTTTATTGTACATGTCACAAAGTAACCGTGAGCAGCTGCTGTTATATTTTGTAATTTATGGTGTGTGCTTAGGATCTGATGCGAACCATGCCCAACAATGCATGTTTTTCCACGCAAATAAGCACTGGACTGCTGCGGCTCAGAAGGATCCTTAGATCTCTTGCCTGGCTCTACACTGATATTGGTTACTGTCAAGGAATGGGCATGGTAAGAAAAGAATTGTACACATTATTTGAATTTCAGTGCCAACCTTCCAGGATAAATATTTTGCTTACTATCAGTACAAATATCTCATTAACTAAATCCTCATTTGTGTATAATTTCTCATCAATTCAATTTTTTTGCTTCGCCCCATTACATGTACATAGAGGTTGTTATTAATCATTGTCCCATTTTTTGCTCAATAAGAGCTTACATGTATTGTATTTTAACATACCTGTATTACTATGAACTGTCACAGATATCTTTATCTTGCACCCAAATTGTTTAGTCCTTGAACTGGCATCAAAAAATAAGCCATTGCTCAGTCACATCACCTCGCTTGTAAGGCGGTGTACATGTATGCATATGTTCTGTACATGTATAGTGCATGCTTAAGCCGCGGTTACATGTGCGATTTTTTGCTTGCACAGATAATGCGATTTTTTGAAAAATTCTTGTGTCTTGTGTCGCAAGCACACAGTAAAGTCGCACGTGTAGCCACCCCAGGGGGGGTACTCCCCCAAAATACCTTTACGGGTATGTGCCGCCCATCGGGGTCGTGATTTTGGGACTCCTGATCGTGAACGGGGTATCCATTTTAGAGACGTTTCCTTCCCCCCCCCCCGGGTAGCCACCTATGAACACACAACGCAACTGGAAAAATCGGAGAAAATAGTCAAAAGAGTGGAATATTTCAGGACAAAATCAGGGACTTTGTCGCTTGTGTAGCCACCTTGCAAGTTTTCTCTTGCATTTGCGACGCGACTAAAGGATATCTAGCCAATAAGTTTGAAGCAATTGTTGCAACATTTTGTCACCAAAATTTGTCACGCATGTAGCCACCAATGGCACTAGCAACGCACCTTACCCCCTTGGGGGTGCCGGCGTTTACGGCAGACTATCGTAATTAGTTCTTAAAATTTTGTTTTCATATAATGTAGATTGTAGCTTCTCTGCTCCTGTTTGTTGAAGAGGAAGATGCATTTTGGTTGATGTGTACTGTTGTGGAGGATCTTGTTCCTACGTCTTATTATTCAAGCACTTTGATTGGCGTGCAGGTAAGAAACCTATAAACAGTTGAAGTGCTTGAAAAGTCATTGTAGATTAATGAAGAAGATGTACCACACTCTGTATATTGTGTTTGTATCTTTAAAATCTGGAAACAACTAAGCAGTTGAACATTACAGCTCACTCTTGCTGAATGTCTATCCTTTTTAAAATGCTTAAGTCCTTTGTCAGAGTGAACTCCTAGCGCTCAAAACTTCAGCCTTTAGATATCTTTACGGTGGCCAATTTACCTTTTCATGTCGGCTGATCAAAACAAATTTTCATGTTTCACTCCCATTAAACTGTGAAAGCTAGGTCATACAGTTTCAGGGCTCGAAATTGCGACTAACTGGTCGAGCCAATGCGACCCGCAAAAATTGAGTGCTGGCGACTAGATTTTCGGAACTGGTCGCCAGCTGGCGACTCGCGTTTTGTCGGATAACCACAAAAAAAAAAACTTCTGCACTAAAATAAATCTTTTAGTTTATACACCGGCGTATAAGCCGCACTTTTTTGCCCAAAATGTTTGCTCCAAATCGGGGGTGCGGTTTATCTGCGGTATTAACATCGGCTGAGTTCTGCAAATCATAGTTTATCAATCGTACTTTCCAGTGATATAAGTTGACCAGACTTTGAGAGCCTTTATTTGAGGTGTATAACGTGGAGTAAAACTTATTTAACTTAAGATGACGTAGAAAAGTTAGTCTTGTTTGTCTCACAGAGCTGCCAGAGCGCCTCTGAGGCAAAAAGGTCCGCATCGAACACGCAACACACGAACGCGAGCGTTGAGTTTATAAATTGTGAAATTTTAAGCCTCAAATTTTCAAAATACCTGTGTTAAAACAGTGCTCGCTATCTTTGTCGGACATTTTGAAGCTTTTAGCAATTAGGAACACCGAAGACAAACAAAAGAAGCAAAAGAAAGTCTGTAAACAAGCGGCCATCTTG
The DNA here is from genome assembly GCA_024195265.1 of Dendrophyllia cribrosa. Lineage (NCBI taxonomy): Eukaryota > Metazoa > Cnidaria > Anthozoa > Scleractinia > Dendrophylliidae > Dendrophyllia > Dendrophyllia cribrosa. The sequence continues at coordinate 26,212,499 of JAJLRJ010000009.1, forward strand.
GTTAACCCAATGTCTTCAAGAAATTTGCACAGCTACCAAGCTTGTTGTGGCCTGAACGAACGGCGGGCAAACGAACTTAGCTGCGATCAAAAGTGTGGGTTTTTTTTTTCAATACAGGATGATTCGATGGATAGAAGCAAAGTATAGCTCGCGTTTCTTAGAGCCAATTCTCTGACTTACGTTTTTATTTAAAAAAAAAAAATTCCTGCAAATTTGAGCTTCAAACTCGGGGTGCAGCTTATCTGCGAGTGCGGCTTTAATTTATATACTCCGGTGTTTACGGTATGTTGTGAAGAGGTAAAAGCAAGGGGAAAAGGACCCTTGTTTGTCTAGTTATGAAAACTATGAACTCGGAACGTTTTGTGCTTACCTGCATCTCGAAAAACTAAGAACAAACCATCGCTAAAGACATGTCAGCTGTGAACACTGGTAGCTAACTTTCGTAAGTCTTTCCTATGCTGCTTCTTTCTACCTATGATTTTTCTTGCATGCAAAGTAACATTTTTAAAAGTGTGTTTTATATAAGATACATATTGAATAAAATTGGCGACCAAAATTTACGATCTGGCGACCAAAATGTTCCCATTAGTCGCCAGTTGGCTCCTTGAATGAAAAAGTTAATTTCGAGCCCTGAGTTTCAAGAGTTGTGACCAGTTAGGGAAGCGGTCATTACTTTACAAGTATTGATGAGGACCCACCTTGTTTAGAGCTATGCAAGATGCCACCATCTCATGAGCCCAATGGACAAAATTTATTGGCGTAAAAATTTTGAGATGAGACTTAGAGGGACACAGTGTCCCACCAAAATAGCAAAACTTCGCCTAGCTTATATCCACGTTATATCGCCAGATGCCACCAAATATACAGCTTAGTTGGATAAAAAGATTCTATAAAGCAAAACAAAAGCAGTAGTTTGTAGATAAAGTCATAGTTAATAGAACAAACTGGTTATGAAGCTCATCAAATTTCAAAAAGAGTGTACAAAGCTGCTTTGTTTTATGTTGAACGAACCGTGACCCTGTACATCGTTTTGTTTAACGTGTGAGCCCAAATGTTTCTACTGGTCAGTTGCTCATATGCATTTCAATACCTTTTGTGTTTTGTGCAGGGTCAAGGCAAACGAACAAACGAAATGGAGAACAAAAACATATAACAAAGGACTGACTGAGTTTCATAACCAGTTTCTTCTATTAACTATGATAAAGTGCAGGATTGTAAGGATTGAAGTGGATTACAGTTCATGAAATTTGATTTCGTGACAGGCGGTCAAGAAACCAAACTTGCCATTCTTGTGGAATTTAGACTTTTGCAGCCGTTATTTTGTCTGATTAGTTCATTTTTCTTTGCTTCTAACACTTTTGGTGATAGTTTCTTCCAATTTGTACTAAAGAAATAAAAAAACGCGCCGGCCGAGTGCATTATTGAGTTATATAAGCACGCGGGAATTTTTAAGAACACGAGAGAAGTGTAGAGAAGCACAAGCCAAAGGCGAGTGCTTCTCGCACTTCTCGAGTTTTCTCAAAAATTCCGAAGTGCTTATATAATTAACAATGCACGAGGAACAAGATTTTTTATTTATTTTATAAAATAAAAACGGTTATAATGAACCTTACGTCACGCGCGTGCTTTATCGAGTTATAATGAACTCGGTTTAACCAATCATAGCGCGCGCATTTCCTTGAGCATTTTATAAAAGATAATAAAGTAAGCTTAAAGCAAGCTCCTGGCCATAATAACAGTGAAAACATGAGATTTCAGCCGGAACAATGGCCTTTTAAATATTCTGTGTACATGAAGCTTGCGTTGCTAGTAAAATGACACGGGAATGTTTGAATCTTTTTTCTCATTTTCTACTTCTGAAAGAATGACGGCTATACCAACATCACCATCTTATAGGTGGGGGGGGGGGGGGGGGGGGGGGGGGATACATACAGAGACCACCAGTCTTTTGTAAAACAGTGGGTCCTGTCCGAGTAGCAAACAGTTTTGACCATTTTCCTTATTTAAAATATATGATTATGTAGTAGTTTTATGGGCGATTATCACAGTGAATAATGTAACTATTTTTTCAACTTTATCAACTGAATCTTTATAGGCTGATCAGAGAGTTTTGCGGCAGTTGATTGTCAGCTATCTCCCACCAATGGACGAAAAATTAAAAGAGCATGACATTGAGTTGTCGCTTATCACACTTCACTGGTTCTTGACAGCATTTGCTAGTGTTGTACATACAAAGGTATTGAGATATCAATCAAACCATACAATATTAGATATTATATTACAAGCAAGTGATTTATTTTATAAATGAATGGGGTTAGTTTCTAGAGAAACTGTGGTGCTGCGTCGGTGGGGGGATGAAACACGAGAATTTAGTTTTATCGACTGAGTCGATAAGGTAAATTGACCACCGTAAAAAGATTCAAGTAGCTGACGTTTCGAGCGCTAGCCCTTCGTCGGAGCGAACGAAGAAGGGCTCCGACGAAGGGCTAGCGCTCGAAACGTCAGCTACTTGAATCTTTTTACGGTGGTCAATTTACCTTATCGACTCAGTCGATAAAACTAAATTCTCGTGATTTATTTTATAATATGACCGTACGGCCCCGCTGACGCAATCCTACAGAAAATAAAATCGCAAGGTGACGTGAGCGGGGCCGGACGGGTTGGCGTGAGCCGGTCCGGAAAAAGCCGCCCGGCCCCGCTCGAGTTCAAGTGGCCTCGCACTACACGACTATTCTTCTACTTTCTAGTCATATTATAAGATACTTATTGACTGAGTTAGGTCGGGCCGGACAGGAAAATATTTGGCTGTCGGTCATGGCGCTCGGTCCGTACGCCATGACCTGGAGCCAAATATTTTCCCGTCCGGCCCTCCCACTCAGTCAATAAGTGCATAATATTGCATTGATAAATGATGATAGATGAAAGATGGTATTTTTTTCAAGCTCGGTAATGAGGAGAAAGATGTTATGTTGATCATGTGACAAGCGTGGGAGCCTTTTCCCGACACTAATCCACCCGCTCCAAGGTTATAGCTTCCATTCCTGTCGGAGATTCGTATTTTTTCTTTGTTCCATGCAGTGTCTGATCTAGGATTTCCATCTAGGGGGACAATATGTCCCAGTCAACAGTTTTCAGGGGGACGTTTCAATTTTTTAAGTGACACTTAATTTGTATTCTATTTAATATAAAAAACAACTCTGCGTATAGAATTGCTTTCGTACAATATTTTTATCAACAACTGAAATAAATGTACAACTTATTAAAGTCTGTTTATAGAGATGTTATGCAACAGAAACCAGATAAAACACAATTTTTGGATTTCTTTTCCAGAAAAGAACAGCCTAAAATTATATTGGTTTTTAATTTGGACGAATCGAAGCAAAGCTTAACAGTTTTATTGCTTCAATAGAAGAGAAAATTGAGAACAGCCTAAAATTATATTGGTTTTTAATTTGGACGAATCGAAGCAAAGCTTAACAGTTTTATTGCTTCAATAGAAGAGAAAATTGCTTTAGATATGGTTGACTCTCCTGATCTTTTCCAGGCCCAGCTTCATCGGTTTCTGCGTTTTCAACATTGTTTTCTGGTTGATTTTGGCCAAAAAATACCGAAATCTTTCTTTTTTTTGACACGACCTTGTTCAGCTCGATCAGTCACCACCTTACAAGCACGTGGGTTTCAATGAATGAAATCCCCTATAGCGATTATTTAAACTAGTTTCCAGGGACCTGGAGTGTGACGGCCATTTGTTTATGTCAGACTCGAATGAGCGACTCGAGTAGGATTCTCTGCATTTGGGTTCTCGTTTTCGCATTCTCCCCAAATTTTAAACGAGATATTGCTTTCAAAAGATTTTGAACAAGGAGAAATCACAAATTCCTTGTATCCACAAAATTTGAAGTGCGCCAAAATGACCCAGGAGACGAATTTGAACGGGACATTTTTGCTCAAACTGCGCCAATCCCGCAATGGCGCGCTCTAGATCAGACACTGTCCATGTTTGTGGCACGATGAACAGACGTTTCATCGTACGTTCGTTTGTTTATTCGTACCATATTGGTCTTGTCTTCTCGATGTTTCTCTATACGTTACTCCATGTACGGTATGAATATTACTTACAAATTCTTTTTAAGGTAAAAAAAGTCACAAATTTGTTGTAACTGCAAAGATTTTAGTGCGCCAAAATGACCCAAAAAGCCAATTTGAAGGAGACAGTTTTGTTCAATCTCCGTTCAAGATCTGACATTGCTTCATGAAAATGAGTATGAAATACCTATTGTAGTTTAAATCCACGTTTGATTTTTGTTGTTAATTTTGCAGATCCTGTTAAGAATCTGGGACATATTCTTTTACGAAGGTTCAGTAACATTGTTTAGAATGACGCTTGGAATGCTGAAAATGAAGGTTAACATCAAGCCTCTAGTTTTTACAGTATTATTTCTAACGGCAGATTCCCACTAGCGATGTAATCGGAAGCGTAAGGAGGCTTACGTTCTAGTGTAAATAAAAAACGGAGTCGGAATCGGAATCGAAACGATGAGAAGGTTTCCTTTTTCTTCCGATTCTGTTTCTGCTTCCATCGCTTCCGTCGCTTGTGGGAACCAGCCCTTACGCCTCCGACTCCACTTTAGATTACGTCTCTAATGGGAACCTGCCCTTAAATGTAATGCTAGTTGTCGTTGCGGATGTTGCGACCAGCAAATGACATCGATAAAAGATTCAAAAGACAGTAAACAATGCTCGAAGAAATACCAAGAAATCCCCAAAATGATGTTAACACAAATTTGAAGGGAACAAATGTACAGAATATCTGACTATCAAGAGAATTGATCACCCAGGGACACTGAATTATTTTTATGTTTATTTCCATAGAATTACGAAATAGCAGCCCCCATTACTTTTGAATATAGCAAAAACCCCAACTTTCAGAACTAGCCGTTACTTTCGGACTGCTAAACTACGCGAACAAAATCTATTCCAAGAAACTTATTAAGCACGGTAAATGCGACTGCATAACTTGGATGTTAACTCAAAAAATGAAGGGAAATAATATAATAGTAATGATATTTAATAGTAGTTTTTATATAATGTAAATCAATGTGGAGTACAAATAAAGTTGTTGTTGTTGTTAAATATAATATTCTTTGTAATGGTAGGCAACACTGGAACTCTGAACCAGTGTTGCATCGGGGTTACTTTTGAGGGGTATAGTTAGTTCTCTTCCAAAGTTTTTCTAAGTTCGTTACTTTCGGGAATTACTAGCAAGGTCTCAAAAATAACGTTACTTTCGGAATTCTACGTCTCTGGTTTCCGACTAGTATCCAAACCATTATCACTTGGGAAATTTTACGAATTAACTTCCTATTTGAAGATAATAAAGCAAGCTCCCTGCCATTTGATCATGAAAACACGATATTTCAGCAGGGGCACTGTCCCTTAAGTTAAGAAACTTAAATTTTGTTATATCTTGATTTACAGGAAGATATAATCTTAAAGTTGGACAATTCAGCGCAGATCTTCAACACTCTGTCAGATATACCTGGTGTTGTCACTGATGCAGATCAACTGCTTGAGGTATGTACACTGTCTGAAATCATAAGTCAACCTTGGATATGTGTCAACAGGTACTGACATCCTCCACACGGCTGATTCATGTGGTTGCTTTATTCATAGCAATAATTTATTCAATCCCAACTCAGCTGCGCCTTTGGCAGAGAAAAATGCTTTCAATAAAGTTGTTCTTATGTGAATTTTTTTCTCAGGCTGCAAACAAGGCGTCTGCATCATTAACTGATGTGATACTAGAGACACACAGAAAGAAGCACATGGCTTTCCTTATGGCCGATCTTGGAGTTCTGGTGGATAAAGAGACGGGAAAACAAATGTCTAAAGATGTAAGAATGTTACTTAATGTTACCAGTAATGATTTTTAGTCTTGTCATAGTGCTTCAGCAGTTGCTATATCGGTACTTTTAGTATATGTATTTTAAAATGCCGTGTTCTGTGCGTACCATTTTCACAACTTTGTTATCATTGAGATTTGTGTACAAACGTTCGAGTTCTCTGAATTTAATTTTGCGTGTGATGTAGGCCATGTAAACATGCACGTCATTCTCTTGGTATTTAGAATGCAAAATCGAGTATTTAACTTGTAGGAGTGGGCTGCATGTAAATACAAATATGCTCT